>ML677351.1:28608746-28961487 GCA_007922305.1 Dermatemys mawii
TCTGCTGATTCCTCCAATTAGAGTGACCAGATAGGAAATGTGAAAAACTAGGATTGAGGGTAGGAGATAATAGGCACATATAAGACAGAGCCCCAAATATTGGGACTATCCCTATAAAATCCGGACATCTGGTCACCCTACTTCCAAGCATAGCCAGTCAGGCCACCTAATAAGGCCAGCTGCACTCATTAGACTTCCTGGAGACTGACTCTGCTATGGGCCCCAATTCCTGACAAGACCAGCTCTCATCCTGCAGTACTTATGGTTATTGAGGAAGTGAGCCACAAGGAGCAAATAAAACAGGTTTTGTGGTTCTTGTGAAACCACCCACCCAGCCCCCACCCTGCTTGGCCACATCAGTACTTTCCAATAGCCAGATACTTACCCAAAACACACACTGTCCCTCCCTCTCCATGTGGCTCAATAATGCAATCACAGATCAGACCCCTCCACAAGGGACTGTGAGCTAGCCATTAGAATCATAGAATATCAGGGTTGGAAGGGACCGCAGGAGGTCATCTAGTCCAACCCCCTGCTCAAAGCAGGGCCAGTCCCCTATTAAATCATCCCAGATCTGTGCTATCCCCAGTGTAAGATTTCTTGCTTCAGCATAGTTAAATGGGGATCACACTTGCACCACAAATCCCCCTCTAATGCAACAAAAAGAAAAAGTAAAGGGAAGAGCAAATGAAGAGATAAAGGAGAGAAGAACACAGGGTTCTGGAAGTAGCTGGGACTGTTCATGGCAAGCTGTCTGGACCCAGAGATTTGAATAATGCATGCTCCATAAATCTAAGTGTCCCCGCTTGCTACATTTTAGAACAGGGAACAAAAATAATAGCTACTGTCCATACTTATCACCAATAATAAATTGCAGGGCTCCTACGTGTGGCAGCGATTAATGCAAAAACACAACCCAAAACACATGACTAAATAAATAGATAGTTTGACTTTCCTGGGTTATCACTTTCCCTCTCTACACTCCTCTCCGACTCTTCCCTGCCTTCCAACAAGAAAGTACATCCAAAAATAACCACCCTCACACCACACCCCCTTGAGAGGCAAGCAAAAGGGGGCTAATTTATCCCTAGCGTGAACTCCATGCAAGTCAGTGCAGTTATCCCTGACCTCCAAAAAGGGGGTGCAGCAGTACACAGTACAGCCTAGTGTGTTGCTAACAGAGACTGACGAGCAACTGGGTAGTATCCTGCCTTAGGCACAGGATGACTGACACTTCCCAGAGGGGGAGGCTTCTTCTGCTGAGATCAGACCCTCCTACTAGACCGTTCAATGGCTGGTTTGGAAAAAAAAAATCCTTGTTACTGAGACACATCATCATCTCCCTTTGGACTTCAATTGGAGTGGACTACATGAATGTGAAGGCAGTACTTGGTCCTTAGGAATGAAGTGCGACAGCAAGAAAGTCTCCTAAAAATGGCACAGTGAGAGGGGCAGAAAGGATTACAGCCCGTAGAACTGGCCTTTCCGATAGAAGTAGTCACACGGTGATCAATGGTGCCCCAGTTCTCCCTTGTGCCCAGAAGACAGTTCCTGGTTGGAAATTACTCTTCACTACCCAGCCTGCCAGATTCATTCACTAAGGTTGTAGTACCTACTCAGAAATAAGAGAAAAGGGAAAAAAAATACATTCAGTAGCAGAAAAGGAGATAGGCCCCATCTGCAGCCCTCAGACACAACATGTCTCACTCAGTTACAGATGCTCATCTCCCTCAAATGCAAAAGGGAGGTACCAGGAGAGAATGCTGAGGAAAGCCCTGCTAAGAGGTGAGGTCACTGGTGAACTCATAAGTCAGAGAACATAGCTCCCAGGGAAGAGAGCTAGACATCTGAGAGAAGACCCATTCACTGTTAGACCCTGGTAGCTCTCAGATAGCTGTGTCCTGTTATTCTCTTTTAACATGATTCTGTAATTAAAATGAAGATGAATTTTTGAACATTGGCTGCTTCCCATGCTTGACCAGTCCCACACACTGCATCCAATGCTTCTTTTGGAAAGGGTCTCTCTCTCTCTCACACTCACTCATCCACTTCTAGTTACAGAATGCTTCTCCTCTGAAGAATTACTCCTATTTGTAAAGTGTGTTTCCTCTTGAAAATTGCTCCTGGCATCTCCCATTTGGAATGGCGGAGCAAGAGACAGAAACAGAAAGGTCGTAAGAAACCAAGGCATTAAATGTGCTGAAATATCACAGCCATCAACTACAATACACACATTAGACAGCTGGGATAGAGCTCATGACCCCAAGGCTGTTTGCGACCACAATTTCCTACCACTTGACTTGCAAGAATCTCTCTGCTACCTGGCAGTTGTCACAGAGCATATGCCCTCTTTACACTGTAAGGGCCCTATTCTCCTCTCACTTACACTTGTTTTACATCAGCATGACTCTACTGACCAGAATGTAGTTATCTGTGATTTAAAAGAGCGTAATTATTGTGGACTCAAGCTATAGAGGGTCAGATGGACAGAGGACCAGAAGGGGCAGAAGTTCATATACACAGCTGCCATTATTATTAGCTATTACTTGTTTATCAATATTTATAGTAGCATCCAAAGGCTTCGTTTAGAATCAAAGCTCCATAGAGTTCGGTTCTATGCAAAGATCAGTCTAATTTATAGACTAGAAACTGCAAGCAAATGTAACTTAAAAAAAATCATAGGGAAGGGAATCGGGGGAAGGAAAGGGGAAGAAGATCATGGGGTTCACGATCTAATAGTACATTGCTGAATGCTCATTCTTGGGAAATTTGAAAGGTTAGGGCTTAATAAGCCTTTCAAATGCTACTTGTGGCTTTAAATCGAAATGATTGACCTTGTGGGTAACAACAGCACAATAATATTTCCTATTAGTCAACTGCACATCTGAAATGTTAATCAGCAGTCCATTAGCACTGTATTTGCCTTGTTAACACATCTGCAGAGCTGGTAGGACTGTCCCACATGGAGATTTACATTTTAGTTTTGGATGCTGCAATGGTAGTATAGTACTTTTTAGTGCTTTTCCTCCAGAAGTCACTCCTTTCCCCAAATCAGGCCACATCTACTAAACATCTAGAACTATCCCATTACAGGTTTGTTTGGCTTTTTGTTTTTAATTAAGAGGTCTTTCTGCTGCAAAAGTAGCATGGCTGAATAGTAACAGTTCCCGATCATGTTTGAGATGACTGATAACTCATTTTCTGAGTTAACTCATTGGTGATGGAAATAGGACATGGATAATGTTAAACACATTACCAGCTCCACTGTGGCTTGAGAGACCAAATCTCCTTTGGCCCCTGTTTAAGTAATATCTCGTGTCAGACTGCTCTTTATATATTATGTGTGACAGGTTAGGTGCTGGAGATTAGACCCTAACAATATCCTGGTTTTGACCCAAAAAAAGCTCTCAAGATCCAGTCTGACCAAGGACCAAGTTTAATTGCACTTTCCTCTTAATTTAGGAGACGGCCAATCCAATGAACCCAAATAGACAACAATTCAACTCCTCGTGTAGCCTAAAGGAACCACTTCACCCTATTTCCTCCAATTGTAAATTGGGGAGGATTTTTATTTACTTATCTCCTAAAGCTCTTGAAGATTAGTTTGAACACATTTGTGAAGTGCTTTGTATGTGAAAAGAACCATACATGCATAAGTGATGGTATGGATTTCAAGGGTAGCCATGGTGAAAGTAGTGACATCCTCGCAGGTTTATACCAACTTCTTTATAAATCCTTGCCTGTGCGTCAGGAACATATAGCACACACAGCTTGGTGCCTCGGTCGATCAGTGAAGATGACATTTTGCATCTCACAGCTGTACAAGTATTTTATTCTCTATTGGTTCTAATATCATCCTCATCACCACTGTATCTGAGTGTGCATTAAGTGATGTGACTACCATCTGTCATGTACTTTGTTCTCTCTTCTCCTCCTCTCTGGGGGTAGAACTGTGAGTACAGGGTAGTGTTTTCTTTTAGTAGAGCATTTGGATAGTAGAATGTACATTTAAATAAACTAAGTACTTCTGTTACAGAAGGCAGGCTGAAGAAGCGCACCTTGCACTTACAGCAGAAGGTGGTGAGATTTGTTACAGGTTTTTGGGAGTTCATTCCTCAGTCTCAGACCAGCCCCTGAGAAAGCTCAGTCTCTTGAACGGATGAGCTTCCCCTTGTGTCTGAGGAACAGAATTGTCAGCCATCCTGCAACTCTTAGATATGCTGGGCACGGGTCATTGAGAGACCTTGAACTTGACTTGATATTCTGTGGGCAGGACAGGTTTGATTTGACGATGGTAGCCTGTATTGTTGAGGAGATGTGCAGCCCATTACTGTACCAGCTGGAGTTTCCCCAAGGGCTGATAGCTTCATGACCAAGTATACTGCACTGATGGACTCCAGTAGGACATGGTGAAGATATGAATGATCAAGGCCAGGTCACTCTCCAGCAGGATGGCATGGAATTTCCTAGCCAACCAGAGAACATAGAAAGCATCAGTGTTGCAGTGTGAGAGCTTAGTCTCAGAGAAGAATCTAGGAGTACTTCTAAACTCCAAAGTGATTTGATGGATTACAGGTGTAAATGCTTCAACCAAAGACATCTGCACCATGGCTGCAAACACATCAGATAGCTTTCTGTTGCCCACCAATGATCTTCTCTGTTTTTATTAGGTTCACCGCCATCCCTAAACTCACCTTGTCCAAGCACTGGACCATCTTGGCAGTAGTGGTGTGATCATATGTAATAAAGGATAGGTAGAGCTGTAAGTCCATCTGCCTATTGCTGGCATTTGAGTCCATATTGTCTGACCAATTCCCTACTTCAAAGGCAGATTGTGAGTATAAATACACTAAGAACCAGAAGGTGATAAATCAGGTATTACGGTATTGGGGGTTCATATGAGTCCCTAAAACAAGACAGATGAATCCACTTAGTGGCTGCATGCAGATGTTGAAAAGGATCAGAAATAATTTATCTTGTGGGACTCCCCAAGTGAGGAACTTGGGATCATAGAATATCAGAGTTGGAAGGGACCTCAGGAGATCTTCTAGTCCACCCCCGTGCTCAAAGCAGGGCCAATCCCCAATTAAATCATCCAACCGATTTTACCCCATATGCCTAAATGGCCCTCTCAAGGATTGAACTCACAACCTTGGGTTTAGCAGTCCAGTCTCTGCCTCCCTCTTCTCTAGCACATCATCCATGATCTACAACCTATCCTGGAAAATGATCCCTCACTCTCCTAGACCTTGGGAGACAGGTCAATCCTCACTTACAGACAGCCCCCCAACCTGATGCAAATACTCACCAACAACTGCACACACCACACCACAGAAATATACTAACCCAGGAACCAAACCCCGTTGCCTACTCTCTGCCCATATCTACTCTAGAGACACCATCATAGGACCAAACCACATCAGCAGCTCATTCATCTGCACATCTCCTAACGTGATATATGCATCATGTGCCAGCAGCACCCCTCTGCCACGTACATTGGCTAAACCAGACAGTCTCTATGCAAAACAATAAATGGACACAAATCAGACATCAGGAATGGTAACATACAAAAGCCAGTAAGAGAATACTTCAATCTCCCTGGACATTCAACAACAGATTTAAAAAGTAGCCATCCTTTGACCAAAAAAACCCTTCAAAAACAGACTTCAAAGAGAAACTGCAGAGCTACAATTCATTTGCAAACTTAACACCATTAATTTGGGCTTGAATAGGGACTGGGCGTTGCTGGCTCACTACAAAAGCAGTTTTACCTCTCTGGGTATTAACACCTCTTCATCCATTATTGGGAGTGGACCACATCCACCCTGACTGAATTGGCCTTGTCAACAATAGTTCTCCACTTGTAAGGTAACACTCTTCTCTTCATGTGCCAGTATATTTAGGCCTGTATTTGTAATTTTCACTCCATGCATCTGAAGTGGGTTTTTTAATCCACGAAAGCTTATGCCCAAATAAATCTGTTAGTCTTTAAATTGCCACCAGACTTCTCATTGTTTTCGTGGACACAGACTAACGTGGTTACCCCTCTGACTCAAGTGAGGCATGTATTGGCACAGGTTCTGTTTCCCCCGGCAACTCTTCTCCACGGAATGTCCAAAAGCCTCAATTAGCAGAGGTCGCTACTAGCACTACTCTCCCAAAAAGGTCCATTTTCCTATCATGCACAGTATTCAGAAGTATTGAAGGCTTGGCTACGTGGGGAGTTATTCTGCAATAGCTATTCCTGGTTGTCCACACATGGAGTTACACTTATGCCAGCACCAAAGAAGATTAAGCTAATTCTGAATAAGAATCTTATACCAGAATAAAAGCATCCCAGAGTTTAACTATTCCTGATTTATCTGCTTCAGATTCACATTTTACTTTATTCCAGATTAATTTTCATGTGTAGAGAAGCTCTCAGTAAACCACTGTGCTTGGGCTAGCCCCTATGTACTAAACCACAGTTATCTAATGGGAATCCACTGTTAACACCAAGGGCATGGAGTTGGAGATGTGATAGGAAGAAAAACATTTGGCCCTATGGTAAAATATCCAAGTCTATACTCAGTCCATAGTATGGCAAAACTCACTGAAATCACTGGGCGTTTGACCAGAATGAGAACTAGCACCTCAGTCCTGCAAGACAGAGGCCTGCCATGGGACTGGGATCCCACAGCACACACTGCCATAATAGGAAGAGGGGGATAAAAATTCAACAAAATGTGGGGGCGGTAGGAGTGGGTATTGTGGGGTGGGACAGGAACAGGATTAAAAAAAAATAAATAGTCCTATGCATGGTTGTACTGTAAGCAGCACCCTGCAGGCAGACCCTTGTTCTCTCATTTACTGATGTCAACTGGGCTTCATGCAGGGAGTGCCACTGCTTTCGAATTTCCCAATTTGAGCCCAGCACAAGGGTCCACACACAGACAGAATAACTTGTAGACTGAGGCCTAAAATCTTCTCGATCCAAGTAGGAATGTAGTTATGAATGGTTTCTCTCTTCTCTATTTTCTTTGAAGGCCATCCAGCCCCCCAGGGCCTGTGAATTGGGCTTGTTAATTCAATAGAGGTAGGAATCATTTCTCATTTTAAAAATGGAGGACAACATACAGCACTCTCTCACGCAGACTTTCCTTTTATTCCTTCTTGTTCTTTTCCTTAATCTAAATGTCATTTTGGACTGAAAGTCCTTGTTTTGGGTATGGAGACATCAGCAGGCAGTGTCTGGGAGTTGGTTTATATATGCTAATGACAGCGTTAAATAGTAAACATCTTGAAGTGAAAGCTAAACCACAGGAATGTGGCACTAAAGCTTGGAGAGGGAATTCTGGGAAGCTGCCTTTCCTCTAAAGAAAAAAAATGTTTCAGGTTTTCTTCAGTCCTGGACAGATTGCCAAGCGATCACAGACCACTGCAAACCAGCATAGTCTTGCACTAGCGGAATGCTGCATTTTATTACCCATTCTCGGTTTACTGTGTTTTTCTTTTTCTCGGTCAGACTTCATTACAAAAGAAGATGGAATTTTCCTTGATATTTATTTAGCAAAGACTGGGTCCACACCACAGGCCGGGATCTAAACATCCCAGATCTCTAGGGAGTCCAGAGCCTAACTTTACAGCCTGCTTTTCTCTCTCTAAAGAGCTGCATCAAACAATACTTATCTATGGGGATGTTTGACTATAGATATGGTTGCCTCTTCAGCTCAGGCCCATCTCTAATATTTATACCTCAAAACAGCCCTATGACATTTTCTGCATGTGTCCGGTAGAGTGCTTAGCACTACTGTGATGAAATGTTCATCATTAACTTTGGGGATCTGTTAATAATTATACAGACTTCAACAGCTCCCCTTGCATGCAAAGGGCACATGCCAGCCTGAGGAGCAGAGTTTTATGAAAGCTCAGGTGCTTTTGGATCTATAGATTCCTGTCTCCAGCCAAGCAAAAGTAGTCAGATACATTAAATAAAATCCTGCTTGTCAAGAAATCAGTAACATGGAGCCAATGTTCCAGGAAAACATGAGTGCTTTAATTATTGCAGGGCTGTGTAGGGAGTATTTCAACTTCTTCCAAGTCTCAGTCTGGGTCTCATCTTGTGTCTCTAGTGGCCTCATTATACACATGGATGTGGAGAGGCTGGTCTTTCCCAGACTTCTACACCTGGAGCCTCTATTGCTTAACAGCAACAGAACTCCAAGGGCCTCCTTTAATATGAGCTGCTCCAAACTATTTCCAGATAAGTGAGCAAAGAAGCTGTGGAGTTTATCAAAGGGATTTTCCTTTTCTTCAGACAGCCCATTCTGCTTTTCTAGTTCATGAGTTCTAGTCAAAGATACTGCTCAATAGTGTGCCTGGTGTACTGAGAGAGACAAAAGCAAAGGGAAGCACAAACAGGTGCAATTTTAGATTTTGCATGAGAATATAAACCCACTTATCAGGCTATGATTTTTCTACAGTCACAAGCTGGACCTGGCAAGACAGATAGTCCCACAAATGGGTCTGCAAAGGGAACAGAGGAAGCATGACAAAACACAAGCCACAATCAAACCAGAAGACAGACTATGCTGAACACATTTGGGAGAAGAATCCACATCAGACTGAGTCAGTGCTGATGACACACTGAAGCTCTAATCTGGTTTACAGGATTCTAAGCCTTATAGTTGCAAAATATTTTTTATTGTACCTGACTATAGTGCTGCCTTAATGACTACAAAGAGACAAACATAGCTATGGCAAGTAGCAGCTCCCCTAATGCATCTCAGTGGGTATTAATTCTGATGGCTAATTATGTCAATTTAAGTGTTAGCATAGTTTGCTAAAAGGAGCAGCTGTTAGTTTCAGCTCCTCTAGGATTATGGGTGAAGTTTGGGATTGTGGGCAGAGCTCTGGAAAGAAAGATAAGGAGGTGAGACACTGAAATAAAGTAGATGTTAAGAAGTATTGGCATTTCAACCTCATGGAATTGATGTTTAGCTATAAAAAACAGTATTATATACTCTAAAAAGAGGATATAGGGCCTATTTTTACTCACATCCAATAAGGATTCTTTGTTGGTTCAAAGGACAGAGGCCTCTGTTGATGAGCTGAAGATCTCGTTTATTTTGTTGTTGTTTTTTCTGTCATATGTTACCTGGCAATCATGGTGTCTTGTCGGTGACCATGGATTAGTTAGAGCAGGTGACATATTGTTGGCCCACACTCCATCTCCTCATCTCACCCTGAAGAGTTCTGAAAAATGGGACTTATGCCATGAGCCAACACAGACTGTCAGCATGATATGCAGTCTTGAGGTCAGGACACAAACAGCAGCAAACACCAGAAACTCCTCATTTCATTTTGGCTGGCCAGAGACTGCACACACTTTCTTCTTGGATGAGGACCAAGTCTTAATTCTCTGGGCTGTTGTCACTTCTATCCTAGGCTACTAAAATGAACTCTAATTGGAGCAGGAACTGTCTTTTTGTACAGTACTTAGCACACTAGGGTCCTGGTCCATGAATGGCGCTCATGGGCACTTTATTTGCATTCCCAGAAGACCATAGGGAAGCTCAAGAGAGTTCAAGACATACTTAGAAAAGAGAACAATGGGAGCACAAAAACTGATTCCTTGATTTCTGCATGAATTAAGAAATATAGGCACAGTCGAAAAAGTACCAAAATAGCACTGCTAGGGAATGGTGCCCTACTCTACTCTTACCCAGCATGAGTGCCCAACTCCACTGCTCCCTGTCAGGTGGCCAAGGGCGTGGCTGTCACTAAAATGCCTCCATTCTCTTCATCAGTCTTCCGAGCATGGGCATAGTTTCTTTTTGGGGGGGAGGGGGCGGAGGAGGGGAGGGCAGAAGAAGGGGGCCATTGCCCTGCTAAAAAAACCTGCAAGCCTTGGGCAGGCATGGAATTTGCCCTCTCCCCCCCCGCCACCCCACACACAGCCTCATTGATCTGATTGGAGCTGCTCCCCCCAACCCCCAAACACAGATGTCAAACTACATTTATCCTCCTGAGTTGCACTTCAAGACACAGAGCATTCCTGCCAAAGGCCCTTGTAATAGAGCTTGTTGGCCAGTCACTAGACTAGAAGGTTCAACACTCATAGCCTTAACTCAGATTTGATCCCATTCAGTAGAACGCAGTGGTGCACACTCCATTTTGTCACACACTTGGCAATTCTGCAGGCGCAGCATTTTGTGTTTCTGCTTCTTAAATGCTCTTTGTTCTTCCTGTCTGTAATTCTAATGGGGAAAGAGTCTTAGCTGCCATTCGTTTTCACCTTGATTTGCTGTGTCCTCATTTTCCACAGGGCTTGTTCCAAATTAATTGAATTGGCAAAACACATTATTTAAACTTGTAGATGTGATGGAAATAACTTGTGTGCGTCAACAATCCCAGTTAGGTTGGCTCATCCATCGTTGGTGACAGACATCTCTTGTATTAAATGAGATCACCCAGTTTTGGAGAAGACCAAGTGGAATATGCATGCAGCTTTTTCTTCGTCTGTTAATGTACTTTGGGAAAGAATTTGATATTGTTTCAAAAAAGTCAGAACAGATGATTTTGCAGGACATGATCATATTACAATGTATACAAAATAGTTTTAATAATATTTTACACTGTCTCGACATTTATTATATAGAATTTTGCCTGTTTCTCCATCTGAGGATCTCCAAGTGTTTTACAAAAATTAGTGGACTATTTTTTTTTTTTAAAAAAAAGCTTTTATATGCTGCCTTTGTGCCCTGCTAGCAATGAAAGGGACCAGACTGCTGCCCAATGTCCTCAGCTGGGAAATCTCCTAGATTGGGGAGGAATTGCTTGCTGACATAGCTCGCTCCTATGCCATCATGATCCACGGCAGTGCACAATACAGGAGGCACATTTAGGCTGAGAAGGGGTGTGGCTAGTGCAGGGGTGGGCAATCTTTTTGGCCCCGGGGACCACATTGGGTGGGGAAGTTACTTGCAGGGCTATGACTGTAGGGCTGGGGCAGGGGGTTGGGGTGCAGGAGGGAGCGCATTGTACAGGAGTGGGTGCGGTGTGCAGGAAAGGGCTCAGGGCAAGGGATTGGAGTGCAGGAGGGATTCAGAGTGTGGGCTCTGGCCCGGCACCACTTACCTAGAGCAGCTCCGGGGTGGCAGTGGGACCCTGGGCAGGATCCCTGCCTGCCCTGGCCTTGGCCCTGGCCCTGACCTCTGGGAAGCAGCTGGCAACATGTCCCTGCCAGCCCTGGGGGAAGGGAGCAGAGGGTGCCACATGCTGCTCTTGCCTGTGATACCTCCCCCGAAGCTCCTATGGGAGGGGGAGGGGGAGGGGGAGGGGATGTCCTTGCAGGGGAGGGATAGCTCAGCATTTTGAGCATTGGCCTGCTAAACCCAGGGTTGTGAGTTCAATCCACACGAGGGCCATTTAGGGATCTGGGGCAAAAATCTGTTGGATGATTTAGTTGGGGTTGGTCCTGCTTTGAGCAGGAGGTTGAACTAGACTTCCTGGGGATCCTTCCAACCCTGATATTCAATGATTCTGTTGGCTACAGTTCCTCCATCCCGGCCAAGGGGAGCTTCGGGGAGCTATCCACAGGCAAGAACAGTGCACAGAGCTCTCTTCTCTGCCTTCCCCGGGGCCAACAGGGACCTGCTGCCAGCTGCTTCCCAGAGTGGAGCAGGGCCTGTAACACCACAGCAGTAGCAAATCCACAGGCTGGATTCGGCCCATAATATTCCCACCCCTGGGCTAGAATGTAATTGCTCTTTGGCTATACTTGTCTGTCATGATTTCTGGGTTCATAGCCAGCTGATGTTGTTTAAAGGAGCCCTCTGGCTAGAATTCCTTCCGGCTGCTCTAAACGACTGAATCTAACTGAGCAGAATTGGCCCCAGAATCAGGGAACCAACCGTCTCCTTTGCTCACTTCATCCCCAAATGTGCCTAATGGATGCTGGGCATAGCTTAAAACCTTGTCTAATGAGTTTAGCTTCACAGCAAGGTAGACAGGCATCGTGATTTAAACAGACGAGAAGGGTGACAGACAGAAGTTAAGTGATGGAACCAATGCCACACAGAGAGTCAACGGCAAAGCTGTGCCTCATGTTTCTCAATTGCCAGTTGTACTTTGAGCCACAAGAGGAGTCTTCCTCCTGAAAAGTCCAATTATCAGGGCTCACTAAAAAGATGAAATTTTTGTGATGGGCGTTGGGTGGCAGTAGGAACTGGCCCTTGACCAGGGCCCACTGTTACCATCTAGTGGTGGTTTAATTTTCAGCCGCTACCAACATGTACTAGGATCATACCAGTAGCCTAAAGGAGAACACAATTGGCTTTTGCAGCCAGAGTCATCAAAAGGCTGGATTTCATTTCACTTCCATCACAGAAAATGTTGAGGATCACCGCAGGCAGCTCCAAACACAGGAAAAGCAAGAGTCATCTTTGCAATGACGTGGTTTGGGTTTGCTTTGTGTACTCGGGAATTAGAGAAAGTAAAGCATTTCCAATTCAAATGTGCTGCAGCTACTGCCATGGTGTTTTAAAGACTGTATCATTAATATACACCTTTAAAAGCAGTTTTAGAACACAAGACTTGGACTTAAGCCCCAGCCTTTGGGAGCAAGGGCATATACCCAACTAGAAGTTTTTAAAAACATATTTTAATGAGTTTTGTGTTGCTGAAAGGTGCCAGATGGAAAGCTTTGGCGAATGCAGACAGAGTAGCTGCACAGACAGACAGTCACACTATAAACTGACAATGTGACTCGGCCTGACTTGGAGGGACAATCTCTAGAGTGAGAAGAGAATTTGGTCTCCTTGTGACTCGCTCTCAGACTGCCAATTCGGAGTGGAGGGTCCAATTACCAGTGCTCGCTACAAAAAAACCAAACACAACAAACAGGTTTTTCTGGTAGGCATCTAGTTGCAGTAGGAACTAGCCCTTAACCATAAACATTTCACACAGGGCCCATTGAACCACCACCAGACAGTGACAATTTTAAGCAATTACCAACTTGTACTAGGGTCATACCAATGTTACTACTATTCTTTGCTAAACAAAGACAGTGTTCCTAGCAGTGTAGTGTGCACACAGACAGAGTCCCACTGTACACAAATGTATGTCCTGACCCTTGAAGTCTCTTTCATACCAAATTTTCCTTGCACTACGCTTGATCCCTCCTTCTATCTTGAGGATTTCAGTCAGCACATGTGACACACTTGCTCTTCCTGATCAAAAACCTGACAACACAGTTTGTTTTGAATACTCTCTATAACTGGGAGAAAACACGTATGTAGCAGAGTGCCTAGGTGGGAAAAACTAACAGTCTCCTTCTGAGAAAGCTGCTTTGTCAAACTTTCAGCGAGGTCTCCCTGTGGGCTAACACCTCTACAGAGTTCCCATGTAAACACCTCTTGAACACATCTGCCGCTATAAATACATGAACTCATTGGCTTGTTACAGAGAGACTTATCCTATCTTCAGTGGTTTCTATGAGCTCTTGCACCCTGAGTCTCTTAAAGGTCTCAGAGAGGAACTTCTACCAGTCAGCACCAAGGACAGGGACAGACATTTACTTGGAAGGCCTATAACCTCAACAGAAACCTGTAGAAACCAAACATTGGAGAGATACAGAGACAATGTGTGCATGTGTGGGTGTATGCTCATGGGAGTAGGTGAGAAGTATAGAGAGCCCCTCCTAGCGTAGGGTATGCTTACATAGTTTTGGTTAGCTGGAAATCTGTTCTAACATCTGTAGGTAGAAGCATGTGCTAAAGGAAGAGGGAAGGGTGGGCAGGGAGAAGAGAGGAAAGATTTTGCTTTCCTCTTTTTTCTGTGGGTTTTTGTGTGTCTTCTGCTAAGCAAAAGGCCTTCTGTTCAGATAGCAAGAGGAGGCTGGTAATGATTGATTGATTTTGCTGTCAAATACAGGGAGCACAAGTGTGAATAGCGTAAGTGTGAGGGGTGCAGGCTATCCTTTTTATGGTAAAAAATTTCATTTCTGGTCCCTGATAACCTCTCTTTAAGAAAAAGGAGCAAGCAAGAGAGAAGCAAACAAACACAAAAAGAAAAGCCAAGACACATAGAACAAAGCCTTCCCACAGTCACTCTGGATGTTTTCTAGGCTTGAAACACAAAGGCTAAAAGAAGCTAGAAAATAGCCAGTGCTGTCAGGGTAAAACTACTCCTCTTGCACTTCTGACTCTGGTCTTTGCTACCAGAGCCTCTCTCCTCAGCTTACCCACAGGCTGTATTCTAGAACAGGTGCCCTTGCCCTGACACCTATATCAAGCCAGCCAATTAATCTCTTGTTTTTAAGTTCTTATATGGACTCTTCCCCTCCCCACCCCCCGATACTATAATAATCACCTCCCAGTTTTTAATGCATTTATCCTCACAACATGCCTGTGAGGTAAGGAAGTACTACTATCTACATGGTACAGATGAGGAACTGAGAGACTATGTGACTTAACCAAGGTCACAGGAAGATTGTGGCAGAGTAGGGAATTGAACCCGGGTCTTTGAGTCCTAGCTGGCACTTCTTTACCATTTTTATTGTAAATATGCACACACACATATATACTTCTAGCTTTCTGTCTATCCCCCACCCCCTTTGACTCGTCACTTTTCTTCTTAGACTATGAGGTCATTGGAGAAGGGAGCATGTTCTCAGACATTTCTTAAATGGCTAGGCCAACAGAACCCCATTCCAAGTGGTGTTTCTCTTCACGGATTTTCAATCCTTCTCCTGAGATTTTGAATGCCAAACATCCAGCCCCAAACCAATTGATTAGGCCAAGGAGAAAGAAAATGGATCTTTCATAGACTAGAGATGCCTGGAGACAGTAGCACTTTGGGGTTCCACTGTTTAGGGTTTTTTTTGGTAGCTTCAGGCACATAGGTTTCCTAAAGGAGGCACAGCCCCCTCCTCAAAAATCTTTATGGAAACATCGGCGTAGACAATTCCTCTTTGGGGAGGAGGGAAAAGAAAGAAAGCCACTGCTCCCTCTGCTCTCAGTTGATGTTTGAGCTTCCAATTTTTTGCACTTGAAAATCTTCAGGCACCTTTGAAGTGAGAGGTGAAAGATTCAGGCTGACTATAGAGAAGACAATGTTGAGGATCCCAATCTTTCTAGGGTGGTTTCCAAAACACTCCTCCCAGAAGCAGTCATTGCTTTCCCATTATCAGAGGGGTAGTCATGTTTGTCGCTTTTGCAGATCCAGACTAAGAGTCTTGTAGCACTTTATAGACTAACAGATTTTTAGGCATTGTGAGCTTTCGTAGGCTAAGACCCACTTCATCAGATGAATCACATTCATCTGATGAAGTGGGTCTTAGCCCACAAAAGCTCATGATCCCAAAAAATCTGTTAGTCTATAAGGTGCTACAAGACTCTTTGTCGCTTTTGCTTTCCCATTGTTTTGCATGGGCAATCAATTTCTCCTTACCACTGTCACAAAATCTTGGTGTCCAACCTCCAGGAACCAGGTACTCTGTCCAGAGAGTCCTCCTTACTCCAAATTTCAGTAGATTTGGATCTACAAGGCCTGGATTTTGAGAAAGTTTGGATCTGAATTTTGTGAGTAGTTCTTCATGCTCTCTAATGGGCTAAAAAAAAAAAAAGCATGTGTGCTATCCTATCTACCTTGGAGTAAAGAGGCACAGAAGGAGGAAATTGAAGTAGGGAAGATCAGGATTAATAGAATTCAAGGAACAGATTAAAGCCCTCCAGGAACTAGATAAGACCATATGTTTAGATATGCCTGGTGAGAGGAAGAAACTTTAGAACAGATTTGGGAACCATTCCTGAGCACTGATATGTAGGATTTCTCAATCACAAACTAGTCAACTGCATCTGGTAACCCACCTCCAGCAATAGCCAATAGCTGGTGCACCAGAAAAAGGCAAGCCGTTTCTTCCCTTACCATAGCATAATATACCTTCCCTATTCTGTATTGCTGTGCAAGGGGGTGGGGGAAAGAGGAGGGTTGGAATCCCTCTGTTTGTTGTTTCCACCACTGTATGCCCTGAAACAGGAGATTTGATAACCCATCTCCTAGTTTGTATCATCATTTAGACCTTCTGTGGTTGTACTACATTTATCCCAGCCCTTGGAATAATCTAGCCACACTATTCGATTCTCTGACCTCTTGTGGCAGAGTCAATTCCACAGGCTCTCTATGTGCTGTGGGAAAGAGTATTTAGGTATTGGCAGGTATAGCCCACATCTTTCGCAGAACCCAGCTGTGCCGAATAAATCAATCACCTGCGGTCATTTATGTGCAAACAACAAGTGCCCAGGGGCCTTTTGGGAGGAAAGATTTCAATCTGTGTTCAGAGCAGCGGTGTCATAACGGGAACAAACAAACATGCACATTCTCCTTCTCATTCTCTCTCTTCCCACCGTGCTTTTGTAACATAGCACTTTGCCTTGCCAAGTTAAAGCTGAGAAGTGGTGTTTTGCATTATGTAAATGGCTGTTGCAGAAGAGAAAGAGCCACAAAGTGCACTTAACAAAACGCACCCTCTACTCCAGTGTTGGGAGGTTAAAACCAGAGATGAGTGAATGAGATTCATTTACCCATCTGCAGTCAATTCCCTAGACAGACCCTGTTAAAAAGCCAACAAGTTCTGGAGCCCCCGTCTCCCAGAGCAGCTCCACGACACAGTTATTAAGTAAAGTACACTGGCTTTCATAGTAAACGGGCTGCTTAATGTAAGTGAAGCACTTAGGGGGCAAGGAGAAGCAGAATTAGAGAAGGTTTGACCCTTTGATTGTTCCAGTGCTTTAGTATTTCCTTCACTGTAGCAGCAAAGGCCCAGTTATGGCACAGCAGCAGTTACTCGGCTGGGTGACCTAAACTCCTTTCCCTTCTTTTCACCATACCTATTATGAATTTTCTTCTTACTCGAGGAGCTTGATTCATAATAACTAGATACAGCTCGGTTAGGATTCTCAGCTTTTCAGTGTCTCTATGCAGGCATCCTCAGACACAACAACATAGAATGCAAAGCACTTTCCAAGAATAATCCTTTGAATTTAAACAAACATTTTGGCTATTTTCTTATTTCTTGTGCACCTGCTTTACATTCATATTCTGGTGAACAAGCAAACTGACACGATCACTCATGGTCAGTAAAAAAAAAAATCACAAGGTGCTCAACAGAAAGCAAAATTGTGCAATTGCAGATATGCATGCTGGAAACTTGATCTTCAGATTCACACCCACCCATGCAGGGAATAGAAACATGCTATGTGATTGACAGGTGCTATCAAATACTTGCAATGAACTTCATAAATGAGCAACAGACCAAGAATTATTCACAAACGTTATCCAGCAGATTTTAAAGCCAGGGATACATTTGATAACATTTCAATCTGTTCACGGGGAATTTACAAACAAAAATAGAGGTAAATTTTTTTTAGATAAATTAGTCACGAACAGGCAGATGGGGGGAAAAAAATCCCAGTATTGGATTGATTTAGCTGTTGACCAGTCTGTACAGGAAAGCACCTATCGCAGCAGGGTGTGGCAGCATCAGACCCAGTGTGGGGAACTGGCTTTCAAATACTATAGCCCACAGGTTTGAGAGGGAGTTGGACTCTGCTCCCAATAGAAAAGAGGAAGATGCATCTCTTCTCGGATCCCAGAAGCAGAGACACTCCGCTCCTGCCAAGAGAGTCACTTTCTAATTAGCGGTATCTTGGCCATCCAAACAGAGTTGGCAATTAGTAGCTGTTGATAAACTTTGCTGAAAGCCCTTGTCAGGGCTTTAGCTGCTCTGGCACTAACTATTTACAAATTTTGCTAGTTTCAGACACATCAGAGAAACAGTTTTGACAGTTTCTGTCCCACAAAGTTTATTTTTTCCCCCAATTAAAGCAGATAATGAGAAGACCCCACTCACAAGAACACATGACCCTGTGACCAGAGGATTGGCACACTAGATTCACAGGAAAACAATGTACATCAAGCTACAGATAGCGATTGAATAGGTACAGAGCCACAAACCAACTGAATTGAGGCATGGGGGTGGGGGACGGACAATGTCTCTATTGCCCTTCTGAAAGGCATGAGGACAGACACCACACACCCAAGACTTGTGATGATAGGGAATACTTTTATTGTTCCCCCCGGTACACCTCCCAATCCCAGAGAGAGCCTGGAAGAAGTACACATGGCTGCTTTTTCAAACTTTGGAAGTCTGAGGTGTTGGGATAGAGGCAGCCTACCATGAGAAAGGCTCTGGGGAAAGGATAAAAGGAATGTGGGCAGAGGCAGATTATGGTTTTGTGGGGCCCCTGGGCCACAGCAAGTGGGGGCCCCTCCCCACTCCTTCCAGCTACAGTCCCCCTCATCCCCATTCTCTCTGCCATTTTTCCCAGGCCCCCCAGTTGGCTAGGATTCCCAGGCACAGGTCCCATTGGCCCAGTGGTGGATTAGCCACTGAATGAGGGGCACACAGTGGAGACAGCTTTCACAGTGATGGATGACAACTTAAGTACCAAAATACCCAAAGCTCAGTATTCTACCTCCCCCCACCGCCACACACACTTGTTTGAGTAAGAGGCAGTGCCGTGCAGTTAGTGTGGCAGCCTTCACCTCTGCATCTCCTACCTTTTGGAGCAAGCTCCCTGCTCCACTCTGCCTCACTGACTCTTGATCTTTAAATCCCTCCTGACAATCTCTCTCTCCCTCTCTGAACTTATTTCTCTCCCTCTCTCTCAAGCACATAGGGTACTGCATATATGACAGGCACTGGACCGTACAGAATAAAGTTTTATGGCACCATGCTGCAACTGCATAGCTCCACTGACTGAGACATGCGACACAGAGACTCATGTAAGGTCACAGAGAGTTGCTACCCTTTCTGCGTCCCAGTGTCTTGGCTTGAGCCACTAAAGAGTGCCTAAAAAACCCCTAAACCATCACTTGTCACAGGCGGGAAAGCTATTGTAAGCAGGACACAGACATTTTTATTAGTGCATCAGGCACATGTCATGGTCCTGATGACACCAGAATATAACGCAACTGTCTTGTATTCAGCAGTAGCCAACACTGAATCTTTCAGAGGAAGGTTAAAACACTGTCATAATGAACCTGATCATTTATTGCAATGCTGTACCTGATTAGGGGTAAGGGGAGAGAATTTCCTGGTCCATATCACAAACATCTTATGCCATAAAGCATGAGATTTCATTGCCTCTATTTTAGCGAGCAACTACAAATGGCCATAAGATTATCCAGGCCTTTCCTAAATCCTGCCACAGTAACTGACTTGATGACCTCCTAGGGCAATGAAAGCTGAAGGCTGGAAGACAGCTGTACATTGCACTAATGTACTGCTACCTCACAATGAGGATCTACAAAAAGGCAAAAGGGATTATGTAGCACTCACCTCATGAAAACCCCCACAAGCCAACACTTCCCAGGGACTCTGTATAAACTGACCAGTGCAAACAGACATGGTGCAACTCAACTGATCACAAATCAGGCCAGCAATAATGCCTATCAAGGATGATGTAAAACACATACCCCTCAATGGCAACTCACCGCAGCCAAAGATTAACAGCTTTCCAACTTCCCTCAAGAAGAGCTAACCCTTTTCTTTAGAACCATAAATGCTTCTGTATGTTCAATTTTATTGACTAGCAAATAAGATGAGGGTGAGAGGTAACATCCAGCCTGGAGATGTGACCATAATGCAAGAGATATTCCTGATTCTGCCATGGATTTGCTGAGAGACCATGACCATGACCACAAGTACAAACTTGGAGCTTTGTCACAACTGGGTCCTGCACTTCCTGGCAGATTTAGGGGCCTCAGAAGCTCATCTAGGCCCCAGAGTGACCTCCCTTTCTCAGTATAATTGGCAAGAGTCACCACCTAGTGAGTTACCTTCATTACAGGCCAGTATGGAAGGTGGAAAAAGCAGGGGAGCCCGGGCCCACCCTCTACTCCGGACTCCAGCCCAGGGACCCTAATAGTATCAGCTAAGATGGCTGACCTTTTAGGCACAAAACACAATACAATTCCCTGGGCTACTTCCCCACAGCAGTCCCTGCTTCTTCAAACTCCACTTCACCCTTATCTCAGGGCCTCCTTCCTTCTGGATGCTATGTTGTCCACCACTCAGTCTCACCAACAGCACAACCTCCTTCCACAGCTGCTGACACCCACAGCCCACCTGACTAACTGGGAAGTTTTTATCTGGTTCCAGCCAGTCCCTGATTGGCTTCAGGTGTCCCAATTAGGCTAGCTGTTTCTACTCCTTTCTAGAAGGTTCTTAATTGGCCCCAGGTGTCTTGATTGGTCTGGAGTAGCCTTTGTTTGGCTATCCAGGGAACAGGGACCTGCACATCCCAAGACTAATAAACCTGCCTTCCAGCACTCTCCTATATCCTTCTGGTCTGACTCCGTCACAACATTTGTGCACACAAGATTCACACTTGAGCATTAAAAAAACCTAAAGGCATAAGGCAACCATTCAGTGATGGGCACAGGAAGAAGTTTCCCCATGAGCAGGTTATTCCTTAATCATCAATTATGAGGTTTCTTGTACCTACCTCTAAAGCAGCTGGTACTGAGCACCACCAGACACAGGTACTGAACTGGATGAACCATTGGTCCAATGGAGCAATTTTACCCAAAAAAATGTTGGGCGGGTTCTGAAGAGACTTTCCACAACAGCACCAGAAGACCAGCCAATAGCCCTTTGCTGCAACCACAAACGATGGTCCAACAAAGGCTCTTTTCTCCCTTCCCTCCTTAAAAACAAAAGAAAACACACAAGATCCCCAGCACTTGGTCTTCTCCCACCTCTTTTCCTGTGGGGCTGCTTTTGACACACACCCGGAGAATTTAAAAAAAACAAAAAACCACCAAAAGATAAACACTACAATATAATCTCTTTTAAAAAAAAAACCTCAAATTTTGGGGCCAATGATCTGGTGGTCACGGTGGTCTGATTCATGATTGTTGAAATTTGGGAGCTGGCAATTCTGAGGTAACCCTCTTTCACCCCTTTAGATTTCTCTCTCTGTGCCATCCCCCACCCACTTCACACAGGCTCCTTCAACATCTCCCCCCCTCTCTTCTTCTCACTAAATCCCAGTCTCTCCTCTTCAAACCTCCCCGTCCCTTTCCCCAAACACCCTTCCGTTCTCTCCCATCACTATGCCACCTCTTGCCACAAAGCCTTTCAGCTTATATTCCCTTTGCCCCGCTCCCCACCAGCACTGCCAACTTCAAACCTCTCCTGTGGATCTTCAGAGCTGGCAGGTGAGCCTCTCAGTCAGGGAAAGGGCATTGCTATACTGACACTTTACCAATGCTGTCCTTTTCAAAGTCCTCTTCTTTCCAACATTAGTTAACTAAACCTCACTGCTCCCCTCCTACTAAGGTAGGTGAGTTATTCGCATTTCACAGATAAGGAAACCAATGCACAGAGAAGCAGAGTGATTTCCTGGCTCTGACTCAACCTCTGATGTTGGGGAAGAGAGCTTTTTAGTTGTGCCCTAGGTATGGGCTTTATGCAGAAATTCTTGTATGAAGTTATCTGGTCTGTGTTGTGCAGGAGATCAGATTGGATGATCTAATGACTTTATGACCCTATGAAACCCAAGAGTTTCTGGCTCCCAATCCTCTGTTCACACCACCAAATCCCATCTCTAGCTTCACATTGAGGATACCTCCAAACTAAGAAGCAAACTACTTAAAGGATGCGCCTCTGAAGGCAGCAGCCTACTAATCTTCCCCAATCCTGCCAGGGAATAACCCCTCTGGTGTGTACTGGTATGGCATCAGACATCACAGGTTAAGCCTAAAGAGTCCTCTTCCATCAGCTTGCACAGTTTTGCTTGATACCATACACTGTAACTGTCTTGGCCAACCAGGGCCCCTCAAGTTAGATTTTAACCCCAGCTGAGTCCATAGCGAAATTAACTTGATCTTTATCCTGTGGTAGCTTTCACTGGTTATGGGTGTTTGCAAAGGAGGAAGGGTGGTGTTCTGGTAAAGCACAGTGCAGGGACTCAAGTGATTGAGTTCTATTCCTGACTGATACAGCTCTGCTGTGCAATTAACAGAACGTTAGGAACCTCTAAGAAAGGGATAGCTAATAAGATTAAAAAAAAATATCAGAATACCACTATATGAATCCATGGTACACTCACACCTTCCACACTGCATGTCATTATGGTTTCCCCATCTCAAAACAATACATTAGAATTAGAACAAGTATAGAGAAAGGCAACAGAAATGATTGGGGAAATGGAACAGCTTCCATAAGAGGAGAGATTAAAAAGACTGGGGCTGTTCAGTTCAGATTAAGTGGGGATATAACAGAGACATATAAAATCATGAATGATGCAGAGGAAGTGAATAACAAAGTGTTATTTACCCTATCACACAAGAGTCAGTAGTCAGCCAATGAAATAGGCAGCAGGTTTAAAAACATAAGGACGTCATTCTTCACACACTGCACAGTTCACCTGTGGAAGTCGTTGCCAGAGGATGTTGTGAAGGCCAAGAATAAAACTGGGTTCAAAAGAGAATTAGATAAGTTTGTGAAGGTTAGGTCCATCAATGGCTATTAACTAAGATTATCAGGGATGCAGCCTCGTGTCCTGGGAATGGATGACAGGGGCTGGATCACTCAACACTTGCCCTGTTCTACTCACGCTATCTGAAGCGCCTGCACTGGCCACTATCAGAAGACAGGATACTGAGCTAGATGGACCACTGATCTGACCCGACGTGGCTGTTCTTATGCGACCTTGGCCAAGGCAGTTTCCTCCCTTATAAATGGGAGATTACTACTTCCCTGGTCTCTGTAATGCATTTTGAGAGCCACACAGGGAAGGAGCAGTTTGTTTTTGTGGAGGCTACACTATGATTGCAGGGAGTGGAACAAAAGGAAGAGGGAAAGTAAGGAGGAGGGAGAAGTTTGACAATAATCATTCTCTACATTTTTGACGAGCTGAGAAACTTTGTCCATTCACCAGGCATATCCAACTTTGCTGTTTCCCACTGCGAAGCTCCCATCTCATGCCTGACTGATTCTTCTCTTGATTTATAGTAATTAGGAGCCTTGCAGCCTGCCCAGAAGGAAATCTCTGGTTGCTGCATCCTCCCTCTGAGCGGCCATTCAGACTCTGTTATCACAGCTGATGTTTAAGCACCACATCAGGGCCCTGGATGAAGAGTCCACAGTACTTGTTTATAGAACCTTGTATACCCCCAAACTGGACCTTCAAATTCACGTCTTTGAAAAAAGAACCACAGATTGAAATCAGAATGCGAACTTCAAACATGGACACCGCTTGATGGAGAGGCTTCCCCTACCCTCAGCAGTGGAAGCGACAGGAACCCCTTCAAGTCCCACTCTGAATCTTCCGCCTTCAAAAATTATCTAAGTATTGCTATAAAACTGATTAATGCTTGTCAACATTGAGCCAGGCAAATATGTGTTTTTAAAAAGCTCTTATAGATTTCACATTCTGCTCACCGTCTGAGCAATGGCAATGAGTGCCTCATTTAAAAATTGATTTCATCCTGGGCCTGGTTTTAAGAGGTCAGCTGTGGGTTTGTGTTAATTGGGGTATTTTTGCCCCAAGAGCAAGAACAACATCTCTCTAAGTGGGTGAAGCAGAGAGCGCAAACTCCACAATGAAGTTAGATTGTGAAAATCCATCTGCATGTGCCCCCTGCTCTCCATCACCCCAAGTCTAATTTTCTTTGAATCTCCAAAATAATGACAAACAAGGGAGTGACAGAGACAGGAAGGGAGCAAAAGAAAGATCAAAAAGGTTAGATAGGCAGAAAGCAATCTACTATTGTCCATTTAGGCCCAAATTTTCAAAGAGTTTAGTTTTGGATATGTAGCAGCGTCCAGACTCACTCCTGCAGCACCTCCTTTTGGTTGTCCAGGAATCAGCTCTTTCAGCTCGGTGCACCCTTAGAAGGCTGGTGTCCCTCCCAGACCCCCGGCGCCCTTTTACCTGGGGTGCTGCCCCCTGGTAACCCCCACACTCTGCCTCTGGGTCTCCCCTTCCTGGGGATCCCCCAACTCTCTATCCTCCACCTTGCCTCTGCCTATGGCTACTGCCAGTCAGCAACGAGCCCCAGCTCCCTGGGGCAGACTGCAGTGTAAGAGCCAGTCATCATAGGCAAGGGGGGTAGCACCTAGTGCCAATACCTAGCCCTGGGCTGCCCCTTCACAGCCTCAGAACCTGTTTAGGCCCCGCACAAGGTCCTGCAGCCTAGGAGTGGGGGCAGCTCCTGCCTGGAGATACCCCCCCGCCCCCTCAACTCCCTCTGCCTTCCCCCAGCCCTGGTCTATTCAGGTAGGGTGTTCAATTCCCAGGCAGTCAGGTCCTTCCCTCTCTACAATCAAAGAGAGAGACTGCCTGAGCTCCTGGCTCACAGACTTTTATAGAGCCCAGCTGTGCCCTGATTGGGGCATGGCCCAGCTGTGGCTGCTTCCACATCAACCTGGGCTTTTCCTTTCAGCCCCCAGTCCTCTCCCAGGGCTGGCTTTAACTCTGTCAGGGCTAGAACGAATGACCTCCCCGCTATAGGATCTCACATGCTTTAGGGACCTAAGTGACAGTCATTTTCAAAGGGGCTGTACACTTCCAAATTAGAACTGGGTAACCCCTCTGAAAAAAAAATAATAATCAAGTCTTAGGTCAGCATCCAGAGACAGAGGCATCCAAAATGAGAGGCTACTTCTGGAAAGAAAAACAAAAAAAAGCCATGACTCATTTCTATAAAGATTTCTTTAATTGTGCTGCTTATACACTTTAAAATGAGCCAGCCACCGCTCCAGACGGTCACACTGCTGTGAGTGCCTCACAGCCACACTTTCCACTGGGCAGCGCAGTGGCCAGAATGCTTGGCACGATGGCAACTTTATGCTGTGGAGCAGCCTATTGGCAGCACCGGGGAAAGCCGCAATAGGTAAATAAGGGCTGCACAAACCACTCCAATGCAGCACAGAATCCAAGAGACTCAGACAGCATAAATCTATGCCCCCCCGCACACACTCCTGCCCCCCACCTTCCATCCCTTGGACCATGCAGCAAAGTAGCTGTTAAAGGGCTAGGTAACAGGGGAGGTCAATTTGGTGTGTGATCATCATAGTAGGGGAACTGCCTTTTCTGTAAAAGATATGAAGTGGGAGCTTGACAATTAAGCCAGGACCAATGCAGAAATGGAAGCACAATCCCATTCCCTATTAGTTTTCATTACTTTGAAGTTTCAAAACTATGTCACTTACACAGTGTTTGGAGTCTGTGTGAATCCATCCTGCCTCTCTCTCATTTACTGCCAATGCCATTTTTAATCTTAGCATTTTTGCATCTCCCCTGCTTGTGTGTGACAGAAAGAATGAATGACTTGGGAGGGTGAGGAGAAGAAGGGGGTGGGGGAATCTGAGACACAGTTTGTGTGATTCTTGCAAGCACATGCACACAGTGAGAATGAGTAACACTGGGTAATACAACCTGTGTACATCTGAGAGGAAGGAGAGAGAGAGAGAGAGAGAGTGTATGTGTGAGGAAACTGTGAAGGACATAGCAGAGATGAGGTGCCCAAGAAAGGGAGAAGGGCTATCAGTAATTCATTCTCTCCTCCATCACTCTTATCTCTTCTCTCCTGTTCTGAGCTCTACTGCCTCTTCCCCTCGTGCTTCCCTTCTCCAGGAGATGTTACATTTTCTTTGAAGGTGTGGGGAGGGAAGGAGAGAGGGGGATTCAAATCTCAAATCTGTTTACTGGAGCTAAGGAAGGAAATGGGGAGGGGGCGCAAATGAACAAACAACCTAATCCCAGAGCCAAAATAAGAGTCCTAAAGAAACAAAATACTCCCGTCAATGAGCTGCAAAATCAGTCACAAACATAGCAGCCAAAGGCAAGTTGATTAGCTCGCCCCCTCAATAGCACAATGAGAAGGCCTTTTGCCATGCTAAAGTGATGCACTGGCTTTGGTGATGGAATTGATTACAGAGGCCCCACAGACCACGAATACCATAGAGGTTCAAGTTCCCGCTATTTCTAACACCATGCTCACTAGTGACTCCTGCTGGAAGAGGCAGAGACTAGAGTAACTGAGAGCTCATCACAGCCTGTGTAGTCATGTGCCTCCTGCAGAGACATTGTGAACACTGTAGTTATAAATGGAGCAGCTCTGAGCACTTCCACAGCTACTGTTCCTACACCATCCCATAGAGTGACTGGGAATACAGCTTCCCACAGCTGTTGTTCTCACATTGTTTCCTACATATCAGGAGGCTGGGGGTGGGAACAGCTGCAAGTGGTTCATCACATGACATCATGACACTTATGCATTTTGTATCTTAAGTGATAAAATACAGATATTAGAGGGGCAAATATCAGGGAGGGTGAAGAGCTTTTTAAACTCAAGGACAACACTGGCTCAAGAACAAATGGACACACTGGCCATGAACAAATTTAGGCTGGAAAATGAAAAAAGATTTCTAATCATCAGAGAAGTGCGGTTCTGAAACAGCCTCTCTATAGGAGTTGTGGGGGCAAACAACTCAGTTTTGCAAGAACTAGATACATTTGTGAGTGTAATTGTAGGACAAGGTTACTTGTGATAATAGGGGGTGGGACTTAGCAGCCCTGGGGCTCATGTCTGGTTTTTGTCTTATGTTTCTAAAAGCCCATGCTTAAGCCATCTGCAGGGTCAGGAAGGGATTTCCCTCCCGCTCCCCACCCCAGTATTCTGGGGTTTTTCCCCACTTGATCGCCTTCCTCTGAATGATGAGGGACAGCGATGGCTGGAGAAGGGACATTTGACAGGGTGGGGCAGGGCCCTGAGGTAACAGAGTATTCTCTCTCAGATGCTTCACTGGCTGATTCTTGCTCACAGGCTCAGGCTGTAACTGATCACCATATGTGGCATCAGAAAAAAATTCCACCTGGTCAAAATGGCAGGGACCTTGGGGGTAGGGCAGATGGAGTAGGAGAGATTTCACTTTTTTCTAAAGCACGTCTTGGTGCAGTTCACTTGCTAGGATTACTTGGGTATATCCCACTGTATCATTTCCCTGCCATTGCAGAGGCCTTGAGCACTGGTGCATCTCACTCCTGCTTATTCTTTGACTGTGGCACATAATAGTCTAGTCTCCTGTGGGCTGTAACACTTGTGTCTCATTGTTGGGTGGTGGCCTGTAATGCACATGAGATTAAACTATAGGATCTGGTGGTCACTTCTGACCTTAAAACTCTACGATACTAAAATGTGTGATTTTGCTGGAACAGCTGCAGTAATGCATCACCAGCTTTTGCAAATGATTACTAACAGATGGACCACCATGGTTATGTATTGTAGCCTTATTTATAGTTAGAGATTACTTTAACCCAGAGACACTCAGACTGAGGCTCAGGAGCTACAAGTGGCTCTTTAGTGTGTCTCCTGCAGCTCTTTGAAGCATAGGCTATTAATGTGATTTAATTATTAACCAAACAAGATGCTTTTACTATGTTATTAACCAATTGTAGTTAGTTGATAAAATATTAGGTCAGTCATTTTGATATGAGAATATATATACTTTACATACACTAAATATTCCCTTTTTCTTGCTGTTTAAATATGAATGTATAGTACTCTCTTATCTGAAATAATGAATTCACACTATTTTGGCTCTTTTGATTGCTAATTTGGCTCCAGAACCACTGAGGTCTGAGTATCACTGCTTTAACCAATTACCCACTCCAAGGGGAGGGTTTACACCTACTTTAATCTGTGATCATTCAGTGACAGTCCTCAACACTGACTACAGTAGAGAGGCTATCAATGGAAGAGGGATCCCCAGCTCACAATAGAGACTACATAGTGCTCTTTCTAGAATAGCTACTTGTATTAGCCTACCAACCAAGGCGGAGTGCAATCTGATAAAGGAGAGAGACACACACCCCAATACAGAATACATGGTATACATGCATTACAAAACATATGCTTTGCAGAAAAACCTGAAGTGTCGGTCCTCATCCTCACCACCACCACCACCACTGGTTCTTATCCTAGCATTTCCTGTCCCCCCCGACAGCATCTTCCCCCGAAAGGCATGCAGGCCAGGGTTCAGCTTTTATAATGTGTTACACTGATGCCTGCTGCGGTTCATACATATTTATGAAGGTTTTAACCCCTTACTACCTGAGTACACAAAAAATTGAATGCATTCCTAATTCCAACACTCATCTAACATG
The DNA here is from genome assembly GCA_007922305.1 of Dermatemys mawii. Lineage (NCBI taxonomy): Eukaryota > Metazoa > Chordata > Testudines > Dermatemydidae > Dermatemys > Dermatemys mawii. The sequence goes on from ML677351.1 coordinate 28,636,970, forward strand.
GTTTAGTATTTTCCTGTTGCTTCTGCCCAGTAAACATGACACCACTGTGATGCAATTATGTTAACATAATATCTTCAGAAATTATCTTACTCCTACAGCTCAGCCACTGGTTGGTTCACTTCCGCTGCACGGCAACTTCACTTCTAAAAATAAAGCCATCAACAAGACGGGTGACAATCTCAAGTTATGTGATTTAATTTGCACCATTGATCTGGAATAATGTTGGAGGGAAATTTTAATTTGAAGTGACGAGACGGTACTACTGAAAAGTACACAGGTTGACAGAATTCTGACAGAGGTATAATGGCTGCCACTCTTCTCTTTCCTCTCTCCCTTATGACCGCTTCTTATGTTGCTGTTCGCCCGTGAACAATTTGCCACTAAGTGCTGGAGGGATACAAATCAGTGGGTGCACAAAGGGCAAGGAGACATGGGACACAGACATGGCTAATATTTAAAGGGATGAATTGCTAAGGTTTATAATGCTAGAGTTTGTGTTGTGCATTTGAGGGCTCTATCACTTAGGAGAGGTCACTGCATTATCATCATCTTGCACAGGGTGGCAGGGGAGAGGGAAAGTGAAAGGGATATTGTCTTCCTTGCCTTCTAGACCCCGAGGGAATGAGTTTTACCATAATACTGATGATATAAACAACCTTCCCTGAAGAAAAAATGCATCCTTGAAACATTCATCTATATTTAATACTGGTACATTTGTACAAATAAAGACGAAGGCCAGGATTCTTCGAGGCTTAATTACTAGCTTAACTTTATGCACCGTGAGCACTCTTTGAAGGCTCAAGGCCTCTTGGGTAACCACCTCTTGGTATTCATCTCATGGGAGAAATGGATCAAGATCACACACCGTTTGGCCCAGCTGACTCAGAAGTGATGACATTTAGCTGGCATAAGAAAGGGGCTACAGGACACGGGGATGACTCTGATTTAGTAGAATTGGTCCCCGTGGAATCACTGTGATCACAGAAAAAACGAAATGAACAGGTGGCAAGGAAAGACTACACATTCTGAAATATTAGCAAATCCCCAAGAAAGTGCTCACATACCATGTGGATTTTTGTAGTATAAGAGCATAGATACTGTATATAGTTAAATCTAATCTAATGGGTCATGGCCGTCCCACAAAATTTTGGCACCGGAGGCAGGGAGCTCAAATGATGTCCCCATGCCTCATCGCTTGGGTCAAAACTTTGAAAGGTCTCTTGAGCCCTCCTTCCTCCAGCACAGCACTCCACCATCTCTGTGCATCTAGAACAGAGAGAATACATATGCACCAGCAGCAGACGTAATTTTCTACACTCTGGAACAGGGGTTGGCAACCTTTCAGAAGTGATGTGCCGAGTCTTCATTTTATTCACTCTAATTTAAGGTTTCATGTGCTGGTAACATATTTTACCATTTTTAGTTGGTCTCTTTATATAAGTCTATAATAAATAACTAAAATATTGTTGTATGAAAAGTAAATAAAATTTTTAAAATGTTTAAGATGCTTCATTTAAAATTAAATTAAAATGCAGAGCCCCCTCCCAGACTGGTAGCCAGGACCCAGGCAGTGTGAGTGCCACTGAAAATCAGCTTGTGTGCCTCCTTTGGCACTCATGCCATAGGCTGCCTATTCCTGCTCTGGGTCCTTGTGGTGCCCCATACACACACTCTGGCACCCGAGGCAGCACTTCAGTTCGCCGCATGGTAAAGCCAGCCCTGAATGAGGTGGTGTGCCACATAACACACTAGACGTAGCTAGGGGGAGTGACAAATGCCAATGCAGAACAAAATTTCCAAATCAAGCTGAGAAAGGAAAAAAAGCACAAGTTGGAATGGGAGTCAGACCGGGAGATAAGACAGCTTCACTGGGGTGTGATCGCCTCTTGACTCATTTCAAGTCTGCTTCCAGGGGACAAAGTAGCATTCTACCCTGGAAGCAGTCTTCCATCCTTCAAGACCTTTAGGAAGTACATTTAGAGTTGGTTTCACAGTGTGTTCAAACAGCCAGAACGGTACCCTGCAGTAATCACTCAGGGCTATTTCATGACCAACTGAAGCCAGCTCTCCTGCGTCACTCTATACAGCACCTCCTGCTGGGACCACAGCAGCTGTAGGCACCTACAAGCCAGCACGTGTGCATTGTTCTTTATGGCACTGCCTGCTGGGAGAAAAACAGGTTAATTATCTGCTGGTATAAGCTGGTATGGCTCCATTGACTTAAATGGAACTTCAATTTAAAAGACACAAGCAGAGAATTTGGCCTTAGCAATGGAGTAATGGTGAGTGAGCTTCCCCTCAGAGCCAGCACTCCTGCCCTGATCCTTACAGAGTCCCCCGCAGGGAGAGGCTGGGCCTAGAGTCACTATGAGTTACCCACAGCCAATGCACCAATCTTGACCACTATAATAGCTGCAAGCGCCTTACAGGGGGGGGGGGGGAAGAACCAGTTGCTAGATATGAACACTAACGATCTGTGCGAATTCAAAGCCACGCAGCAGCAATGCAGTGACCATTAGCTTGGAATATGATTGTCCATGGATGTGTGTTTCCCCCACCCTTGTTCTCAAACAGAAGAGAAACTGACTCCAAACACCTTATTCACAGCATCCCTCATTTGCACCTTAAAAGGGGGATTCTGTCTGTTCTGGTTATTCTGTTCTTTAATAATCCTAATGAAAGGAACAGTCAATTCCTCAGAGGTTTGGTCTCTTTCTGACTAACTGCTTTTAACTCAGAAAAAAGGGAGATGAACAGCCATCAAACCCCTTAATTTTTTTACTGCCACAGCTGGGAAAGATTCCCCTGGTACCTTGTTCGACATGGCCAACATGTTATAGAAAAACAAGATACTGAGCCAGAGGTCCTCATTTTCTGCCTCATGGAAAGGGCAAATAAAACGCACTTTGACTCAGAAAGCAAGAAAACTGGGTTCAGACAGCAAAATCTGTTCTGAACTCTGACACATGCTTAGCATGCCACATGTAGGTACAAAGTTACATGAACACTCTTCTTGGGTTGTGGGTGGTTGCTTGGTTTAAAGGCTTCTGTTAAGTGTCATGAATGTTGGACATTAAGGCTTCCATGAATAGCAAGAATAATGGGTGCTTTACAGAGCACCGCATGACGGGCAGTAGATAAGGCAGTGGGTTGGGAGTCAGGATACCTGGGTTCATCTCCTATCTCTGCAACCTTCGCCAAGTCACTTCTCACCCCCACTCTATTTCCCTCTCCACCAGCAGCCTGTTTAGACCGTGAGCTCTTTGGGGCAGAAAGTCTCTCCTCTAGGGCCTACCACAATGGGGCTCTGATCACAATTGAGGTCAATGGCTGTTACTGAAATATAAATGAATGAGTAATGATAAATAGAAATAAGGAGTTCTCCATTGCCAATAAACAATGTACTACTAAACATTTTTTAAAAAAAAATATGGTAACTCAAACAGGCTATTGTTCAACTATTAACACCGTATCTCTTCTAAAGATCATGGGAAAACTACACCTGTCCGTAAGTGAATTTGTACAACACTAAGTCTATCCAAAGATTTTCACTGTTAAGCCCTTATATACACAAACATTATCTGACATAAACCACTGCAATGCTCTTTCTAGCACTCTTCACCTGCTCTGTAGTGCCAGGACAAACCTATTGCTTTCAATAGGGGTACATGAGTATAACAGTTGAGTTTGGCCCTGTTAGGGTGAGCACACATCCCTGCAGTTCCCCCTTCAGTTAAGGCCAGTGTATCACCCCTCACACAGCCTGGCAGCACTGTGCAGAACAATGGATGTGCATCTGCCTCAGTTTCCCCTACTGGGCTTTTACATTACAAGCAGTGCCTCTTTAGGGGCCTGATTTACTGGAATCAAGGCTAAATATAGTACACAAGCAAACCTTTGCCCCAGCATCCTAGCTAAAAGGGCCAAATTAATCTTAATCTGTCTGCCCCCTTCTGAGTCCAACCAGGTACCTCACCAATAAGGCTCCCACAACTCAAGGGCCCCCAACCCTCCAAGTCAGGCCTCTTACCTTCACCTGAGGAAGATTCATTCCTTGGACTTAGGTTCCCTGCAGAGGTCAAACCAGTGCAGCTCTTCTCTGGAGCAATGTGTAATTACTCTGCAATCTGGACCCACTGTTTGGCAAAGTCCCTCCCTAAAGGCTTGTCCCTCATAGAACCTTCCAGAACCCTTTTTCTCTAACAGCACCTTTGCTAGGTTCCTTTTCCTAGTGAGATCTCTCATGACCACCTGTGAGAAGTCCTTTTCCTGAGGAGCCTTCTCTCTCTCCCCTAGAATCTGACTAAACCCTCTTAACCCTTTATGAGACCCTGGTGTTCCTTAGATAAATAACTGTGGTCAAGTCACCTATGCAACTAATTACTTGCATGTGGATCTGGGTTGCTGGTTCTCCTGAGCAGAGCTTATCACAGATTAGGCCGGGTGCCTGACCCCATCAGGGACCAGTTAAACAGTGTGACCCTTTGGCAGGGTGAGGCAGTGCCCACCAGCAGCTATCAAAAGGCTGTTTAGAGAAACTGCCTAGAGCTCTTTGTATGGTGCTAGAACAGAGGAGGCACTCAGTGGCTAGTTAGCTTCTATTACCATCTGTGCCACTGGCACTGGTGTGGGACCTGGAATATATCACTTTATTTCTCTGTGCCTTTGTTTTCTCATCCTTTGTCTGTTTTGCCTACTTGGATTCTAAATTTGGTGGGTCAGGGACCGGCTCTCATTTATAAAATAAATAAATGGCACCTGTCTACACACTAGGGCCTTGCATGTAACAATGGGATAGCTAGGGAATAACCCACTTGACCACTGTACCTCTATCCCCCCAGTAACCTGCATCATCCTAATAAAACAAATAAGAACATGTATTTAACAAAGTAGCTGCACAAACACAAGAGCTTCTAGATTTTTTTTTTGCTGGGGTGCAGGGGCTGGAGGTTATGTTCAGTCAGCATAAACTAGCAGCCATTGAGATGAGCAACCTGAATTTCACTTGCTAGAAGAACAGAGAGGAGGAAGAGAATGATTTCTCAAGTTTAAGAAAGCCTAGGATGAGACCAAGAAAAGAAGACCAAAAGGATTTATTTGTAACGACAAGTGATCACCATAAAGATATTCTTGGAATAGAATCCTGCTAATCTCCACTATAATTCTAGTCCCAAATGCGTTGGCTTTGGCAATGCTCTAAGAAATGATATATGTGAAAGCAATGACGATTATAAAGAGGAGAGTTTTGGCCTGATGGTTTTATTTATTTTATTTTATCTATCTATCTATGCAAGTAAGGTCAGGCATGATTAGTATTTAGAAAGAGGAACATTTATAACATCTTGCTTTTATTATAATTTACAATTTAACAAAGGTACAGAATGTGGGTAGGGTTAGTTTTCAGCAATTCGCAGCGCTCTCCTGCTACATCTCAGAAAATATGCACCTCTTGAGGAAAAATCTGATTCATCAGAGCCCTTATAAAATGCATAGAAATGACAACACAAATAAGCATTTAAGTGCTGATAGTTCCCTAGCTCTCTCTCTTTATAGTGAAGTCTCTTCCAGTGGAGAGAGACAGGGAGAAGAGGGGAGCGGGAGTGGGATGGAGAGGGGGAGAGAGTTAATGAATATTTGATCACAATTGCCTTTAATAAATGTTTTTTCTCAGCCACGGCCTCTTGATGTAGCATCTGCTCAGTTAACCTCACCTCTCACCCTCTATGCTGCCTTAGGGGAATGGTGTGGAGTTGTGAAGTGGAGCCACTGAGTGAGATGGAGAGGGGTCCTAAAGAAAAGTAGGAGAGGGGCTCTCAGATGAAATGCTGCTAGGTGAGTTGGGAACAGATAAGGCTCCTGCAGCACTGGTGAGATAAAGAAGAGCTCTGGCTCTTGGCCAGAAGGGATCCTACTGCACAGGAGCTCAGAGCAGCAGCACCACCAAGCAGGACTACAGGCAGAGATCGACCCAGAACCCCACAACCCCAGCCTTGCCCTCCTCACCATGAAGGCTCATACTCATGTATCAAATGAAAATGAAATCAGAGGGGTAGCCGTGTTAGTCTGGAACAGCAGAAGTGACAAAGAGTCCTGTGGCACCTTAAAGACTAACTAAAATTTTAGAGCATAAGCTTTCGTGGGCTAATACCCACTTTGTCGGATGCATGCAGTGGAAGTATCCAGGGGCAGGTAAGATGAGACTGAGTCACATGGTTCGTATTGTTTTGTCTTTCAGTTAAAACAGCCCTTTCCTGGAAAGCCAAAGAGCCAGGTAGGCCTTTGCCCTAGAACATACCTCTCAGCCTGTCAAAGTCCAAATATGAGATGCAATGTGCCACAAAGGCCCAAAATGAGGGACACAAAAAAGCACTCATGAGGGGAACTTAAAATGCTGTGTGATTCTCTCTAGCTATGGTACTTAGATGCCCCCATTACTAGAGTATATGAGACCCAACTCCACAAAGATATTTAGGCACCTAACTTCCATGGAAATACTTTTGTGGATCTGGGCCTCAGTGCCTCACTGTCTTCAACACATTTACCTTCACTGCAGCCTGGTGAGGCAGAGAAGCGCTATTACCCCCATTGACAGATGGGAAACAGACACAGAGAGACTAAGGCCTGGATTCACAAAGGTACTTAGGTGTTGTGATGCTGCTGGAGGAGGAAGAGGAGGACCTCCTTCATAAACTTTTAGCCAAGTAGTTACAGCATTCATTTGCACTGTGAATTCAGCTTCCTGTTCCACCCCCCACCCCATGATAAGGAGAAGGGATTTCAACACCTCTTAGAACAGTGGTGGGCATCCTGCGGCCCGTCAGGGTAATCCCCTGGCAAGCCACGAGACAGTGTTTACATTGACTGTCTGCAGGCCTGGCCGCCTGCAGCTCCTATTGGCTACGGTTCGCCATTCCTGGCCAATGGGAGCTGCGGGAAGAGGTGGCCAAAACATGCCTATGGACGGCCATGCAGCCTGCCAGCAGATTACCCTGATAGGCTGCAGGTTTCCCACCACTGCCTTAGCAGTTTGCTCTAACCACTGAGATACAGGATATTCTGATGTGGGGACTCCCTCAGTCTTTGCTGTTAAAGGTGTTCCACTGTGGATAGATACTTAACAAATCACTGGAGCAGGGAGACTGAATCCTCAGTCTCCGACCTCCTGGGTGAATGCTCTAACCATCAGGCTATAGAATCGTTCTCATGCTTGTTCTCTCATTCTCTCTCTGGCCCAAATGGCTCTTTAGTTATTTATCCAGAGCGCAACAGCTTGAACAGGAGAGAATGAAGGAGCCCAACATCAGACAATCCCATAGTCCAGTGGTTGAAGCACTTACCTGACAGGTAGCTGATTCCTGTTCAAATCCCTTCTCCCCCTTGGGTGTAGGGAGGACTTGAACTAGAGGTCTCCCACATACTAGACAAGTGCCCTAAGCACTGGGCTAAAAGTTGTGAGGGTGGTTCCCTTCCTCCTTGGCTGCTTTGTGTGACCTGAGGGGCCCCATCCAGGAGGTGTGGTTTTAGGCAGCCTGCTAGATCAGGCCTTGCATATAAGTTAGATGGCTGAATGCCTGTCTTCCCCTAATTTGTGAACTGCTCTGGAGCTTAGGCAGGAGATGGGAACCTAGAGCAGTGGTTCTCAACCAGGGATACAGATATCCCTAGGTGGGGTACCCAGAGGTCTTCCAAGGGGGGGCACGTCAACTCATCTAGATCAGTGTTTCTTAATCTGAGAGTCGTGATTTCCCAGGGAGGGGGTCACAAGATGGGTTTTAAGGGGAGGGGTCACAATTGCAGAGCTAGCATTAGGAGGTGGCAAGGAGTGCAATTGCTCGGGGCCCCACACCACAGGGAGCTCTGTGAAGCTAAGTTATATGCTTCAGCCATGGATGGTGGGGACTGAGACTTGAGATTCCTGAAAGGTGTACAGTGGTGGGGAAAAGTTGACAACCACGGGGTGACAGCACTATGCATGCCAAGAGGCAGGAACATAGGCATATAGGGAATTTTCACTGCAAAAACACAAATGCCAAGTGAGTTTAGGAGCCCACAGGGTTCATGGGGAGTTTTGTGAATCACAGTGGAGCTTAAAATTGGGATTTAGGCACCTTAGCACATATGTGAACCTAGACGCAAGTGACTTTCCCAAGGTCATAAAGGAAGTCAGTGAAAGAGCATGAAGCATTCAGCTCTCCTACGCCCCAGGCAATTACTCTAGTCACTGGACCATCCTTTCTTTAGCATAAATAACTCTTACTATAACCAAACTTACACAATTCCTTATTTCGCAGGTAAATAATTTTCAATTGGCAGCTAGATAAGGAGTATTTAAGACGTATGCCCCAAATAGTGGAGGAGTGAAACTCCAGCATGGGTGTTGTCTTTGGAGAAGAGAACCAGCGTATCACAGAATATCCTGTAAATCTGTATGAAGCTATTGTGTTTGCATGGGTTATCTGACTGTTAACAGCGGGGAACAGTAGGATGTGGTAGTCAGCTAGAAGGTTACTGAGGTCCACCTGGTGAAATGACATTATGAAAACTAAAAAGAGGTGTCATGATGGGTTATGGAGGAAATTTCTGAGGCAGGAATGCAATTTATATCTTTTTTCATATAGGTAAGAGAGATGGTGCTCTAGTTAACAGCAGGCTACGTAAAGGGCATGGTTATTATTCTGCCCAGATGTCACAGTCTATGACAGTTAGCCCTTTCTGGCAGTTAACTGGGATCTGACCCAGAAGTAAAATAATGGGAGAAGGTTCAGCTGTAGAGATTCAAACCTGAGCAGATTCTGATTTGAAATTCTGGTGTTAGCCCATCTCTGCTTGAAGCATGAAAGAAAGTATAGGAGAGACAAGCGTATTGTTGCACTGACCAACTTGTTCCCTTTCTTAGCTCTCATCTTCACCCTACTTTTGGAGAGGAGTCAACCATGAAGAGATTTGGCCCTGATCAGGCCTCATTTTAGGAAGTTCACATCCATGATCTCCACAGCACATCCAAAAACCAGCCCAGCCCTGGGCACAGTACTATGCCCCCCCCCCCCCGGCTCTGCCCACCCTGCAAGGACGATGCCCTGTGTCATCTTTTTTGTCATAATTTACACTCTTTGGGGGAGAATAAGCTGTGACTCTCATCCTTTGTGTCCAATATGCACCAGATGTAATAACTGGCCCCCAATGGTTGTGGGGGGGGGGGGCATGTCAAAAAGAAGCTTGAATAGCTGAGTTCCTGCTATAAAAAACAGGCAGAGCTGGACTGAAATTATTCCCCACAACTGTCATTGCTCAAACAGCTTATGAGCAGGTAAATCCCTCTGGTGGCCTACCTCAAAGCAAAGCTTGCTCCCCACCAGGCAGCAGTGTGCAGTTTTGAGTGGTCTTGCCTGCCAGAACCACTCTATGCAATCTACAGTCAGTGACGCAAATCAGGATGGCCCAATGTCATGCTCAGGGTCCTTTATCTACACAATGAGTCACATCACATGTGGCCCTGTCCACATCCCCAGGGGGAAAGCACGTGCTGCTCAGTTGGCTTTTGGATACACAGCAATACACAAGCACTGAAATACCATAAATGCCTGTGAACACTTCCACTTTTCCTGCAAGTCTCCTCCCATCTAAGGGGCAGCCATTTGCACTACCACAGGGACCTAATTTACATATCCTGTGCTTCTCCTCAGCAGCTGTGGAGCTAGCATGATACCCAGAGCAAAAGAGGACAGCCCCTATGGCTGATGGACGTTCTTATGCCCTTGCTACAATGGAGTGGAAGCTGAGCTGAAATAGCCGGGGCACAGCTGGGGAACCATTGAAAGACTTGCCAGAAACAGACAGGAGGGGAGGAGCTTCATCGCTGCCCTAAATGCCAGAGGTGTAATGGGAACGTGATGATGATGACAGCAATGGCCTCTATAGGACTTTGCAGGGATGCAAAATTGCTGAGGTGCAGGCCTACTCCACCCCCTTTTATCCCCACTCCTCCTCCTCTGGCCCAAACATGCCCCACTCCACCTCAATCCTGCCCCAATACACACTCTCTGCTTGAGGCTGCTAAGCAGGTAGTGCAAGGAACCTCTGCACTGGGGGAATTACCTGGCCTGACCTTACACCTGCCCTCTGGACTCTTTGCACCAGTTTAGCAGGGTCCTAAAGTTTAGACATAAATCCTGGAAACAACAGGCCAAACTAATCCCTAGCGTAAGACCATTAAAGTAAATGGAATTGCACCAGGGACCAATGTGGTCTGCTGGTTCTTTGAAGTGGCACTTTCAGGCATTATGATGTGGCATCCACATCGGCAGATGATGTGCTCTCATTTCCTGATCATAATTTTTCCTCTTCAAAACACTTTACGAACATAAGTTGATAAAATCTCAATAAACAAAAACAAAAACAAAAAAAACCTGTTTGCAAGGTGGGTCGGTCTCATTCCCATTTTAAAGATGGGGAAAGTGAGGCACAAAGAGGTTTACTGATGATTTGCCCACAGCCATAGAGGAAATCAGTAACAGAGCCAAAATTAGACTTTAGGAGCTCCAGGCTCCCAGACTCCTGTTCTGACCACTGGGCCATGGCGCTCTCTCTGCTTCCAGTGAGTAACAGAGAACAAGTGACCGTCATGTACTGAAAAAACGGAGATCAAGTTAGCAGCCCTACACTGTAGGGCTTAAATGCACCTTGTATTCTTTGCACAAAGGACTGCAACCCCAGTTGTGTTCATTTGGAGGTACGTACACTACAAACTCCTACACTGCTCACCTCTTCCTTCAAAGGAGAAAATAAAAATAACAACTTGTGGTTTTAGGGAGAAAAAATATAGTGAGTCAAATGCACCCCTAATGGAACTCCAGTGCACTCAATAGACTAACAGCAGGGATACATCTGACTTGTTATGTTTGCAATAAAAAGGAAAACGGGCCAATACCATGATCTGATCTCTTGAATCCTAGGGCTCAGGGTTGCACATTACAATTTCACCTTAATAACAGCAATAATTATGTTCTCGGGATTTAATGCAGGAAAGAGAGGGGACGGGAGGTAGAAAAGCAGAAAGAAAGAATAATTTCCTGTACATTAGGTCAATCTTTCCACCATGGGGCTTTTTTCTCCCTTCCCTGTAAACTGGGATTAAGCAGTGCTGCAGCATCTGCTGTCGGCTCGAATTCCCTGCCTCCCAGAATGGGTACTTATAATTAAAAGCTTAGCTCACCTTATCCCTCTAGTTTCCCAGGCGAAAAGTCAAAGCCTGCATTTAATTGCATATATATGTGTGCATATTTAAAACCAAAGCTCCACAGAGAGGCAAGATTTGTGAGAGGGAAGGAGAATGGGCAGAAAGTTATTTGACACAAAATTTCAAATAGAAAGGAAAGAAGGAAAAGAAGGGGGAGAGCAAAATGAAAGAGCATTTTCGTCTCCTCTCTGGACTTGGATTGGCAGAAATTGAGTGGCGTTTTTTTTTTTAATTTGTTTGTTCTATTATTTCTATTTGAATTCATGATGGGAGTTAAATGGGAACCACAAAATCATAGAAATGTAGGACTGGAAGAGACCTCCAGAGGGCATCAAGTCCAGCCCTCTGCACTGAGGGAGGAGCAAGTAAACCTAGACCATTTTTGACCAATGATGAGGATTCCACAGCGTCCCTTGGAAGACAATTCCCGAGCTTAATTACCCTTATAGTTAGAAAGAGTTTCCTAACATCTCTCCTAAATCTCACTTGCTGCAGATTAAGTCCATTACTTCTTGTCCTACCTTCACTGGACATGGAGAACAATTTATCACTGTCTTCTTTATAGCAGCCTATAACATATGTGAAGACTGTTATCAGGTTCCCCCTTAGTTTTCTATTCTCAAGACTAAACATCCCCAATTATTTTAACCTTTTCTCATGGGTCAGGTTTTCTAAACCTTTTATCCCTTTTCTTGCTCTCCTTTGGACTCTCTCCAATTTGCTGTATTTGTCCTAAAATGTAACACTCAGAACTGAATATGCTACTCCAGCTCAGGACTCACGAGTGCTGGGTAAAGTGAGACGATTACCTCCTGTGACTTACATAGGATACACTTGCTAATACACCCAGAATGAAATTAGCCTGTTTTTGCAAGTGCACCGCACTGATGACTCAAATGCAATTTGTTGCTCACTATAACCCCCCAATCTGTTTTCAGCAGTATTACCACCTAGCCAGTTATTCCCCATTTTGTAGTTGTGCCATTTATTTTTTCTTCCTAAGTGAAGTACTTTGCACTTGTATTTATGAAACATTATCTTATTGATTTCAGACCAATCTTGTTCTCCAAAGTGCTTGCAACCCCTTCCAACTTGGTGTCACTCACAAATTTTGTAAGTATACTCCCCATTACATTTTCCAAGCAGTAAAGAAATTATTGACTTGTACCAGGCCCAGGCCTGATCCCTGTGATCCCACTAAATATGACCTCCCCAGTTTCACAGTGAACTGTTTTTGAGTACAGTCTTTCAACTAGTTGTGCTCCCACTGTGACACTGTACCCCATATCCTTTACAGTGATATTAATATATGATTATGACATAATTATAATGTATTTTATGCAAAGTAAGTCATGGGAGATTTCATTGAAAAGGTTATGATTTGCTGGATATGATTATCCTATTTGTATTAATGTAACATTTTTGTATCTGAAGTTATGAATATTAACTATGTATCTGTATTTCAAATGTAGTTACCGCTGGGTAACACCCACTAGACAAGATGCTTCCTGTCTAGATCAGGGGTCTTCAATCTTTTCCCCCCGCAGCCCCTTTCTGCAGATGGAAAAGTCTGTCGGCCCCCGGAGGGTTTGTCTGCTGAAATGCCGCTGCAGAAAGCGGAAGCTTCCGCTTTCTGCGGCGGCATTTCGATGGGACTAAAATAGCCCGCCTGGGAGTACGGCAGTCTCCCGTGCAGGCTCGGCAGTGGCACCAGGGGCTCGCACACCCTCTGGGGTGGGCTCGCTCACCCCAGTTTGAAAACCACTGGTCTAGATAGCTATGTCCTCGGGATTTAATGCCGTGGGGAGGGGCCTATTTGGGGCAATGAGCTATTAGAAAAAAAATAGGCTTTAGGAGAAGTTTATCTCCCACCTAGGGAGCCTTCCTGAGAACTCTACAGACAGCCTCTGAGTAATGGCTGCAGTGACTCTACAAAAACATGTGATGTGACCACATGTCTCTAGACTCCATCTTGGGACATCAGTGTTTTTCCACAGATCAGTCTGTAAACCAAGCTTTGAAACAAAGGGCTCCTGCCATACGCAAAAGCTATATAAGGAGGGGGGCAGGGTGACATCATCTGGTGTTCTTCGCTCCCCTCAAGAGAAGAAACACTGAGGAACAAAGAGTGAATTGGGGGCAGTTCTAGACCCAGGCTAAAGGGATTTTTAACCTATGAATGAAACACGTGGGGATTCCAAGCTGTAAAGCAGAATCTGCATCCTGCTTGTATAATCTCTTAGGGTGAGACACTGCTATTCATATCCAATCTATTTAGTATATTAAGTTCAGTTTGCATTTTTTGTTTATTTGCTAGGTAATCTTCTTTGGTCTGTTTGCTATCACTTATAATCATTTAACATCTATCTTTTGTAGTTAATGACCTTTTTTTGTTTTATCTAAACCAAATCATAACTCCGGCACACAAGGCTGTTGCATGTTCCTCTCCACATTGAGGGACGGGGAGAATCTTATGAGTTTACTCTGTACAGTTCCCTGCGCAGTGCAAGATGGTATAATTTGGGGTTTATACTCCAGAGGGTGTGTGTGCCTAAGGAGCTGGGAGCAGGTTTCCCATGCAGGGGCTAGTCAGAGAGCCTGCTTGTAACTGGAGCTGGGTGTGTAACTGCCTGTATGTATGCTGGTGAAAGTGGAGGCTGGGAGGCTTTGTAGCTTGTCACAGCAGTATAGTGTGAAAGGGAGCCCAGGCTGGTAGGTCAGAGGGGCTCAATGGTAACCCAGTTCCAGGTGGCATCCCAGGGGAACCCACCACACCCACCTTATAGTAATTTCATCTAGATCACACTTCCCTAGTTTGCTTATGAGAATGTCATGTAGGACTGTGTCAAAAGCCTCACTAAAAATCAAGGTATATCACATCTACTGGTTCCCCCCTTATCCACTAGGCCAGTGACCCTGTCAAAGGAGATAATTAGGTTGGTTTGGCATGATTTGTTCTTGACATGCTTATAACCCTACTATCCTCTAGGTGTTTGAAAATTAATTATTTAGTACTTCGTTACAGCATATTTTTTGTATCAGAATTAGGCCGACTGGTCTGTAATTCCTCTTTGTTTCTCTTTTCTTAAAGATTGGTACAATGTTTGCCCTTCTCCAGTCTTCTGGGACCTAACCCATCCCCCATAAGTTCTCCAAGATAATTGTTAATGTTTCCAAAATTTCTTCAGTAGTTCCTTAAGTATCCTAGGATGAATTTCATCATGCCCTACTGACCTGAATACATCTAACTTATCTAAATATTCTCTAACCTATTCTTTCTCTATTTTGACTTGTGTTCCCTTCTTCCTTGTTGTTAGTATTAAATGTGTGAAGTTTGCCTTAGGCTATGCCATGGATATAATTTGGTTTATCCATTTGGCCCAAATGGGAGAGACTGCTGCCTGTTCTTATGCATGAAATAAGCACAATACAAGCAGTCATAGCATAAACATCTCTGCTCACACTGCCCACCAATGTGCATCAACCTGATTCTGGAGAGACCATTGCTAGGAGTTCTGTCTCCTTGGTTCATGTAATCCTTGGCTTCTCTGCTGAAGCTACCAACATGATTGTGATCAGTTATTGGTATTACAGTAGCACCCAGAGGCACCTGTACAAACACAGAGTACAAGACAGACCCTACCTCACAATTCTTTCAGACAAGATGCAAGGAGTGGATGAAGCAAACAATCCAAAGGGTGCATCGCTTCTGTTATGTGGAGGTAAAAAAGGAACTGGACCGGGACCACCGAAAAGCTTCAAGATAGTAAAAACTTTCAGTCACTAATCACATGATTGGATTTGATCTGGGGATCTAAAAGTGAGTAGTTTTATGTTCTATTTCCAATCCTCTGAAATCTTCAGTGCCCCAATGTCATATCTCCCATGCAAAATAAATAAAGAAAGACAGCTGCACATGTTAGCATTTAGCGACATTGGTTGTATCCCTCCAAAACCAAATGAGAATTCAGTTCTCTCTCCCCTGAAAACCAGTGGCCACAAGCCGGAGTCAATTCCCAAAAATGCCTCATCCTCCACAGAGTCTTTCCTCTGTTCCTGTGAACGAGATATACAGGGTCAGGATGTTTACATTTTTATATATATACACATTTACAAAGTGTTGGGGGGGTTTTAATAAGATTTCACCAGGAAAGCAGCAGAAAGCATTATCACATCCAGTCTTATCTCAATGATCCAGGCACCTAATGATGCAGCCAACTAGTTCAGGGAATCAGAGGAAGTCTCAGTGCAACTGACATGATCCTCTTTTGGATGCACAAGATTTTTGGGCTAATAGAGGTATGATTGTGACGGGCAGAAGAACAGTATTCTGAGAACCCAAGCACAAAAGTACCTTTACCCTTATAATCTTTGTCCCAACATTGCTGAAGCATGAATAATATGGGCCAAAGCCCTGAGAGAACAGTTACAAGTCCCTCCCTGAAGTCAACAGGAGACGCTGGTGTTCAGCACATAAAAAGGTCAAGCTCTATATTTGTGTAATCAGTCAAACCATCCAGCGAGGCCTGGGTTTCCTCGGACAAACAGCACGAATCCCTGAGCGTTCAAGCACTAATGAGCAAAACACATGAAATAGACACTGTAAACTATCTGAACTAGCTTGCAGGGCTTCACGTTTCCCCTTGTACCATGTTACTTATGCAAGGCACAATGCAAGGAAATGAAATACAAATGAACATGGAGACCTGGGCAAAGCCCTCTACTCCAAGCTTGTAGCTGTTCTGCACATCTGTCTGCCATGACTGCTGGGGTCCCCATTGTAAGGGTTTCGCCTGAATGCTAATGGAATCCACTAAACTCAATGCAATTTCCTATTTTGCTTCCAAGCAAGGAATCTTATAAAATCCTCGTCTGAGGGGGTCACAAAACAGGGGCACAATGATGCAAGGTAATTAAAGGAAAACTGCCGAGATTCGTTATACTATTTTAAGGAGGCAAATAACTATCTCACTTATTGTAAGTAAATATATTTACTATATAATATATTTGACAGTGATAATACTTAAGGCTACATTTTAGTCACAGATATTTTTAGTAAAAGTCATGGACAGATCATAGGCAATAAACAAAATTCATGACCTGTGACCTGTCTCTGACTTGTACTATAAATACCCCTGACTGCTGCTGCTGCTGGCGGTGGGGGAGAAGGTGCCTGCACGGCTCTGCGTGGCTCCAAGAAATGGCCAGCATTTCCCTCTGGCTCCTACGCATAGGGGCAGTCATGGGGGCTCCGCACGCTGCCCCCACCCTGAACGCCGGCTCCGCAGTTCCCATTGGCCAGGAACCACGGCCAATGGGAGCTGTAGGGGCAGTACCTGCAGGTAGAGGCAGCACGGAGCCATCTGACCATGACTCTACCTAGGAGCTCAGGGACATGTCACCACTTCCAGGAGCCGCCTGAGGTAAGCACTGCCCGGGGTACACACTCCTCACCACCTCCCACACCCAACCCCCTGCCCCATCCCCGAGTTACCTCTCACACCCAGATTCACAGAGTCCTCATCCCAACCCCTGCCCCAGCCCTGAGACCTGCTCCCCAACCCCAAATGCAGCCTGGATCCACCTGCACCCAACCCCCTACCCCAACCTGGAGCTCTCGCCACACTCCAAATCTGTTGGCCCCACCTCCCAGCCTGGAGCCTCCTCCTGCACTCCAAACCCCATATCTCTGGCCCCACCCCAGAGCCCCCACCCTCAGCTGGAGCACTCACCCTCTCCTGCATCCCAACCCTCTGCCCCAGCCCAGAGCCCCTTCCCAAATTCTGAACTCCTCATTTATGTCCCTACCCCAAAGCCCATATCCCCTCCCACACCACAGCCCCCTGCTCCAGCCAGGAGCCCCCTACCACACTCAAAATACCTTGGCCCCACCCCGCAGTCAGAAGCCCCCTCCTGCACTCCAAACCCCACATCTCTGGCCCCACCTCAGAGTCCCCAACCCCAGCCAGAGCCCTCATCTGCCTCACAGCCCAACTCCCTGCCATAGATAGGTGAAAATGAATGAGTGAGAGAGGGTGGGGGAGAGTGAGTGGGGTAGTACCTCAGAGAAGGGTTGGGGCTGGGGCGTGGCCTCCATGACAAATTTGCAGACTTCATGATACTATATATGTATATACTTATAGAATCAAACTCTCAATCTCTCTCTAAGTATCAGCAATGTCAAATATGCACATCACACTACTATTGAGAGAGAGAGAGAGAGAGAGAGAGAGAGAGGTGTGCACTGTTTAATCCCTACGCAGCTAGTGAGCAGAGACTGCTACTTCTATCGTACTAGTCTTGAATGTTTCACTGTCACCGTCTCCTCCTCTTCCCCTCCATTTGTCTGTTATATTTATCAGTTTTCTCTCATCATATAATAAGACTGTAAGCTCTCTGGGGCAGAGCTGTTATTTTTTATTGCGTGGTCTCTACAACATCAAGAACAATGAGACCCTGATTGGGTTACCTAGATGATACTTCAATAACAAACAAATGTTAATACTACATTATGTGTATGCACTATATACATCTGTATCCATATGGAAACTGATTTGAAAATACTTTTCATAGATATGCCTGTCACTGTTTCACTTTCTCCACAGTAGTGCTGGTCCCACTCCCAGCAGAACTGCTATTTTGCTTCTGTTTCCCTGCAAGAAGTAGAGATTGAGAGTACAGCACGGAAACAGGACAAACAGATCCATAATTAAAGGAGGGAGAATTTCTAAGGAGCAGTGAGGAAAACAACATTAATTATCTTACTACCATTTACTACCTCCCTGTTCCTTTGATACTCTGAGCTGCATTTCCTGTGTCTCAGATTGTGTCGTCAGACTGCCAGGGTGTTAGCTGCCCGTCAGATTGTTCATCATTCTCCTGTATTGTACTTATGGAGATTTATTTGTTTAATTTGTGAGGGTTTGTCTTCGTTGCTGTCAGATGTCGTTATTGGAATAGCTTTTATAGTGCTCTGTCCTTTCCCTTAAACTGATTTTATGAGACTCAGCAGAAATACAAAAGCCTTTGGGGAGTGGATATGTGTAAGGATGTGAGAAAATGGTAATTTTTTTGGTTCAGAAGTTGCAGACAAGGTTTGTTAAAGTTCAGTCAGACATCAGTATGTCGTCATGGCACCAGCAGGCACTCCCCTGCGGGGATGGGGGCGGTCTAGTCTCAGGCTTCCCTCAACCTGTTCCTGGTGAGGAATTAAGATCCTCTCTGTGCTGTCTCCATTGCTACTGTTATCCATGCTAGTTGGATTCAAGTTAGCTCTGGTTGGCTAACCTATGCACAGCCCTGAGTTTCTCTGCCCCAGGCCAAGCTCCTCTGAGAGGAACAAATACAACCCCATAATGCATCTAAGATTGGAGTGCTCCTTGCTGTCCTGACAGCTGACACTCTCATGCATCCCCTGATCCTTGTTCTCTTCCATATACTATAAATTATTCCCTCTCTGGCCTCACTGACACCCATAGCACTTGCAATGCAACTGCTAAAATAATCTACCTCACCTACTATCTTCACCATATCACCCTTGTGACACGGAGGCCCATTGGTGGATCACTACTTTGTGTCAGTAACTCTTGTCAGGCCTGCCAGGCATGTTCACTACAGCTAATACCCTGTTGTCACAACACATACCCAAAAGGTGGAATGGCATATAATATATCATTGGAAAACTAATAACTCACTGATCATTAATAGTCTTACATGATATATGAGTGGCGTGTGTACAAAGACTTATAAATATGTGCTAGAATTATGTACTTAAAATGAGTTTGGCGAGCAACACATAAGCACAGTCTACCTTAGACAGTGGAACGTGTATTTGCTTGTCTGACCAGCCTGGTTGTTAGGCAGAGACAATGAAGGTATTTCTATAAAAGATAAACAAAGCCAAACTAGCCTCTTCACTGTTGGAAGACAGGATACTGGGCTAGATGGACCTTTGATCTGACCCACTATGGCTGTTCTTATGTTCTAACTGTCACAATGTGGGGAGAGGAGACCGCAAAAATTAACATGACATCAACTTGCTGGTGGGCACAGGGAGCTGAACTCCTGCCTCTTGAACCAGGTCATTGAACTTTGGAAGATATAAGCCAGGACAGGAAACCATCCTTCACCTGAAGAGACAAAGGAACTGAGCACTTTGAGATCTGGGAAGGGTCCTGGCCAGAGAGTCTGGACAGCCTTTCTGGAAAACAAGCTTGGTGAAAAACACTTCTTTTGAACAAGATAGTTTAGCTTGTTAAATCAAGTATTAGTCTTAAAAGCATATTTTAACTTTTATGTGCCTGTAACCCTTCCTATCTTTATTTCTTCTACTTGACATCATGTTATCCTATGCCCTTTTGTCACATACATGTTATAAATAAAGGGAAGGGGCTTGGCAGAATCAGCATGGAAAGATGACCCTGTGGAGTTTGGCACTGTGAAGAGACATGAAAGGTGTAGAATAAGTGGGAGGTCTCTGGACTGCCAGTGAAATACTACTACTTCTACCATTTTTTCACTTACCCGGTAAGGCACAGGGAGGGGGCGCGAGGGGCTCTCGCTTCTGGCTCCAAGTACCCAGCGTGTGCCAGGTGTGACCTGCCCTGGGGACAGTCTCAAGTGGGGAGTTTGACTGGGGCGGTACACCTAAGGCAAGGTGTCCTAAGGCAAGCTCAGAGAGGACAGAAACCTCTCAGCAGAAGGACAAAAATTTGCTTGATTTCAGTATGAATTCAGAAAGTGGGGCCTCACAATTCTTCTGGGTTTTTGGATTTTAAGCAGGAGGTGTCAGAAACTGTCATAAACTGACAGTATGTCAGTGCAGTGATTGAAGGGAAGGGTATGTTAACTCCAGTTCCGCTAACAGCTTGCAGTTTATTGTCTCTTTAAAGGAGCAATGCACTTAATACCTTCTGTGAGTACCCAAGTGAGAAGGGCTGGATACTGCTGGGAGATGTCTCTGGGAAACTCAGCAGTTGGGGTTACTGATTGTTACCAGCAAGGCAAGGTTTGCATTGGCTGAGTCCTGAAGAATGTGGTGGCCAGGCGGACAAGCTGGTGTGCCAGGGAGTTGTCACAGTCTAGCAGAAGCAAAACTCTCACTTGCTGAAGCTGAGGAAGGGTGACATAGTAATTCACAATATTGGGAACCCCATCAGATTGTCACCATCTTGCACCCCATTTTCATCCCTCCACTGGTTCCCCATTATCCACCACATCAAGGTTATATGTCTTTGTCCTCACTTTAACCCCTTCATAACTACCCCATTTTACATATCCAACCTTGCATCTTATAACATCATCCCTCATCCATTCCTTTCTGCCAATGATGCTGGCTTCACTGCCCCACTTATTCTCAACTCAGTGCCTCCATGCTTGCCACCTCCTATGGGTGGAACACCCTCCTAATTCTGATTCACCAGGGCCACTCCCCTCTCGTCCTTCAAATAAATATGATAACAGCGGAAGGGAATTTCAAAAGAACCAAAGGGTTAGCTGCCCAACTCCCGATGAAACTCTCCTCCCTCATAAGCTATGAAAGAGCAAAACCCAAGCACCTCAGGGCTTTCTTTTCTTCTTTGCCTACTCTGGGACTGTTTTGTTAGCTTGAGAGCTCATAACTGTCTGTATGTGGTGATTTGTACACTGCTGAGCACATTAGGCTAAAGAACATTTTCCAGGTGGATATACTGAGAAAAGCCATGGAAGGAGAGAGTCTAACTGTAAAAAAGGCAGAGGCTTTTCCAGCTAAATGTGAGTCACCACAGTGACCAGCAGCTCCCCAATGTGAAGATCAGCCTGAGTTTCCTCATGGCCTCCAGTGGGCTAAGGTTTTTCTCACAAGTGTCAGAGCTCAAAATAAATCTTTGCTCCCTTCCACCCCTCCCTCGCCTTTTCCTGCTAATCTGAGGCTTTTCATAATCAAGAGCACAATATAGAACCACTCACAGAGATGCTTCAGACCCCCCCTCCCGCCCTGACCCCTAGACTTGTGCAACGGAAGGTGGGGCTGGGAAGCCAGCTCCGGAGCTACTGGACCTTTGAAAGGATCCCACATCAAACAGCTGGGAAAGTGAAGATCAAGCCTTCGCTGTTTTAAAAAGTGTTTAGAGGCCCAATATAAATTCTCTTTGATAAAAGAATAAAGTGCTTCAATCCCTGCAGAGCAGAGTAGCTAGGGTTCCTTAGGCCTTCACAACAGGTGACATTCCACAGCTCCCCCATACCCTCTGTCCCCCATGACACCTTCGCTCACAGTATCCAACAAGAATGGCTTCAGCACAGGCGTGAGGGGAGGGTTCTTTTCTGTTCCCTGCCAACCTCACAGTACATTACACTGAGTGGATTCTTCCACTAGCGAAGGTTTGAGGTGTAGTGGTGAAGGGTGCTCAGTGCAATAGCCATAGTGTGAGAAATGAAAGGTTTGCACGTTCCCCTGAAGTGGCAGGGCTGCATTTACAGGGAGCGGGAAATGGCTGCTCTGCCATATGCCGTGGGGTACAACTGCCAGCTTCATCAGCTTTCAAGACACTTTCAGGCTTTTTTGTTGACTTAATTAAACATTTTTATGTTCAACTGATCACTTTCCAGGTCTGAGGGAGCTTGGATACATACTGTGTAAGAGGACCGAGTCCCCCTTAGCAGTCTGGAATGTTGTGTGCTGATGGTTTATCACCACCACAAATCCCAGTCCCCCTTATTATCTATAGTCCAAAGTAGTGCCTACAGGCCCACACTGTGCTTGGAGCTGTACAAACACACAGAGTCAACTCTTGCCCCAAAGATGTTTCACTCTAGATAGACAAAACAGACAATGTCTGTGAGAGGAAATGACTTGTCCTAGGTCTCATTGTGGATTAATGACAAAGTCACACTCCCGACACTTAGGTCAACATGCTCTCCCCCTGCCTCCATTCATAGACATGCTGCACTGGGGGCATCCATCATTGGCCTTGCAGTGAAAAAGAGAAGTCTGACTCATGGGCTGATCCTTGAGCTTGCAGTCCTGCACATGTGAGATGGTCCCATGGCCCACTGCAATGCAGGGGAGAAGAACTAACTCCTAATTTGCCCACAGCTAGAGCAGAATATCTATTTGGGGAGGAAAGATAGACCCTGGGTTATGCTGCTTTCCACAGCCCCAGGGTTTCTCTCTTCTGCCTCAGGTCTCCATGGACTAGTCGCCCCCTACAAGAGGAGACTGCTCCATGGCCTGGAAAACTGCAGTTTAGTGTGTAATAGAAGAGCCAGTGTGAACCAGTATGTGGAGGCATCACTGCCCATGAGATGGAATCAGAACCACTCAATTGTGTGCCGTAGTCCCCATGCTGCCAACAGCTAAGGGAGATTCTTATTTAGCTCAAATGGCTAGTGCTTTCAGAGTAGGAAGAGTTCAGAGATCTGTCCCCAAGACTTTGTGAAGTTCCAAGTGGTGGTGCAGAGCAGCACAGTGACTATTGTTAAGTCCTTCACGGCCTTGGGTTTGTTACACGCTGAGGGTGGGCCTGTAGATGACAATTCTGTGGCTTTTAGAAGAAATGCTTTTGTCACACCCAAGTCATTGGAGGTGACTGGGAGAAATTCAATAGTCTGTGTTATACAGGAGGTCTCATCTAATGGTCCATTCTGCCCTTAAAATCCATGATTCTATAAACATATGGATCTAGATTTTTAACTTTTCCCAAGTTTAAGGGTATTCTGAACCAAGGTGCTGGTTTGGGTCCATTTAGTTTGGATCCAAATGAGGAAGTGATGATCATTTGAAAGTGAGCACCCCAGAAGCTGCTCCCATTTGGCAAGAACCCATTTTTCTGTAACATTTCCTTTCCAGGGTTGACTGATGGAAGCCACATGAGCTCAGATGCTGCAATGTGCAATTTGCCTGCAACCAGAACATCTCCAAAGAATCTGAAGACATCAGCAAATTCTGGAATCAATGTCTGGAGTTATGCACATGTTTGCTGGCAAACTCTGCTTTTATCTTCAGATTCTGGTCCGGTCTCTTTTCGGGACAGCTGTGCAATGAGACGGGGGAGGAGGGAGGAAGAACATAAGATCCCTGGCTGTCAGTTCAGTTGAAATACCATCTTTTACATATTTCCCTATCTGAGCAGGGAAAGGCCACTTCCTCACACCTAATCATCACCAGGCAGCAGGCACTGTGGCTTTTATCAATAAGCCAATTTTTACTTTAGTTTATAATTTAGAGAGAGAGAGAGAGAGAGAGAAAAGTGACAGATACGGTATCATTTCAAAGAGGGGTTTTTTTAAAGCACATTGAAGAGCTTTTCGTTTCATTTATTTATTTATTTAATTTACTGTCAGTCCAGGAGGGAAAAGATGAAGATAAAGAAAAAAAAGTAAAGCGGAGAATTAATGAGGATGAGAGAAAGAGAAGGGAGGGCGGTGGAGAGAGAGAGAGAGAGAGAGGGAGATGTACTGAAAGAATGCTTCTTTTATCTTTTTGAGCAGTTAGGGAAAATCAGCATGGAGGGGAAGGATGAATCCAGCAGATGGGGTGGAACCACAAGGGTGAAAGAAGAACACTTACAAAGCCATGTTCAGAAATTCAAACAAACCAATTCAAACTTGAGAAATTCTCCTTCCCATTTACTCTCATTTCTAGACATGCCGCTGCACTTTCCTGGTGCTGCTGGGGACCCAGTGCAGAATGCCAAGGTACCACCTACTCTTCTTTCTTGTCCACTGAACAAGAGTGGTATATATCCCAAGGTGCCTGTATGTAAATCTAGAACCTCTGGTCAAGTCATTCAATTGAATCCCTAGTCTTGAAGCCCAAATTTCAGAAATCTCCCTTTCCCACACATCCCTCAGAATGCTCTGCCATTTCAGATTAGGGTGCTAGGAGGGAATGTATGTTTCTCCAAGTAGCCACATGTGCACCATAAAGACAAGTGCGAGCTGACACAGATTGGTCATGATTCATCCCAGCCTCAGAGGGGACACGGTGCCCCTTAATTCACGTTTGCAAAGATCCTCAGATGGAAGGGACTATAAAAATTCCAAGTATTATTTGCTACTTCTCAAATCCCCAGCTGACTCCCCGTTCCCAAGACATTTCGGCCTTCTTCCTATCATGAGTTTTATTTTAGTTTTAATTTCCAGACGGCTGAGCTAGATAAGGGCCTGGAGCAACTGATTTACGAGGGGGGATTAGAAGCCCTAGATTCATGCAGTATAGTTAAACGATCGACACGATAACTCTTGGCGAGGATCTCTTTTTTTGGAGTCTGTAACTCCGAGCAATATTTTATTTAGAATTTGTTTTTATTTGTGCTCAGCAGGAGACATACAAGTCCCGCCATAAAGGTGACATAAAGACATAGCATAGCCTAGCAGGGAATGTGACCCAGGGTTAACGTGAGGCAGTTAAACTGCTGCATGAGGAAGGCTACAGAGAGAGGGACCAGCCCAGCTAACAGCAATGGAGAATGCGCACAGTTTTAAGTCCCGATCCAGCAAATATCCACACAGAGTAATTTGCAGGATCAGAGATTGAACCTGTAAACCAATTATTAGGCTTATGCACAGCTGAAGAAATCTAATCATGGAAACACTTGCAATATCTCATTGATTAGTGGTTAACAAAGAGAGGAGGAAATTGGAAATACTGCCATATTAACGTCCAGTGCTTGCCCAATGCATAGACCCAATGGGAAACAGTAGCAGCAGCCTAACGGAGAGAATAAAAAGAAAGGGAGGATATCTTCAGCCGCTTTGATACTCTGTAAAGGGGATCATTCAAGCCAAGGTCACTAAATTAAATCCCAGATCATAGAATCATAGATGATTAGGGTTGGAAGAGGCCCTTCCAGGAGGTCATCTAGTCCAACCCTCTGCTCAAAGCAGGACCATCCCAAGTAAATCATCCCAGCCAGGGCTTTGTCAAGCTGGACCTTAAAAACCTCTAAGGAAAGAGATTCCACCACCTCCCTAGATAACCCATTCCAGTGCTTCACCACCCTCCTAGTGAAACAGTGTTTCTGAATATGCAATTTAGACCTCCCCCATTGCAACTTGAGACCCCTGCTTCTTGTTCTGTCACCTGTCACCACTGAGAACAGCCGAGCTCCATCCTCTTTGGAACACCCTTCAGATAGCTGAATATTGCTATCAAATTCCCCAGACTAAATAAGACCAGTTCCCCCAGCCTCCCCTCATAATCATGATAAAAGAATAAAGCCAGCCTCTCCCCATAGTCCAGCCTCATAATCCAGAATAAAGCCAGAATAGACAGCCTCTAATCATAAAGCCAGCCTCTCCTCATAATCCAGCTTCATAATCCAGCCTTTCCTCATAATCACGTGTCCCAGCCCCCTAATCACATTTTTTGCCCACAGCTGGACTCTCTCCAATTTGTCCACATCCTTTCTGTAATGTGGGGAGGGGCCAAAACTGGACGCAATACTTCAGAGGTGGCTTCACCAGTGCTGCATAGAGGGTAATAGTCACTTCCCTTGATCTGCTGGCAATGCTCTACAAATGCAGCCCAATATGTTGTTAGGCTTCTTGGCAACAAGGGCACACTGCTGACTCATAACCTGCTTCTCATCCACTGTAATCCCCAGGTCCTTTTCTGCAGAACTGCTGCTTAGCCAGTCGGTCCCTAGTCTGTAGCAGTGCATGGGATTCTTCCGTCCTAAGTGCAGGACTCTGCACTTGTCCTTGTTGAACCTCATCAGAATTCTTTTAGCCCGATCCTTCAATTTGTCTAGATCACTCTGGACCTTATCCCTACTGTCCAGCATATCTACCTCTCCCCTCAGCTTAGTGTCATCTGCAAACTTGCTGAGGGTGCAATTCAGTCCATCATCCAGATCATTCATGAAGATTTTGAACAAAACCAGCCCCAGTACAGACCGCAGGGTCACTCTGCTTGATAATATATTTCTTTAACTGGCACAAATACTGTCGGAGACTGTATCAAAAGCTTTGTTAAAGTCAACATATATCATGTTCACCACTTTCCCCATATCCACAGAGCCAGTTATCTCATCATAGAAGGCAATCAGGTTGGTCACGCATGACTTGACCTTGGTGAATCCATGTTGACTGTTCCTGATCACCTTCCTCTCCTCCAAGTGCTTCAAAATGGATTCCTTGAGGACTTGCTCCATGATTTTTCCAGGGACTGAGGTGAGGTTGACCAGACTATAGTTCCCAGGATTATCATCCTTCTGTTTTTTAAAGATGGGCACTACATTAGCCTTTTTCCAATCATCAGGGACCTCCCTCAATCACCATGAATTTTCAAAGGTAATGGCCAATGGCTCTGCAATCATATCAGCCATCATATAAATAATGATCCATGTATTCTGTATAAGGTAGGTATGCAGTCAAGAGCAGTCAAACACAGGCCTTCAGTTCTATAACCCAGTGGTTCTCAGCCAGGGGTATGCACAACCCTGAAGGTACAGAGAAGTCTTCTAGGGGTAGATCAACTCATCTAGATATTTGCCTATTTTTATAACAGGCTACATAAAAAGCTCTAGCGAAGTCAGTACAAACTCAAATTTCATACAGACAATGGCTTGTTTATACTGCTCTATAAACTATGCACTGAAATGTAAGTACACTATTTCTATTCCAATTGATTTACAATTATATGGTAAAACGAGAACATAAGCAATTTCTCAGTAACAGTGCGCTGTGACACTTTTGTATTTTTAGGTCTGATTTTGTAAGCAAGTAGTTTTTAAATGAGGTGAAACTTCAGGGGTATGCAAGACAAATCAGACTCCTGTAAGGGGTACAGTAGTCTGGAAAGGTTGAGAACCATTGATATAACCTATGTTCCCAGCGTGGTCACTGCATGATCAGCTTCCCACCAACAAGAGAAGTGGCTGGGTATACACATAGCTCTTTATAAGAGAGCTCAAAAACAAATAGACACGGGGGTCTGAGTTGGAGACTAACAGCGTGGGAAGGGTGCAAAGGTCAAGGCTGCGATTCTGTGCTGTGCTTCCAAACAGCGCAGTGCAGAATGGACAGCCCATGGGGAGGAGTGAGGGAAAGATGACTTGATCCTTTCTTAGACTGCACTGTTATGGGGGCTGATGAGGCTGCAGCTACAAATCATTGCAGCCAGGAGTTGTTCTAATTTATGTCATCCCCCACCAGGGCTATCTATGGTTTTTCCTCAGCCCACAGCAGCACAGACTCTCCAGGGCTCATCACTGTTTAGATTCCCTCTTCCTCCCTCAGGACTGCTTTGGCAAGCTCCCAGTATAGGAATTGTGAGGGTTGGGGAATTCTCTTTCTGCCACCTGCAGAGCTTTGCCCGTCCTTGTACACCATCACAGCAGCATATGGAGGCTGCAGAGGAGTGAAGAACCCCTCTTGCAGGAGAGAAGAGGAATAGTTTAAAGTGAGGCATGACATTAGGAGTAATAGGATATGTCTGACGAAAGAGAAGTCTAGGTGTTTGTGAATAGGTCTGTTGGGACCTTGACACAGAACCACAGCAAAGATCCACACTGGAGTCCTTGTGGCAGCTGTACAGGTAGCAGCCTTGAGGAACAAAAGAGCCTTCCCTAGTCACTAAGACCTGGGCCAAGTGAAATCATTCACAGGATTAAATCCTCTTCTCCCCTAATCAAGACCAAGAGGATTTCCCTATCTCCAGAATGCCAGTTAGTAGGAGAGTGGCTACACATGCCACTCAGCCCCAAGCCTGCAATACTCCCTACCATTTATACAATCCTGCCGTATTGGGGTCACTTCCCCAGCTCTTCCAGTGCACCCCTAAACCACACAGTCTGTGGATGTGCAGGACATCCTCAGAGCTGAGCTCTATGGCACCCAGGATATGCAGACCCACGGCACAGCCTCTCCAGTTTCTGCACCAGAACAGAAACAGTTAAGACAAGACCCAATTTTGCAGCGGAACCAGATTTGCCCTTTGATGCTGGCAGGTTGTGTCTGGTGTGAGTTTTGAAAAGACCTGCATATGTGAAAGTCTTCAAGGTGCAGGGGTTCCTCCAGAAAGAGACAGATAGCTGGCGGGTAAAAGCGATCATTGCGTGGCAGATGAGATTCCACGGCACGCTGGAGATGGAAATATCACCTTAACAAGCATGGACAGCCCCCAATGGACTATAAAATTCATTTGGTGACTGAGATAATTCAAAGGAGCCAAGTGACACAGCAGTAAAAGCCAGAACACATAAATTTTAACTCACAGAGCCCTGCAGTGTCCTGGTAGAAAGGGACAAAGCAACCCTTACCTAGGCACACTCATCTCCCAGGACACAAACGGAACCCTATGCAAAAATCACAGGGCAGTTCAGACTGCCGCACAGACACACAAGCAGAAAATTCACAGAAATGGTTTCCTTTCAGCTGTTTTGAGTGTGTATGTAAGAGATATGTGCACATACTCCCAGAGTACACACACACACACATATATATATAAATAAACACACAGAATGTGTACACATACTGTACCCACTCTATCAGTGTAGTTCTGCTAAACACTGTACACACATCCTCTTTTCACAACCCTTGGTCCTAGTTACAAATCACTAAATATAATGGGGCAAAGTCTGCTCTCAATTATACCTGTGCAGCCCACTTAAAGACAGTAGGGTTGTACTGCTCGGGTGTAACTGAGGGCAGATTATGTTCAGCTGCCTTTACTTTGCTTTTATGAATAGCATAAATTCACCTGCACTCCATCCACTCCGTCCCCAGTGGGGTTATTTCCCTGACTAAAATTGCTCAAAAGTTTTCATGGAACTGCTTTTCCACAGGAGCAGGTCTCCAGACACCTCCTTCCGAAGAATGTAGTTTGTCACTTGTAACGTGAGCAACCTACAACTGTGTTAATAAAAACTTTATAGCACTCCATCATGGTCATTCACATTGATGTTTCTCTCTCTCTCTCTTTCTAGCAAAAAAGTGCGATACTGGAGAAGAAACAGGATACTTCTGATAGTATCCAAGGCCCATCAGGTTCCCCTCAAGGTATCTTGATCAATAATACTTGAGAGAGACCTGACACTGGAAGTTGCTAATCAGTGACATTTGCCTTGTCATAGTCCGGAGATGGAAGTCACAATAGATGTGATCCATACATCTCCCTGTCCTCAAAGGGAACGCTTTTAACTAGTACAATAGGTGTCTCCAGGGTTGGGGAGATCAGGGAACCAGGTGTCAAAGGAGAAGTGAATTGCCAAACTGAGTTTTATCAGAGAAGAGTGGATGCTTTGGGATGATGCATATTCTTTCTTAAGAGCTTCAGCATAGCACACACTGCTCTCGGTGCTTTCTTCTCTCTCCCACTCTGTCTTTAATCTTCTGAACAAAAATTCTCCATGTAGTCTGGGGGAGCGGTGTGGAGGAGCATGTTGGTTACACCTAATGACATAGAAAGGGGGCATTGCCTTCTCTAGCCAATTAACTATGGTTATTACATCAGGTCAAACAGCTCTTGCACTGTGCATTGTGGAGTGGTGGATTGCTGCTCTGACATATGGGGCTAAAATATTATGACTTCCTAGTACAGTAAATCATGATGGATATCACAGCGGTCAACAGGGATCAAACCTGGGACCACCAGCACAAGCTTATAACTCTTAAACTAAAGGATTTTCTCCATTACGTGTTAGTAAGTATCAGGAGCCAGCCACTAGAGCAGTGGGTCTCAACTGATGCTCCATGGACCACTGAGGGTCCATGGTGACTTTTTCGGTGGTCCACACGAATATTGTCCAAAGTCAGATAGTGTGAGCAGGTGCTGCCGTTAGGCTGTTTTATGCCATGTTCACCAGCACACAGTGTGTCATCCATAGCGTCATCTAGGACATGACCGCGTTGTGTTGCCAGTAACTTCTGGATCTGCAAGAGGAATTTTTGGATCTGAAAAATGATTTCGCGACCCAAGATGTGTACCAGCACTCTACCATAGAGAAAGTTTGGGCCAGCATAGCCGGGAGTTACCCATATCTGTCAGCACACATATTCAGTTTCTTTTGTCATTTGCATCAACTTATATGTGTGAGGTGGGATTTTCATGTTTGTTGCACGTTAAGTCCAAACAGAGGAATCGACTCACAGTGGAAAGCCATATTCATTGTGCATTATCAAGTATCACTCCAAACACTGAAAAGCTTGTCAGTGTGAAGAGAATCCAAACATCTAGTAAGAAATAAATACATTTCAAACCGAAATGTGTCTGCTCTTTTTAATCATGTCTCAAAAAAAAAAAAAAGAAGTTGGTCCACAAAAATGTTTTGATTGGCCTGGTGGTCCGTGGACTGAAACAAGTTACACTAGAGGGAGACATGACAACACACCTTCACACAGTGAACAAGCAACATCTATGTTTGGGATCAAAACAGCCAAAGTTTTCTCCTCCTTCACACACTAACAGTCTTCACAAGCAATGGTATTTGGGTGTAATTAATTATTATTAGTGATTATGTACTATTATGATTACGCTGTGTATTGTTTTAATACCAAAAAAGACTCAGCACCGATTCATGAATCAGGACCCCATTGTGCTAGGCACTGTGCAAACCCAAACCAAAAGATGGTCCTTGCCCCAAAGAGTTTAGAACCCTGGAACATAGTTGCATTATTCCTTTCACCTGGACTCCCTGATTGTTAAATGTTCTTTGTTATGGGATAGGCAACATTGGCCAGGGCTGAGTTAAATATATCTTAAAGAAAAATAAGGGGAGACAAATAAAGAAAATCTCATTAATGAGCAGCTGACATGGGAAGTACTGAAAAATATCCTCTTTAGACGTGGTTCTGCTTAAACTTTCTGATTTTTTTTGTCCCTACCTCTCTTCTTCTTAATTAGGGTATTTGCATGACAACCAGGCTTTTTGTTGCGTTGGAGGTCATTGACTCTTGCTGCTTATTCCCCTCTCTGAACATCAGCAAACACTCTGTGAAACAGAGGGTGCCGCAGAGAAAAGAACACATTCCCTAGGACTGGAGAGCACAGAGCGTCACAATCCCTTTGCTTATGGAGTGCCATTTCTGACTTTTTTTCTACAAATGGACCCAACCACTGATACCCCACTTCAGAATCTAGGCCTCTCACAGACATCTTAGGCCTTGTCTGCCCACAACTTTTGTACAGGTATAACTGTATCAGTTAGGGCTGTGATTTCTTACAGATAAATGAGTACAGACTACAGTGTGAATGCAGTCATATTGGTATAAAGGTGCCCTTTACTTCTTAAATTTAAGAGAATAAGCTACCCTGATACGAGCCCCTTTACACCATTATAACTGTTTACACTAGGAGGCTATGCCAATTTAACTATGTATGCTTCAAACCAATATGGTTAAACTGGTATCAGAACAGTAGCTCATCGCGCATTGCCAAATTTAGGGTCCACTCCTATACATTCCTATCCTGTGATATACTAGGGGGGACTGTAGCAACTTGGCTACCCACCTGCTGCACAAATTTCCATTTGGCCAGTGCTCC
The DNA here is from genome assembly GCA_007922305.1 of Dermatemys mawii. Classification (NCBI taxonomy): domain Eukaryota; kingdom Metazoa; phylum Chordata; order Testudines; family Dermatemydidae; genus Dermatemys; species Dermatemys mawii. The sequence continues at coordinate 28,668,673 of ML677351.1, forward strand.
AGACCTTTGCCCCCTGGGGTGAAAGTGGAAGGAGATGGCCTGAACAGGGATGGAACGCCTCGCTCACAACCCTCTCCTGCACAGCCCCTGTGCACAGCAGGCATGTGGGGTGTTGTCTTGCAGGAAGAGGAGGATGCAAGATGCTAGTAGGACCCAGCAAAAGAAATCCCAGCCACAGTCATCAAGAACTTTCCCTCAAAGGATGTTTATAATCAGAAATCCAAACAAGTTACCACCACCAAGAAACACTCTTCAGTCTGGGGTTCGGCCCAGCCCTATGACACCGGTTGTGCCACTCGGTATTCCCAAGAACATCCGCCCAAAGCTGACTCCCAAGAAGGCCCTCTCACAATTAGTCCCCCTAGCACCCGTGAAGAGGGACTGGATGAGGGAGATGAGATGACATTAACCCCTTGCTCATCAGAGACATTGTACCCTGTCTCAATGGGAATATGCACGTGAGGCAGCCAGTGGAGAGCAAGATGTGGCTAAATGCTTCCACCTGCTCAGAACTTCTTTGCATTCGACATAAGCACACGCACCCCTGATTTTGTCAGTGCAGCCACATAAGTATGAATGAGGTACTTATTTTTTCCTTCTTAGAAGTAACATTTGCAGACAGCCTTTCCTCAGCTAACTCCCTCTTCCTGGTGCCCTTAATGCCACCGTTGCATAACTGCTAATGAGTGACTTCTGGGAATTAGACTCAGCCTGACATATGTCATTTGGTTTTTCAAGATGGGAGAGAGATTTAATTTTCATCCTGCTGCCCCTCCTCAGTGCTTTATCTGCCTTGAGATGAAACAAACAGAAGGGAGATGGGATTTTGCATAAGCTGGGGAATGTATGATTGATAATGTATTATCTTGTCAGCTGTAGATACCTGTGTGGTGGGTATTTATGATATAAGAAGAGTTCTCGTTGGTGAAACACAGTTTGGTGCTGATCAAGAAAATCCAGGGACTTCTGGTGCCAGTCCCTTGTGGGGAGATGGATTAGTGTTGGTATTTCACAGTATACTCTTATTAAATTCCGATTCCTTTTGTCAAGTGGAAAAAGAAGAGGGGAAGAGTGATCGGTTTTAGACAGATACAGGACGCATGATGCGGCTGATGAATGGGAAAACAGAGGGCCAAGAGATCTCTGGGGAATGCAGGGGAAAAGATTAACCAATTTTCTAACTGACTAGGCACTGTCTATCAGGCAGGGAGATGGGGGGAGGGTGGTTTCAAGATGGCTTTGTGGAATTCTCATACATTTGGAGACACTGTTGTGTTAAAAACATTAATAGATAGCCCAACATTATAGATGTGCCAAGAACACCATTTCCTTTGCCCTTGCTGGATCTTCCTAAAGCAGATAGCTGTATTAATATTCAGATGTCAGGGTCACAGTATGCTAGGGTTTCTAGGGGCATGGAAAGGAAAGGAAATAATACAAGTGAGAACTTTTCCTCTTCAGAGCTCTTTCCAGACACCAGCACGCTCACCTTCACAACCCTTCTAGGAGGCAGTTCTGTTATTGTTCCCATTTTAACGCTGTGGAAACTGATATACAGAGTGGGGAGGTTAATTACTCAAGGACACACAGCAAGTCTGTGACCGTGTTTACTTGATCCTCCTGAACTAGACCAATGGTCTGGCTCCTAGACCACAGTGCCATATTATGAACTTGTGGGTACTTTAAAAACCAAAATGATAAAAGCACTCAGGAGGCATAAGGCATTGGATTTCTACACCCACCAGCAGGCTCTCCCACCAAATATCTTAAAAATGCCCTGCTGCAATCTGGCATCAGCATACCTCACAGGAAGATCCCACTTTAAAACCCATTGTTGTGCTAATGACATCTGAGGGTGGTGCCTCTTTCAGCAATGTCCCCTAAGAAGGCATCACCCAACAGTTCACACCAGGACTGAGCATGGGGAGCCCAAGACTGGAATAACTTGGGGGGACGGTAGAAGGGGAGGCTGTGGGTCAGGACACCGGGGCACTGTAAGAACTATGTGAGGCAGACTTACTGTTCACAGTATACCTATCCACGGTGCGTACTTTCAGGGCCTGATCCAAGGCTCATTAAAATCAATGGAAGTCTTTTCAATGATTCCAAGGGGCTTTAGATCAGGCCCTTAGTCCTTTGGATTCATACACATCTGAAAAATTCACCTAAAGCACTCAAAAAAATACTTAAAAGGGGGGGAAAAAAGCCTGACCAACTTCAAAGAAGCAAAGACATTACAAGTGTTCCACTTGGAAGGCCTCAAGGGCTGAGAAAGAAACAGAGCCAAGCATTTAAAGCGAGCAAACCTGTGCTCTACAAAGACCAATGAAATTTCCTGCCACAATTAACCACCCACACTCTTAGATTACCCCCCACCCAAAAAAAGGTAATGAAGAGCTTTGACCACTGTGGCTGTCATCAACACTCAAGCCCAGTAGTCAGATACAGATAAATCACAATACTTCCAGCACCAATACATATTCCTCTCATAAGCAAGGAGCATCCATAATAAACCCAGGCAGAGACTTTTGGTTATAGGATTCTGTTTGTGGTTTTGAGGGCATGTATTATTAACACCCTGCAGGGCTTTAATTAGAGCCGAGAGACTCATTCATTGTGAATAATTTATATGATTAATTTTGCCTCTGTGTCTGTTCGCGAATTGTCCACAAGCAGTTTGTAATGTTCCCAAATTTATTTGTCGTTTGCAATTACTTGCTGACTAGTCTCTGTAAAGAATTTTTAGTCTGTAGCTTGCCCATAAGCAGTCAGTTGTGAGTATTCATATGCAAAATTCTGAGCTGCACTGGCTACATTCTGAGTGAACATATGTTGTAGATCCTATTGCATGTTTCTGTTTTCTGAGTAACCTTTCGAATCGGGCTTCCACAGAGAATATTTCCTTTTAGGAGTTCAAATTTGGCTTCCTACAAATAGTCTCAAAGAATTACATAAAATTCACTGCTCCCACAACAATTCCTGCCAGTCAGTATGTTCGCTACAATACTCATAGAAACAGAATGCTACTGGGGTGTTTCATAGCTGGAGGACATAGCACTCTCATATTAACCCATAGTGTATATGTCTCTGCTTAGGAGGCCTATCTGGTCTAGTTTCTTTACTCTTCTGGCCTACAGCTAAGTTACCCAGAAGCCATGTACCTGTAGAAATAGCCCTGCACACACAGTAGAGCTCATTTGTGTGACTTCCTTATCAGCCTGTCTCAGAAAAAGGCTTCTTATGAACATGGTGCCAGCTGGCCAGAGGCAGACATGTTGGTGTGAACACTTGGGACGATGAGGTGTTCCAGTAACAGCTGAACTCAGCAACAGGGAGCACCTTAAGCCTGGGTCCAATTGCCATGCCAAGCAAGCCAGCGCTAGATCCAGAAAGCAGTGCCATGGAAAAATGAAAGGTCTATAAGTGCAGCACAGCAAGCTCCATTGTGATAATAGCCACATACCAAGGCAACAGGAGAAACCTGCCTGTTCTGTAATGAACGGGGCTGCATTCTTGGGATTCATGCTTCAACATAACCCAAAATACTACTTGACAGTAGAGAGAGAGGCTTCCTGTACTGCAGCAATGGGGGACCAGTGAGAGGAAAAAAGAAAACACCATACTGTAACCAGCGGGTTACCTCACTTGTGTAGGTTTGAATTAATAACATCCTATAGCGCTGTGTGGACACATACAGTATTATCATCATCCCATAGGGCTGAAGCATTTAATATTGTAGCATCAGGCATAGATTTTAAGGCTCACATGGTTTAGCATACTAGAGAATTCAGAAGGGGCATGATGTTGTTATTAAAATTCCAGGGATGTTTGTTAGCTGGTATTAACTTTTAATAGGGAATGCAGACATATACAGCAGTAACAGAATCATAGACATCAGAGAAAGAAAAGACCATCTGGGAGCCTGGGACTAGAAACATTTTCTAGTGCTTTGTCCATACAGGTTTTAGTTATTGTGAGTGCTCGGCCTCCAGCCAATTCCTTTGAGAGATTATTTCATGACCTAATAGCTCTCAGTGTCAAGAAGTTCTGCCTGATAGTCAACCTACCTTTTCCTTTTCACAAGGCTACTTTCTTACTCTTAGTTATAGACATGTATCCTCTCTCTCCCGGAGCGCCTGGGTCCAACGCCCATTCAGGTCAGTGGAGAGAAATCCCATTGCCTTCAATGGATTTCACATTAACTCCTTGTTGTTTACCTCCCTGGGGACTATCATGCTCACCCCACACTTTTGTAGTCTATTAGTCATCCTTAGCCGCAGATCAATCTCTTCAGCCCTCTCACCGTTACCGTTACTCAAATCTGTATTTTCTCCAAGTATTTCTACCTCTTTCTGGTAATAAGGTGCCAAGAATGGAATGCAATATTTGAGAATTGCATGGAGAGGGAATACCTTATGGGTGTACACTAGCATCCTATAGAGAGCTTTGCGGTACATGCAGAATTAACAGCTTATAAGGTTTTGTAGACATTCATTATTAACACACAATCGGATCTATGTAGATGCATTATTAATAATCTCTTGGCTGGCAAAAGAATGGTGATATTTTCTTATGAGAAATGTAATTGTTTAATATCAAACAGTATTATTTCAAAGATTTAATTGTGTAATTGGGGTCAGCAATCGCTTGGTCTCTCCCAGCAGAAGACAAACTCGCAGGGCAAAAGATTTATTGTCCTGACAACAGGGAGCAAATTTTAATATTTCTGAAAAATTGAGACCTATTAATCCTGGCATGTGTTACTCTCCAACACAAGGAAACGATAAAACTTTGATCTAATTTTCTCTTTGAAGGGGCGTTGGTGAGGTGGGAGGAGAGAGCGTTAACTGTCTGCAGCCTGCTAAGGAGAATACCGTGAAGCATGAAGGCCAGCCACATCTGATGTTACAGGAGTTCTGACATGGTACATAAAACAACTTCTGTGAAAACTGACTGTTCCATTCTAACTGCTTTAGAAGTGAAGCGATGATGGGAGTGGTTTTCACGACCTCAGGTTGTCCCGTCGTCATTTCTCGAGGGGTTACCAATTGTATATGCACCCACTGTACCTCGGGTTTATGTGGGCAAAACAGTATATGCATACTCGAATCAGGAAACTATATGTACAACTGGGTAATTAAGTGTATTGGTATCAGGTGTGCACATGGAAATTCTAGTTTGTGCATACAAATTTGGGGTTTTGCAGGTGCAACCATTGAATCTGATGCTGAACATGTGGCATGCTATTATTATTAATAGCTGTTTATGATAGTGCTTATTATGTGCTAGATTTTTTGCAGATGTTCAAGAAAGTTGCAACATTTTAGAAAAAAGGAAGGTAAGAATTATTTTGAAAGTGTCAATGTATTCTTCAAACAACTGTGTAAGGAAATATAAGGCTTTCACCCCCCCCCCCCAAAAAAGAGTCTCCTTATTCCCCTCAGATGACCCAGCCTGAAGCCCAGGATGGGAAATATTCAGTCCTTCACCAGCAGTGATGTTAAGCTCCAATATATTGTGACCCCACTTGGCTAGACGTGGGAGCTTTATTCCCACGTCAGGACATTTTTAATGCATTGTAAAGATATTTTAGGACATGGGCATAAGATTTTATTGATCCCATTGAGCCCTATACAGCGAGACCCATAGTAACTAAGTGCCTTATCCTGTCCACTGAAGTCAACGGGAGCTTTCCCGACAACGTCAGCGCGTGCAGGAACAAGCCCTACAGCAACTAGTTATACAGAAGACTAGACCAAAGAAATCCCAATAAAAACTGTAAAAATGCTAGCAGAGCCAGGCCTTTTAGCTCAGGCAGTAGTGGCTCATTTTTTGCGATCCAGAGATCCAGGTGCAATCACAACCTACCAAGGGGCATTGGTGTTCAAACACCGAGCATTGTTGAAAGTGTAACAAGACAAGCACCCTATGCTCCACTCTGTCAATTCAGGCTAGAGATGCCATTCATCTGTTTCTCACACAAAGAACTCTGTGACGTCCTGCCCTCCACTTATGGGACAATGCTCCTCCTCTGCTCCACTGGAATAGCACTTCCTGGCCACCAACAGAGACAGGCTCCGGACTGATTCAAGACCAGACCAGTGATTCCGACACAGCAATCCCTGTGGCCTTGTCTCAAGCCAAGGCAGATCTGCCGCAAAGATGGCACCTCCCTCCTTCTATATTCCTTTCCAGGAGGCGTGAACTTCAGAGCCAAACGGGGGCCACGAGAGCGATAAGTGGAGGCAATTTCTTTTTGCTCTTTTTATTTGAAAACAAAGAAACAGTCACTTTGGGTATGCACATGCACACACACACACACTCACACTCACACGCCATGTATGTATCAGTACAGAGCTATCTTTTGGTATGTGCTAAATGTAGAAAGGTCACACCGGAACTTATTCCAGGCTTCTCGCCAGATGGAAACTCAGGTATAATCAATGGGGAAATATGCTTATGTCCCCAGAGTCCTTTGAAGAACCACAAGAGCTTCCCCTGGGATCCCATACTCATCAGGGTTGAATCAGCATGGCCTACTTTTCAGAAATTAAAGACCAAAAGATTATTAAATTGTCTGTAATGTACAAATTCAGAATCTTATTTGCTTGCACTTGAAAGATTTTCTATAAAACTTTATTCCTCCCTGATGATCCATCCATCTTTCCATCCAATCCTCCCCTCCCCTCCCTGTCTTGCTTCCTGTCTCCCAACACATGCCTATATGACCCTCCTTCCAGTCACTCAACAAAATCCAAAACATAATAAAGTTGCAAGAAAACAAAATGGACAAATATGTCTTGCCTTTGATGAAAGATAAATGGGAGCTGGGCAACAGCAAGTTAGATAATAAATAGTATTAAATCATTACCTCCTAGCCTTGGGTATTTTCTTTCTGCCCTTCCAGTATCTCCAGGAGGGAGAGAGACAAGGTTACGTGTCTGCCCCATGTAGGGAGACCAGGCAGCAAGTGTGAAAAATCGAGACAGGCGCCAGGAGTAATAGTAGCCTATTGGCTACTTAAGAAAAAGAACCAAAAATTGGGACTGTCCCTATAAAACTGAGACATCTGGTTACCCCAGCCTCATGGCAGGATCAAAGCACTGGAAAGATAATCAAACTGCTGTCTCGGATGAAGGCGGGGGTGGGGGGAGAGGAAAGGAATGAGAGAAAAATAGGCAGTGCAGAGAGACACTGTGAAGTGGAGAGGAGAGGAAAAGGGGCAAAGAGACAGCGAGAGAGAAATGACTTGCCTCAGACTAAATACATTAAAAGGACAGATTTTCATTCCACCTGGTCACGCAAGTCTCTTGTGGGCTTGATAAGAAAATAAACCTGTCATGGACATGGACTGACTATGTACCGAGGCAACATGTGGGGAAAAAGCTTTGCTAATCCTCACAAGCAAAACTCCACCAAGTAACCTGCAGGGGATTCTCCTACAGTCATTTAAGAACAGAAAGTAGGCACTGCTGAGCCCCAGTGAGATCCCTTTACTCAGTGACTGTAATGCTGGGGTGCACTATCTGAAGCCTTAAGAATGTCAGAGCCAGATCTATCAGGACTGTTTTCCACGAGAAGCACACACGTGCCACAGCACTCTTCAGGCAAGTCTCCATGTTAGCCTGCTGCATTTTGCACATGATGTATGCACACAGGCAGAGTATACATGTGTCATTCTGATTGCCATTATGATCCTCTCACAAAGCCTTTGTTTTCTTCTTATTATTGCTGCTTGTTCTAATGTTCATGGGTCAGGTGTTTGGAACTGCACAGCCAATTGCAACTACTGAAAAACATTTTCATTGACGGCACTAAGAAACCTGGGGCCAGCCCTGGCAGCATTTAGATTTGCGCAGTGCCCTGGACACAGAGTTCCCAGTAAATTCTTAATCCACAAGCCAGCAGAATAACTAATCAGTACTGCCACCCGCCCTTCCCCAACTCTCTCCACCAGAAGTCAGGGTCTGCTGATATTCCCAGGCTACCTTCAGTTTGGCCCGTTTCCTTTCTTCACACAGCTTATCGCCTGGCTCTCTAAAGCCCAGCATTTCAGGCATAAAAAACAATTCTCTTTTGATCTGCAGCAGTTTGGTCATTGAATATTCAAAGCTTGAATCAAACTCAACTGAATTTCTTATAACTATCAAAATAGAGAGAGAAAAGCGGAGGAAGGAGAAGTAGTTTTCTGGCTCTGGAAAACTCTAGAGCTTGTCATGAACATCCCGGAGTTACAGGGGATGCTGTTCCATCCCCTTCCTCCAGGCAAACTTACAGGCATATGCTGGCTGCATTGTGCCACTGTGAGAAGGTGCTCAGTGAGACTTTCAAGGCAATAAGTGTGCTCTGTGCAACGTCCTGTCTATTTAGTTACATGAGGAACTCACAATTGCCTTACTGAACAAAATATGTTAAGATTTTTTTTTAAAGGATTATAGAGACTTACAGTATATGAGTAAGAGCAGCATCACCAGTTACGCTAGCTAGGATAACAAAAACCTGCACTACTGGTCTTGATAATTCAGGACGCAGGCTGATTGATAATTGGGTGGAGTGTAAAAATACCTCCTGCTATATATTCCATATTTCAGTGTGATATGAGGGATTTCCACCTGCCGCTGATTCATCTGTCACTGGCCACTGCAGAGACAGGATATGAGACTAGATAAACAATTTATAACCTGTTTGAACTGTTTCCCCGAGTACCTAGCTCTTTTATTAGCCAGTACATTATTATTACTATTATTTAACATAGGAGCCAACCATGAACAGGCCCTCATTGTGTTAGGCCCTGTAGAAACATAGAATAAGAGACAGTCCCTGTTGGATTGCCCACATTAATAGCTGAACCTCCAGCAATAATAGGGTCTCAGGTCAGGGTAATCTTAGCAGGACACTTTCTGTTTTAGATGCTTATATGGCTCCCTTTGCCATAGGATGTGAGTGCCTCGCAGCCGCTAATGTATTTATCCTCACAACCCCTCCCCGTGTGAGGTAGAGAAGTGCTATCATCCCTGTTTTACAGACGGAGAGCTGAGACCTAGTGGCTCATATCCTCAAAGAGGCTCCTGACTTCCTCTGAAACAAGTGGATGTTAGGAGCCTAAAAATACTTTTGAGGCTCTGGGCCAAAGGGACTTTCCTAAGGTCACCAAGGAATTCTGTGGCATAGCAGGGAAGTGAACCAGGGTATCCCAGAACAGGGCCCTAACCACTGAGCCCTCCTTCTTCCTACACCTCTGACCCAACTTTCACACCCAGATTAAGCAAGAAGCTTTCATTTGCAAAAGATTTATCTCCTCCACTGCAAAGTTCCCTTAGAAATACTTCCAGACAGACTTCATGCTCCCAATGTATGTGGGTACTTATCTTAAGGGTCACACTCCAAGCTTCCCTGTTGGAAAACATGTGCTCCTCCCTCAGAACCCAGGACAGCAGCCCTGTTCTCATATTTCTCTTCAGATACCTGGGCTATTCGCAGGCCTGCTCCGGTAGTTCCCCTTTCTCCCAGATCAGAGGAGGGGAGAGAAGAGAGAGGTGAAAATGCAACACAGCAACAACCTCTTTGGTTATTTTAGGAGAAAATTGGACCCTACCAAACAGAAGCACATTCCAGTGAAGCTCAAACAAACAGAAGGGAATTGCTATTTCTTTCATCCCCACCCACCTGAATCCTTTTATCTTTTCCTGTCTTTGAATCAGCAGATAGTGAGGGGATGTGTATCACCAAACGCAAGTGAACCAGTCTGAATGTGTGTATGTATGTGTCAGTGTGCAACTGTCTGCAGGCACCTCAAATGTACCACCAAAAGTGCGTGTGTTCATGCACGTTAGAGTCTGCAAGTGTCTATGGGGCTGCACATAAGCTACCTCATGCATCTATGTGTTTGAGTGTGCACATGTGTGTGAGTGTATGTGCCATTGAGGGGTGCATGTGTGGATTTCACATATGAGGCTGTTGTGTGTGCGTGCATTAGAGTGCAGACATGTGGATGTGAGCATGCCTGCCATCTGAAGCACGGGTGGGATGTGTGTGACATGGAGACATGCGTGGGGTGTAGATGAGCATGTGACCATGTGAGATTGTGCATGCATGCCGGTGTCAATTAGTGGCTCTCCAGAAAGAGCTGCTTGGCAGCGTGCACTGCCTCTGAGGCCTGAAGGACAAGGTGAGGCACTTGCATTCCCATTCTCCTAGCAGCCCTGCAACACCCCTCTGCTCCAGCCGAGGCACAGGATTAGACATCAGAGGGATGTATCAGGCAGGTTTTTATTCGTGGCCAAGGCTTTATTTTGCAGGTGCCTGAGGGCTTTGGAGGAAGGTGTTACAAGTAGGCTGGCTCTCTCCTTCCCTAGCCCCTGGCTCAGCCCTCCCTGGGCCTGCAGATGTATAATTAACATTACTGGAGGAAAAAAGGGGGGCGTGGCTGACTGAACACAGCTGCCCAGGAGACACAACAGGAACAGGCACTGAGTCCCCTTGCCCACAGGTCAGACAGCAGAGGAGCCAGCAAAGGCCACGGGCTCAGTAGAACACACTGACAGCTGTCAGACCAGGTGGTAGGGCAGAGCTTTTCCCCACCTATGATGCCTAGTGAAGATTTGTCTCCTCGACTCATTAGCCAAGCCATTCCTGTCTACCTAACTACACAAAACTCTTCTAACAGCCCCTTTGGTCAAAGGCCCCAGCTGTGGCCATTGGCTTCCTTTTCAACATATGCCTCTCAATTCGGCTGCTTTGCGCTCTCTTGCACTGTACATTGTGATGGTTATTGAGGCTGACGTAGAGCAGTCTCCAGGAGGATGCTTCTCTTTCTCCTTCTCCGTTGCATTGCTACTAAAAGGCGCAGGCAACAAAAAAAAGATGATGGTCACAAGGGAAGATCGATCATTAGCGCAGCACACATCATGTCTCTGCACACATCGACCTCACAGAGGATCACACCGCAATGGATGAGTGCCCCGATACACGTCTTCTCCTCCCCACAGAAAACACTCATATACACTCAGTCTCACACACACTTGTTCTCTCTTTGGCACACTATCTCGCTCTTTCATGTTCTCTCTCTAATACACGCTCCATAACACTGCAGCACTCCCACTCTCTCACACTCACATACATACACACCACATCTTCACTCACAACCCTTCTTTGGTAGGCAAACCTCATTGTGCACCAGCTACTGCAGAACTCCCTCTTTTTAAATCTGTCCTCTCCAGGATTCAACATGCATCCACCATGGTAAAGCTGGAACTGGGGAACCCCGAGAGCCATGCGGCCACTCGCACTGTGCTGTCCGTACAGGGCACTGACAGAGTGAAACAAACACAGAGTGCATCCTTTGATTTTTTCTTCACATAAATGTTAGTGCTGGCAAAGGCTGCTGGATGGCAGAGACTCCAGACGGAACCCTGGTCCCATGGAGGTAAATGGAAGTTCTGCCATTGACTTCAGTGGAGCCAGCATTTCACTCCATATCTTCCAGTGTCCTCAGACCACCAGACACATCCCTCACGCCTGATGTAGAGAGATCACTGCTAGGGGAGAATTCAGCCACCAGGACCCTTAGCTCCTTGGCCTCTTTACTGGGAATGCCATCAAGGATACCAATTAGTACCAGCTGTGCTGGGAGATTAGTGTCAACTTTGTGATGCAGAGGCATGTCCAGTGAGAATTGTAGAGACTCACCAACTCCTTTCACAGTACCATGCACAGTCCATCATCACTGAAAAAATTGGCGCAGGCAACAAAACTGAAAAACATTCTTCCCAGTCAAATCCACAGAGCCATATTGACAAAGAAATTGAAGAACAGTCTGGTCACTAAATTACCCAGTAGCTATGAGGCCAGCATTCTGAATTGCTTTGTTATTATTTCCCTAATATGGCCTGTTAAAGCATCGGGCATGGCAGGGTGTTTTGCAGTGAAGCATACAACAAGAACTGTGTGATTAGGTAGTAAATGCCTTGTGATAACAGAGTAGGGATTTGTAACCAGTGTAGAGAGAGGCATTCTCTCTCCTGGAGCAGAATCTGAACAAAAGAGCTAAAAACTGCAGGTTACATAAGATCCCATCATCCCCTCTGGCAGAAAAACCACACAAGGGGATACATTCTCCCCACATTGTTCAGTCAAGGGCAGGCAGGGTTGCTCCTGCTACACCTTGCAGAACAGGATCAGATCCCTAGCTTCACAGACCTCCCTGCTACGAAACTCATGGATCCGGGGAGATCAGCAGAGGCCTGCACAACTCTGGCCCTCTTTCTTGGCAATGCAGCTCCAATACCGCCTCAGTGTCAGAGACCCCTCTGTCTGCAGTAGCCCTTAGGACTGCCCAACAGCTCTCTGTGTGAGGGGTTGACAACAGCAGTAGGGAAGTGATGTACATCCACTCCCATCTGCCCTCTCCAGCCCATGCAGATCCTTGGACCTACAGAGGGTCCTCCATGGAATACGAGGGAACGGAAAGTGCTGCGGAAAAGGCTTAATCCTGCACATCGCAGGGGAGGACCTGGGCACAGGAGTGGAAGGGGAGGCGGGGCAGAAACATCATCAGTCCCATAGAAATTAACCTTTGTAAAAACACCTTTGACTATAATTACCAGGTAGTGTGCAGGGCCACATAATCACCATGTAGTTATGGGAAATTGGCCATGTAATTTGCTGCATGGTGAAGTTAAAAGGATACTTGTCAGGTAATTACCAAGTAAAGTAAGGCCTACATGCAAGGGTCTAACATAGGTGAGTAATGACAGTCAGAGGCCAGTCACCAAGAAATTTACAAGCCAAGAGCATGAAGCAACTGACAAATTTTGTCATCTCTTCCCCACCACCGCCACACACACAGTGTTGAGATTATGGTTGAGTCATCTGCATGTGGATTGTTTCCAAAGCTCTCAAATGGATCCCCTACCCTGTCCAATCATGAATGTCTCTGAATGGGTGACACTTCCATGTGCACATGCACATCTGAATACAGATTATGGCCAGGGCGTTCGTGTGGGTCTTGTGCATTTGTGTACAGACTGGGCCTAGAACATGCGTGAGTCTCTATCATGTCTCTTTTCTGCACGTGCTTGGCGTGTCTGCACACGTTGCATGCATGTCTCCATTCAGCTCACACCCAGAGCATCTGTATGTGTCCTGTGAATGTCTCTGAATGAATGACACCTAGCAGGTTGAGCTGATTCAGAGATCCCCTAGGTACCACACCTATAACACATGTCCCAGTGCAGTCTATATTTCAGATTTCTCAGACCAAATTTTGTATAGCACCTTTTCACTCTTCAATAGCGCCAGTCTTTCATGGCCAACACCCTTCACCTGGTATTTCTCTTCTGACCACTGTTAATTTGAACTCTCACATGTTATAGAGGCAGCATTTTGATATTTTTCCCCCTTGTTAACTAAACAGGTAGGCCTGGAGCACACAGTCATTTGCAGTTATTTCGTACGCAGCTCTGGGATAGCGCTGACCTTTTCTGTTTATTTCCAGTCTGTTCACATGTGTCCAACAATACATAGCCCCTAGTGCCTCAAACGCTAGGGTTTTAATTGGTCTTGCAGTTACACACCCAGCAATGACAATGTGCACTGAATATCTTCTTCACGTCTGGGGAGGTTTGGGGTAATGCTGTATGGACAGACATGCAGATTTCCTACTCCCAGCTGGATATGGGCCTGAACCAACCCCCAAAATCCAGATAGCCAAACTTTATGATGGCTAATGTCTATCATCGCCTAAACCCAAAACCCAGAACCCAACACCCCTGAACTTTGCATAATGTGGAAGCTCAATGTTCTTCCTCCTCTCCTAACAGCAGTAATTCCTGCTTCTCCCAGAGGCAGGTTTATGTCATCCATTAACTGAAGACACCACAGCAGGAGAGCTCAGAACTAGAAGTAGGGTGACCAGACAGCAAGTGTGAAAAATTGAGAGAGGGTGGGGGATAATAGGACCCTATCTAAGAAAAAGACCTCAAAAACAGGACTGTCCCTATAAAATCGGGACATCTGGTCACCTTAACTAGAAGTGGCCAATTATTCACTATATATAGTTTATAGTATAGATTTTTCCCCCCTTTTTCAGTCGGTCTGTGAATAAATCACTATTTTTATGCATTTATTTATTATGGAACATTGTTCAATGAATATTTTACAGGGGCAAATTTCATCCAGGAAACTTGTAAAGGAGCTTTCATTTTATTAAAGAATTGTGAATATTTGTAATTGCTAACTGGCCATCTAAACCACATGCTATTTTTTTCTGTTCACTGACTGAATTACTTCCCTTTTATAAATTATTTCTGTTTCTGCCCCACATTAATTTCTTTTCTTGAATATAGAATCTTGACAACAGGCATGAAATTCTCTTTCCGTGGTCATTCGAACACTTCACTTGCACTAGTGATTGTGAAAAGCTGAACAACCACCAAAGGACACAAGAAGAGTGAAGTGGTTTCAGAATCCATGCAAATGCATGCAAAGTGAGTACTCACAACTGTGAAAAACACCTGACAGTGTTCCATGAAGACCACTCATCCACTGCAACAATAATCCTTTGTGAAAACAGGGATGTTGCTACACTTCATGAAACCTTAACTGGATTCACACTGTTTACCCAGTTCCAAATATATCAACATCACACCCGAAATCACCACCACATTTAGCACTAATTGCTCTCGTCCCCTTGTTGGAAGTTCCAGCACAGAAGCCAAGGACTGAGTGGGCCATGGAGACAAAACTTCCATATCACAACTTGAAGGTTGAGACACATTGAAAAGAAGCTTGGTCTACTATAACCCATGACTTGCAGCTAGGCAGATAGAGATTTCAGTCTCCAGGCCTACCACCACTATGAATGATACGCCACTTTCATTTTCAGTTCATGTCCTCAAGTCCAACTTTATCAAAACTATTCCTTTGGACCAAACTATCTCACACTGATTGGCAAAGGGTGAACATTTGCTGAACAGTTCAATCATATCTAGTGAGCCAGATGTTTCTGAGTATTTGGTGGAAAATATTCAGGAGTGTGCATCCCAGAAAGAGCATACAGGTTGGGCGGTGGGAGCCCAGCCAAGTCTCATTGCCTTTAGGGCACAATAGTTTAGTCTCCTGGGGGGCTGTAATACTTCGCTCTATGTTTGCTTGTTGCATTTAGTGAGCAGGTGCTGGGTGGTGTTGGTGGCCCGTGATGTAAAGGAGGTCAGACTAGATGATCTGCCCTTAAACTCTTGGGGCGGATCTACTCTACTTACCAGATTGGCGGGTAGCAATGGATCTTTCGAGGGTTGATTTATCACATCTAGTCCAGACATATGGATATGCAGCACTACACAATGGATAAACCAACCCCACCCTCGCCCCCTATCCACATGTATTGCTAATGGTTGGTGGTGCTGTTCTTTTGGAGGGCCAGTTGCTACACTACTTCGGCTAGGAGATGCGGATCGAATTCCCTTCATGTGAATGTGCACCTGAATGTAGAAGGAAATGCCCAGGCACCTTTCCCTCCAGCGAGGAAATTACATGATGTTAATGCGAGTTAGCTCAGGGTTGACTTTACACACGTAAAAGTCAGAGAATTTTAAAAAATGATGGCTCCCATAGCAACCTTAACTCACCTACTCTGCACATATCTAATAGGGCAGAGTTAACAGCGTACACACGCATGAAAAATACTACTCAAGCAAATCTCCGCCATCACGTTGCATTAATATTGATTTGTTTCATTCAATAATAGATTGTCCCATCACTGCTTTTGAGAGAGAAGCTTTTTATGAAACTACTGTTTTAAAGTTGAGGCTTTTTTTAAAAAAAAAGAAAAAGAAAAAGCCAACATATTTTATTAATGTTTGATGTTGTAGAGAAAAGACATTGCTTCTTTTTCAGAAGAAACTGACAAGTGATCGGGTAGAGCTCAGTCAATGGTTTTACAATATAACAGAAATAGCAGTTACAGAGTTTTTAATTAAAAATGTGAAATCTAAGTGAGATGACAGACAGAAGAGACATGAATAGTCCTATAGAAAAGAGGCTTTAATAGTAGATATTGAAGTGTCCTCCTTCACACTCTCTACCTCCTCAAATCTCCACCTAAGAACCAGACCCTTCATTGGGTGTGAATCTTCTGCATTGATTTATACCAGCTGAGGATCTGGTCCATTTAATGCTCAATGGTTTCAGCACTAGAACAGCAGGAGGTGTTACAGGTAAGAACTGTGAAGCTTCAGCAGAGCCATGTGGAGTTCAGTGGCAGGAGGTGCTACAAGTTAGGACTGAAGACCCAGACCCACATATGGACTTAGGCATTGCAATATTGAGCATCATGGCACTTAACCTTTAGGCACCTAAAAAAAAATCACAGGAACAACATTGTGATCCACAAAGCCTGAGTGAGGTACTGAGGCTCCCTAGACAATGAATAGGGAGAGAGAAGACTCTTGGACTGGAATCCACAAAGCCAGCTCGCTAGGTGGGGAGAAGACTAAGGTAGGTAATGGGAGATGCTGTCAAGAGGGGTATGTGCTAAACCACTCCCCTCTCAGAGAGATGGGCACTAAGTCCAGATACACCTATCTCTAATTTCGATCCACAAACAGAAACCTGTCTCCTGAAGTCAGGAGGCTTAGGTGCCTGTGGGGGAATGAGTTAGGTACCTGCCCCACTCCACAAAACAGCCGGAGGAGAGAGTGGTGGTGTTACCCACTATTAAACATTTAGTCCAGTGGGTAGTGCACTCAACTGGGATGTAAGAGAGCCCAGTTCAATCCCTGGCAAGACAGGAGAAAGGATTTTCATAAGGATCTCCCACTTCTCTGGAGCGTGCTCTGTCCACTGAGCTCTGGGCTATTCTGACATGAGACTTCTTCAGTCTCTCCTGATGAAGCTGTTCTACTGTGGATAAATAATGAAAGTGTGGTTGGAGCCATGGAACTGAATGCAGGGTTTCCCATCTCTCAGGTGAGTGCCCTAACCTCTAGCCTACAAAGCCATTCTCATTCTCAAAGTAGCTTTGTCAATCAGGGCTGAAACATCAGGGCAGAGCTGTGCCAGGGTCCAGACCCAAAGTAGCAGGAAGGGTCGAATCCTGGTGTAAACAAAGTGCATTGCCAGCTGGGCATAAATCCTGACCTGCAGCTGGTGAAAAGTGCGTGGAAATTGACAATGCCATGTGGAGAGCCCAGGGCTGGAATAGCTGCAGGGCAGGACTGAGGGGCATTGGCAGAGCTGTGAGGGGTACCCAGGACTGGAACAGCAGAGCTGCTGCAGGGCAGGACTGACTGAGGGGCAGTGGTAGAACTGTGTGTGGCAAGCAAAGGACTGGTATTGTAGGCGGGCTGCAAGTCAGGGTTGCGGTGCTTCTCTAGAGTTATACACAGGAAGACTGAAGGGCACCTTTTTGTAATAGGCCTGGCCCTTAGTAATGTTGCCCCTCTCTCCCTTTCAAAAGCACCAACACAGAGCACAACAGGTACATCCCAGATCTCCACCAACGTCATCACCACAGCGGCCTAAGGGCCCTGCTGTTTAGCTGCACCAGGCACAGATCTCAAATTGACGTCCATGGCACGTCTGCCTGTGGAGTAGATGCAGGGCCAGGCCCATACGGCTATGCCTACGCTGCCCCTGAGAGCGAGTCTTTTACCCCCAGCAGACAGACTCACGCTAGCGGGGCTAGAGCTAGCATTCTAAGAACAATCGTGTGGGCATTGAGCCTCGGGCTCCACAGATCTGAGCTCAGGGAGGCCAGCCACATTCTCCTCCTAAGCCATGCCATCCAAATTAGCCCGAGGAAAGATAGCACATGTCTGTCAAGCCAGGCAGGGTGGCTCTCTCCCAGCTGCAGTGTAGCCAGACCCCCATCGGGCAGCGCTGCCTTGTATCAAAGAGAGCGAGCGCCAGCAATTCAAGTCAGCATGTTGGGGGGAGTTTATGACATTGTATAGCCAGCAGGACTATTCCACTCTCACTGCCACCTCTGCCCCTTTCCAATGCACAAAAGAATTATCATCAGAGAAAAACAAACCAATCCACAGCCTTGACTGTGGGTCACATTTTTAAAAAAAAAGATAAATAAATGTAAACAAATCCTTTCATTTGGTTCCAAAGTCCTTGTAAAACAAGCTCCCAACTCCCTCCTGCTTAAACTTTACAGCTCATTTGAATTAACTTGCTAAGCATTTGAGCCACTGGATGGTTTGAGGCACTATCTGGTCCATCGGCAGAGCCTTGGCTAGTCACATGACAGCTCTCATTAGCGAGCAGCAGCGACTCAGCTGTGCTGGCTTTGATAAGCCCAGCTCGATTCTCACAAGTACACCACAAAGCAATTAAAATAGCAAAAGGCCCTTTCTTCCTCACCAGCCTTTTTCTTCCCCCTCCGACGCTGAATAAAAATGATTTGATAAATTATTCTTTTCAGAGCGAAACACTCAGGGAATGGAAGGGGGGAAAAGCCACACAGGGAAGAAAAAATCACTCTGGAGGACTCATTATTAGCATGAATTCCCAGCTCCCCAGCAATCAGGACAAATCCTGCCAATTACGTGTGCGGGACGGAGGAGTTTGAGGCTACTGTGTGCTGAGGTCCATCCAGTGAAGAATCTCTGTGCCTGCTCCACTTAAGCCAGGGACGGTGGGGAGCAGTAGTAGCATTAAGACAACTTTACATTCCCCATATTTTGAGGCTACATGGGGCCCTGCTTGCTCCTCCTCATGTGACTTAAAGCAGCCTCAGGGTTGCTCTAACTTAAATCCTGCTTCCCATGGCTCCTGAGAAGCAGAGTATGCTATAGTTCAATACCATCCGGTCACTCCTTTGCCAGGAACAGGGAGCAGGGCCAGCGTAGAATCCCTGTACCAGCTCCACACCACCCAGGAAGTGCCTTTGCACAGAGAATAGTCTCAGGGTGTGTGTGTGTTGGGAGGGGGGGTCATTTTACATAAGCATTAAGGCCCCTTTAGGCTGCCAGAGTGGCATAAAAGGGCCTGAGTGTAACTGAAAGTCATGCCAGTGAAGTACCCAGCTGTGAATGGGTAGGTGCCCAACCTACTCTCAATATAGCACATGCCACAGGGGAGCATCCTAGGTTCACCCCCGTTCTTGGTGTCTGCCTTTGTTCTTAAGAAATGTAACATCCCTGGATACACCCTCTTGCACAGAATGCTCAGCTCGCAGCTGCTGAGTAACTGAGGTCAGTAACTGAGGTCAATGACCGTGCCAACAGCACCTGAGAGGCCGCGACAGAGTCATCCATCCTCATGAGAAACATCATCTTTCCCCACTTCGTCAGTGGCAATGAAATGGGCCCAGTGCCCACCTTGGCTACTCACTGCTGCCTCCTGTGTCTTTACTGTCAGCCACATGTGCCAGTTGGTAATGGGGATGGAAAGGAGAAGCGTGGGCACATACATGTGCAAGGGGATTAAATTGGTTGCACCTCCCTGCCCCAACCCACATTTGTTCCTTAAAAAATTCTGCTCCTTTCCCCCATGTCAGAGAGCCATCTGATTTGATTTAGGGTGCTTGCAGGGGTTAAATGTGGGGTGTAGGCAGAGCTATAGGGGGATATGTCAAGAAACAAAGCAAAAGCTTCACATTCCCTGTTCTCTCCACGCTTGAGAAATTTATGAGATGCTTTCCCACTAGGAAAAAAATGCCTCCAGGGAAAAATAAATAATAACAATACTCTGCTAGAGCTTTCTATCTCAGATTGCTTTGCCGACATTAATGAATTAAGCCTCGCAGCCTCCCAGTGATGTAGGTCACTGTTTCAGTCTCCATTTTATAACCAGGGAAATAGAGGCGTGGAGAAGGGAAGTGACCCATCTAAAGCCACGGCAGAGCCAGGAATAGAACCCGGAAAAGACTGCAGGGATGTGTTTTCATATAGCCTAACCTGAGGCTAAGGAAAAACAGAGGGGAGACCAGCAGCTGGAGTAGGGAAGGCCTGTGGAGATGGCAGGAGCTGCAAGGGAGAGGGTGCTGCACACTTTAGAGGCTTGTCTTATTCTTCTAAGTTGCTCAATCCCCTGTTCCCAACTCTCTACCTGAAATGGGACCTTTGCTCCAGCAATGGCCATCCAGAAGGAAAAACCATATGGAAGAGAAGAGCCTTTGGTGAAGGAGACAACCACAGCTGGTGATTCCAGGAGACGCTGACAACTCCTGGGTGCAGTATGTGAGAAGAAGGGTGCAGGGAGTTTACAAGTGGCAGCTCTCTCCTTCGCCTGAGAAGTTATTTCTCATGCAGAGTGAGTGTAACCCTCCAATGCGTCTTCCAGCCAGTGACATCCAGGAAATGTTTTATGGATAAGGCTTCATCGCGTGTTGGCATGGGGAGTAAAAGGCACAGGAGTCGGTGATGGATGGCCCCTCAGATTCTGCACAGTGTCCTCTGGGCCTGCTCCCTCCCCTTCCCTCCTTATCATGCATCATTCCAATAGCATCCATCTGCCGCTGTCAGGAAACTCCCAGTTCCTAGCCTCTCCCCCTCTTGACTTTTGAGATGTCCCCACCCATTCCCCCTTTACTGGGAGTGTCTCCATAAGGAAGAGATGCCATCATCAGATGGGCGTAACCTCCCTGCGTGTGGAGGAGAGAACAGGTCTTGCTCGTTCTTTGCTCAGTGATCACACAGCCCTCTCTGGGTACCAGTGATATTTGAAAGGCAAAGGAGACTAGATGCTTCTCAATGGTGATTTTTGCTCACCACTGTGGTGTGCAACCTATCACAACATTAGCAGCAGAAAAGCAACTATCTTCCGGATCTTACTGGCGACAGCACTGACATAGGATGGGATTGGGCAACCCCATATGATCAATTCCCTGCAATGACAGAGGGCCAGTGGTGGGCCCATCTTTTCTTGCTGTACTTTTTCCTGGGGCTCCTGTTATTTTCACCACCTGTCTATTTCTCTCTCCTAGGCATTTCTAGGGCACCCCTCAGCATAGTTTCTAGGCCCCTTTGTGAGGTGAACACTTTGAGGAGTCTGGTTAGTTAGTAAAGGATCCATATGGATTTGGAGTTAGGTAGAAACAGCACTTCCTTCCTTTCAGATGGGCCACTGAGACTTGACTCAGGATATCCCCAGCACTATCATCCATAGGCATCGACTTTCACTTTCCCCCGGGGGTGCTCTACCCTCTCTCCCCCGAGGCCATGCCCCCGCTCCACCTCTTTCTGCCTGCTCCCAGAGGCCCTGCCCTCAGTCCTCCTCCTCCGACAAGGTCCCAACCTCGGTCCACCCTCTCTCTGAGGCCCCTGCCCACCCTCGCTCGCTGGTCTCCACCCTCTCCCAAGCCCCTCCCTGAGCCGCCAAACAGCTGTGGCTGCTGAGTGCTCAGCACCCACTATTTTTTTTCTGTGGGTGCTCCAGCCCCGAAGCATGCACGGAGTTGGCACCTGTGCTATAATCATTCAGCAGCTATGGGTTTAGTGACCTTTGCAAGCCCTGAACCAAGAAGAATTTGAGCACAAAGGCCCTAGAGGAAACATGTTCAGCAGGGCTAGGCCAGTAACTTCACAAATATTGATCATATGCAATACCAAAAATGCTTTATGCTTTGCTGAAACTTTAAGTGCTGTGGCTTCAGGATCAGAAATATGATTCAGGTTAACACCTGACATGAATTGGCAGGTTTCACTGTAATGCCCAGCAACTGTTCACTTTACTGAACCACTACACAAATCAGCACCATTGCCAGTCTCCTCTAAGAAGAACCTGAAGCTTAAGTGTGTGTGTGTGTGTGTGTGTGTGTGTGTGTGTGTACTGCAGGGCAGGACTGAAGGGCATTGGCAGAACTGCGTGGAGAGCCAAGGGCTGGGATAGAAGTGTGTGGGGGGGGGTGTGTACAAAGCAGGAGTGAAGAGCATTGGCAGAGCTGTGTATGGTGAACCATGCACAGCTGTTGCCTCTGGCCAGCACAATTATGCCACAATATTCACCAACATTTAAATTCACCCTTGTTTAAAACATACTCACTCTTGCTTCATATTCAGGCCAATTTACCAAACTCAGCCTAGTGCAGGACTTGGGGGAAAAGGGGTGTTTGATATGCACAGCAAACCTGATACTTCAGCCTGCCAACTTCATCATGATAGCGATTGCAGTGTTTCTGAAAGAGCTCGGAGGCTAAGCCAGGCCCCTCCCCACTCGCGAAAGGAGAGGTAGGGTATCAGGAGAGCAGATGGCTCTGGTGGGCCATGAAATGTTCCAAATGAAATTAAACGTCTGCAGAGATGGTGGGGATGTGTCCTAGAGATGGATACATGCTCTATGAGCGGATTCCCTGCATTTATCAGTGTTAAACAGCAAAAGGCACAGGGAGACGAGAGGGAGAGAAGAGAAATAAAGGAAACAGAAGATCTGGAGCGAGCAAAGGAGGAATGAGAGGGAGAGAAGACAGAAGGGAGAGACAAATCAATTAAAAAAAGAGAAGTTGGAGGGAAAAGTGAGGGGTGCTTTATGGGGGAGTCAGTGGAGATGCCCAGTTTAACACCACCTGCCCCGAGAGGAAGGAAAGCTGTCCCTGCCTTCTTCTCTGGCTCAGCTGGGGCTGCTCGGCTGTGTAAGCCCAGAGCAGGAGCCCTTTCCAGCTCTCCATGCATTAATATATTCATTTCATTATTCAATTATTTAAAATGGTGCCTATGTTCCATCCATCTCACAGAAACGGGGTGGAGGGAGGCTCTCTCCCTCTGGTCTCTTTATAACATGAACGGCAGCCTCCGAGGAAAGCATGTGCGTGCGCAGCGTTGGCACGGCAGACCAGCTAGAGAAGTAAGAACTGCCACAGGGGGAGAGGGAAGGGGAGCACCAATCCCTTTACTCTCCCTCCACCCCTCCTTACACCAGATCTCTCCAACTCCCACCCCAAAGACCCTGCTGACCTCACTTCCACCCTCTTGCACAATAATAAAAATCACGGATGCAATTGCTGTTAGTGCTATTGCCACCAAGGGGGTTGCAGTGGGATGTCGACACTGTTCGCAGATCTGCAGGACTGACGAGGGTTGGAGGGAAACCGAGAGCCCTGAAACACTGCAAAAGCAGTTCTTCCTTCCAACTGGGCTCTCCCCTGCAGGCCAACCGCCTTCATCTCACAGGAAATTCAGGACTATCCATTGGCCCCTTATTAAAAACATGCCATTCCTAGAACATCACAACCGAGCAGTGTCCTCAAACATCACAGGTCACAGGAGCATTACTGTCACTGCTGTGCCGCACCATGGCTGCGGGTGACTGGTGTTTTTATAATGGGTGGGTCCAAGATCCTCTTCCTTTGCCTATCAGTCTTTCAGGTGGGTAATTAGCCATAGTTAGACAGTGTTTCCCTCTGGCTAGGGAACCAGTGAGAGTTGCTCTCTGTTTCTTTTTGTGGCAGGGGATCATTACTAGTTTCTTGGATGAAGGCCCTCCAAGAAAGGAAGACCCTGGGAGCTTCCCGGGGGGTGATGTCGATGAATCAGGAGGTGGTGCTTTTCCTACAAAGTCAGTACCGAACTCAGTGCCTCAGTATGGTGGGGTGCTCAGGGGATTCCAACTTGAAACCAAAGGTCCTGACTGGATACTGATGAAGAAATAACCCAGGGCACCTTGTGTATTGGGCGGTCAACCCTGAAATCCTGGCGAAGGGATTACAATCTGTCTCTGCAAAATCCCCCCTTATTAAAACTGAAAATGGGCTGCTTCTTCCCCAAAGCAGTATTGTGTAGTATGGCTGCATGCTGTTAAGCAGAAATCACATTCCACATCAGAGGTGGCTACACGTCCCCGTCAGACGAACTGATTCCTGAGTGACGTGCAGTCCTATCTCATTTTAAGATACTTTACACATTACATGAAATAAGTATTACTCCTCCCAGCCCTCTCCTTCGGGCCAGCAGTCCTTGTTTGCCACAGCTTTGAACACAGCCACTCCCCTGATCCCCCGCTCTTTTACCTTCCCTCTGTAATATGTGGCCTGTTCCTAGGGCTCACCAGCTCCATTGTGAATTGCCTCAATACTGGGTGCTAAGGAGCGGAGGAATTGAGCTGTATTCATTGACACTGCCAGTGTGAGACTGGCCTTGTGTGTTAAGCTTCGTGTCATTAGAACCAGTGGGTGGATCAGGTTCCAAATTCACTGTGTCTTTTGCTAGCAGAAAGGAAGAAGGCAGCTGAAGGAAGTTTTTATAGGACATCAGGCAAAGATTATTTTTGGCATTGGAGGGCAGGGGCTTTATCTGTCTGAATGCAATTTCTCTGCCCCTTTATTAGCCATTATATTTTTGTTCATCCTTCAAGAAAGATTTCTCTGGATGCACATTTCAGTCATGTTTCCATTCAGGCACTTCTGTTTGGATTCTGCATAGTCAGAAGTTACCAGCACTAAAGAATGAGAGCAAATGAAGATGAATAAGAATGTTTGGGGAATGCATCCCTTTCTTCTGCTACAACAGCTCAGCTGTCAGCTCCTTACACTTCATTCTCCCCAGCTCTGTCTAGCCTGCTACTGTATGTCCCAAGTGTGATTCTACCCTTTTCCTCGGGGAGACAGTCCCACAGCCCAATGAGTCTCGCTGGCAGGAACCCTTGCCAGATAAGCATCTCCCTTTTCATTTTCATTTAATCCCTTTTCTCCTGCTTATAACTAAAGCCAGGCCAATCATTCATCATGAATCATTTATTAATTCCACCTCTTCCAATTTGTGAATTGTCCATTAACAGTTTGCATTGGGTTCAAACTCATTCCCTCTATAAAACCATCTATGCCTGGACACAGCCCAGCCCATTGAAGTCAGTGGGGATATTCCAGTATTTAAAGTTAAACCTGAGTTTAAGCACTTTGCTGAATTGGGGACTGCCCCAAAGAATCTTTTTTTTTCTGCAATCAATTTTTGGACTGCAGCTTGTTTGAGAGCTGTCTGAAGCACTTATTCAATGTACTGTGATTGGAGACATGGGAAATATGGTCCATCTGAATTTCCTGGATTGGATGGAAGTAAGTCCTGGAGTCCAGTTTCCCATGCTACACTAACGATTCAAAATTTGTTATCTCGGTACAGTGTTGCCGGCGCCAAGAACTCAAAAATCATTAAGCAGGCCCCCGAAACTCCCGAGATTGGCTTAACAATCATGAGATCTTATAAAGATGATAAATTTGGGATTCTCTTTATTTGCCATCTGGTTTCAGAGCCTGTAGGATACATTCTCTTCACATTTGAAAGCTTTTCTCTACAATTATCAGGGCTAGAAACAATTTATTACTGTAAACAGATTTTTTTTTTTGTTTCAGCAGTTTGGGCTTTAAGAAACATAATAAATATCATCAGGCTCATGATACAACTGCCAGAGTTGGCAACACTTTTGAGTTAGAGGCTGTAATATTTACGTACATTCACAGCTTCCACCAAAGTTCTAGCCAGGAAACTTGTTTGTTGAGATGTTCACAAAGCACTCACTTAAAAGGGGTGGGAACAGCATCAAAGCCAAATCATTTAAAAATTCAGTTGCGTATTCTAGGAATGATTTGTGCAGTAATCACCCAGCTCTGGTCATCCACCCTGTGGCCGGCACCCTAAACAATGCTTTTCCCTCTTTGCTATTTTTACATCCTTCTGACAGATAAATACATATGATGTCCCATTAGCCCAGCCCTACAGATTCAATGCTTTTCATTTTTCCTTTTCAATCAGCCCCTCCACCCACCATGATCATTTAGAAAGCTGTTCTCTGAACTCCATCTGATTTGTATCTGTTTTGGTGCCCAGGACTGGACTCGCAATTCCACCTGTGGGGAAATCACCTTTTCGGATCAAAACTTGCCCTGCTATTTCCCAGGCTGCTCCTTCCTTCTGTTCTGAACACAGTTGCAGCAGTCTTCAACTCCAAGGGTGATGTCCGGGCTCCCTCTGCTGGTTAGATGGTTTAGCACAGGCAGGGCCACAAAACAATTATGGCTGGTCCCCGCTGATGTCTGTACATAACTGATTACATGTGGAAGGGTTTCTTTTAAAATGTAGGGGCTGCTGCCGCATGCCCTAGACAATCCTACCCACATAAAGTCCAGGTAAGAGAGCTATATCTAACGCTCCCTGTCAGTAACAGGAGAATACCTAGTAATTTCTAGACTGGGTGCATACACAAACACACGCTGACTGTATTCCGCGAATTCAAATTATACCCATACCCAGGAGGTCACGTTGATGACCCTAGCCCAGTAGAACAGATGGTTTCATGCTCTTGATTCTTCTTGATTCTTCATCTTGCCCATTCCTTCTTGGATTTTAAGCAGCTTGTCATGCTTCCCTTGTTGAGAATCTACTGGCCCTAATAAGGGGAGAGGTAGCAATTTCTGGAGTGGGCCCAGTCTGCCCTGACCTTTCTTTTAAAAAAAAGTACAAAACACAAAGCCTCCTACGTGATCTTCCACGCATCTCCCAGCAGGTTACTAGCCACAAGATTTGGCCTGCTTGCTACAAACACTGCAGGCCTTTAGGAAAGAGGATTCTTCCTTGCCCAGAGCTGGTTTCCTTCCCTCCTTTGTATCTCAAGTACTTATACAGGCCTCATTCGTGTAGTATGCGAGCACCTCACAGTCTTTACTATATTTATCCTCATGTACCTCTGTGAGGTAGGATAACGTTGTTAGCCCCACTATAGAGACAGGAAACCCGAGGCACATAGTGACTAAGAGGCATGTCCAAAGTCACACAGGAAGTACGCGGGAGAGCAGGGAATTTTAATGTAATTTTAATTCTCTGCTCTGCTGCATATTTGCTGTGTGTGACTTTGGACATGCCTCTTAGTCACTACATGCCTCAGGTTTCCTGTCTCTGTAATGGGGATAACAACACTATCCTACTTCACAAAGGTCTCCCAATTTCAGGGTTAATACCCTAGCCACTGGATCATCCTTTCTGACTCCACTGCACAGTTCCTGAGCTCTCTGGAGGCAGAGCACTGCAGAGGCTTAAGGGAAGCTCCATACTATCACCTTTCAGCATGAATAGGGGTTGGCTCTATCCCCCCATGGTTAGCTCTAGGTAGTCCCACCTGGACAAACCTATATGTTGTTGCTTTTCCAACCTCTGCCCCAGTAGGAGAAGAAGGACCACCACACCAGTGCAGTGCTCTGATTCCACCCATCTCCTTTCAGTATGTCTAGTGAAACCAGTGCCTCTTGGCTCCCCAGTGCTTGTGTTCTGGTGCTGTGGGCACAAGGATTCCAGCTGCCTCCTGAGTAGGAGAGAGAGAGGGTGAGGGAGAGGACTTAGGTAAGGCCAGACTTGTCCCTAAATACTTCTCCAATGGCCATGGCAGCAACCTCTGCACTTTCCTCACTGAAAAAGGCACAAGCAATTGGGGATCACTGCTGTGATCTGATTAGCCTGTCAGGCAAGGGAAACTGAGAGACGCAAAGTGGATGAGGTAATGTCTGTGGAGCTTTAAAGAGTGCCTCTCTCACCAAGAGAAGTTGGTCCAATAAAAAATATTACCTCACCCACCTTGCTCCCTCTATCCCCATCTTCCTCAGAGATGGGGTTCGCACCCACAGAGCAGCACTGATTGGAGCAGTTTAACCCCTAGTTTACAGTGAGACTGAGCACAGAAGAGCTCTACGCATGAAGCTGGCTGCTGCGGGCCACTGCCTGCCTAAACATGCACCATCCTTCTTGGTTACCCCATACAGCGGATCACACCTGTAAGATATTTCTGTGCTTGAGTCAGGTGCTAACTCAGGTTAGAGGTACTTGTGTCGGTTAGCAATCACAGCCTCGAGGCATGGCTGCTGCCAGGGTGGCCACTTGGAGACACCTAGTTCTGGCCCCAGGACAGCAGTGTCTAAGAAGGTGTGTATGCACGAGTGGTTGGGACTATATTGTCCTCTAGTGGCCGCAGTCCAGAGAGGATAGAAATCCTACAATTACTGCTGAAGGGGATTCTTTTGTATTTCAAATGGTACAGGCTTGTACTGTCAAAGGGGAGGTTCCTGGGTTCTATCCTCAATGCTGGGGGGATGCAATTCAGCTGCTGGCTGTGGTTAAATGCACGGACCCCCTACTGCTCATCTAGGAGGAAAAGATAGGGTGGGATTAACTTTTTGTGGGCTTGGAGCCAAACATATTTGTGAGCCCCCATAATACCCAGGCTTAAAAATCAGACCCAACATCACCTTGAACCCAATTGGCAGTTTTTTAGCAGAAAAAAGTTGGGGCTGGACAATTTCTCCATCCCCTGTATTAATCCACCCGCCCGAGTGCTTTGTAGCGCTGGGAGGAAATACATTCTGTCTTGTTTGGAAGATGCTGTCTCTGCAAACATGTGCTGTCATGGGCTCCAGCAGGGGATTGCTCCAACCTCTCCTGGGCCCATGTCATTAACACAATTGCGGCCCCCTGGTTCAAAGCCTTGAGATCCAACCAGAAAATGGCTGGGCCAGGTGGTTGCACCTGGGTCGTCCAAGGAGTGCATGGAAGAGGGGCCTCAATGATCTCTGCTTGCTCCAAAGCCACAGCCTCAGCCAATCCAGGTTTGTAACACACCAGGTGACAGCGACTGAGGGCCGTGCAGGTGGAAGGAGCAGAGGGACCAGTTGCTCTGGCTCGGGGCAAGGTGGATATTTTGTTGTGAATCAGGGATAGGGTGAGACAAAGATCTTTGTGCAGTGATGGGCCTGCGAGTTCTGGAGAGAGCGTGCGTGTGTCTGGTCTCTGCTGGAGGGAATCAGACCCGCTCTGTACCTGTGACGGACGGAATTAATGAATTCCCGCAATAGCATCACGGATCAGCCACACCGGTGTCATTGCTCCTTCTCCTCGCATGCTTATTTTCTGTGAATTAGGAACATGCTCGGGCACTCACATTTTTTAGGAGGCAGCGCAATCTAGTCATAGGAGATGGGAGAGACTCAAAGCAGGACTCCTGGGTTCTTTCACCAGCTCTGGGAGGGGAATGGGGGCTAGTGGTTACAACAGGGGAGAGCTGAGAGTCCCCTCCGTTGAGCTTTGACTGCTGAACATCTCTTTCCCCCAAGTCTGCTCAGCTCCCCACAGAGCCACCCCACTGCCCCATCCCCTGCTTTCCAGGGTGATGGATCTGCAAAGCGAGAGACAACATCTCCCTTCAGCCCTTCCCCATTGCACGTCCCCCTTTCCCTGCCCAGGTAAGAGGAAAGGTCCTGAACCAGGAAGTATCCAGGCTTGATTGGCAGGCGTGGGAGCGCTGGGAAGCTTGGGCAGAGCTGCACATGGAGCAGGCTGCACCTGCCGGACATCACAGCTGGTGCTGCTCTGTGGAAGGGGAGTGGGAGGGACTGTAGGGGAGCTGCTGCAGCTGGGCAGGGAGCCAGTGCAAAGGGGCCCTGTGAGAGCCACTAAGGGAACCTGGCTGGGAAACCTGCAAACCCTTATTTGCAGGACTAGAGACTGGATCGGGCAGGACACTCCCATGCAGGCACTAGGCCTTGTGACCGTCTGCTGGGGAAGGGGGTAACTGCTAACTTACCTAGCCCAGCACTTACGCAGAGCGGCAGGGAGAGGCGGCTTAGCCTCCGGTGACCCTGAAACTGATGATCACCAACGGCCCGGAGTGGAGCGGCCAGCAGCGGCTATGGTCTTCTGTCCACCGTGCCACCGGAGATGGGGGTGGAGAGGAGCAAGTGAGGGAGGGCGGAGCAGAGGGTAGAGAGGAGCCTGCAGCTCGGGGTGCAGCACAAATGGAGTGGGTCAGGCGGGGGCCCCATTGAGTGTGGGCCTGGTGCCAGGGTGCCACCAGTGCCTTTATGAACCCGGTACTGGGGAAAGGGAACCTAGATTATATAACTTCCCATGCCACTTGTTTGCTCTTCATCTCTGTCTTTCTCCCCTCGCTGATGCCTATCCACATCCTGCAGTTCTCACCCTTGGGCCTGCAGTGCACCATTGCTGATTGACATTGCTCTGCCTGAAGCTGGTGGGCAGATTTGGCAGGGGGTCCCTGATAAGAGCAGTGCGCCCGGCCTATCCCCAGGCTAATGATACTGTACAGCACTTATGCAACAGGGACCAGGACTCCTATGCAGGAGCAGCTGCCAACCAGGACAGGGTTGTTACTCAAGTATTGGGTTCAGAGAACCTATCAACATCAGGAGCACCAAGCTGAGTTTTCAGTGGACTGCACACAGCCTCACTAAATAAAAGGGGGTTAGCATCTCACCAAGCCAGGAACCCAGACAAGCCAACACCTACTCCAGAAACATCTTGCACATGGCCCAGTCACGTGCTATACAAAATGCAAGACAGTAATTAGTCCCCAGCCCCAACTGTCATTCGGCACACACTCACTATGCATTGCCGCATGAGAAACCGTGCTTCCTTTTGGCTCCTCCTTCCAATCCTGCCCCCTCCGCTCGCCTCCCAGCCCACAGCTCTGCTGTTAGAACCAGTTCATTCAAACAGCCAGGGGCAGGAATGGCAGGATACAAGGAATGTGCTATCACATGCCCACTGGCCTGCGTGGACAGGGATGGCTTTCGAAGGGAGGGAGGACATGTAGGGCTAGACCGTGGGAATTAGCCGTCCTGGTGCACTCATCCGTCCCTTCCCTGCACACGTCAAAACAGGGGATTGGGAGTCAGATCTCTCCGGGGCTATTCCCAGCTCTGCCCACTGTGACTAGGGTTGCCAGGTGTCCAGTTTTCGACCAGAACACCTGGTCATAAAGAGACCCTGGCGGCTCTGGTCAGCAGTGCTGACCGGGTCATCAAAAGTCTGGTTGGCGGCACAGGCAGGCTCCCTACCGGCTCCATGCAATTCCCATGAAGTTGCCAGCATGTCCCTCTCGCTCCTAGGCTTGCTGCCAGCTCAGCAGATCCAATTGGCCAGGGACTGTGGTCAATGAGAGCTGAGGGGGTTGTGCCTGCAGGCACACACAGCACAGCACAGCACAGCACAGACAGCCATGTGGTCACACTTCTGCTTAGGAGCCGGAGGGAGATGCCGGCACCTTCCCAGCAGCCGCCTGAGGTAAGCACTGACTGGAGCCTGCTCTCCGTACCCCCTCCTGCACCCCAACCCTCTGCCTTAGCCCTGAGCCCCCTCCTGCACTCTGAACCTGGCCCCATCCCACCCTGCACCCCCAACCCCTGCCCCAGCAGGGAGCCCTCTCCTGCACACCAAAGCCCTCATCTCTAGCCCCACCCCACAGGCCAGACCCACAGACAGAGCCCTCACCGCCAATCTCCCACCCCACACATCCAACCGCATGCCCCAGACCAGTGAAAATGTACGAGTGAGGGAGGGTGGGGGAGAGCGAGCGAGTGGGATGGAGTGAGCCGGGGGCATGGCCTTGGAAAAGCGACATGGCGGGGGGGGGCAGGGCAGGGGTGTTCAGTTTTCCGCAAATGGAATGTTGGCAATCCTATCCGCGTGATGTGGTTTAAAGAAGCTGAACGTTTTCTTTCTTTTTGTTTTAAAATATCCATGATCACAGATCCATTTTGCTGATGCATTAGACCAGATCACCGTGACCACTGGACATAGCACATCCTATCAATATGACCTGGAAAGAACTGCACAGAGAATATCTAATTTAACACAGTTTTACTGGGAGCTCCGACAAGAGATAGAAGAGGAAGCCATACGGATCGTTAGCAAAATATGCAAAAAGCTTCTACAGACCTTCCTTCCCTACTCCACAATGGAATAAACAACAGAATAAGAGGATGGCTTCCTAATGGCTAGAGAACAAAATAATATTGCTTATTTATATTCTCAAAGGGCATGATTCTGCTCTCCTTTACACCACTGCAACTCCACTGGCCTTTCCCTCCCATTGCCTTGCATCAGGGACCAGTGAGAGAGTTAAGAATTCTAATTTGGTAGCATTCTACACTCACTCTGCACAGATTAATACAACTATACAACATACAAGGAAGGGGAGAATCAGGCTATTAACATCAGCATAGTTGCATCGGTGTGATGAGAAAGCCCCGGAAATCTTCATCTCTCAACTCCCCACAAAAAGCCAAAGAAAGCAAAACACCCCCTCCCTGCCTCTTCCCCAGCATAGTTACATACAGCTCTCTAAATACATTGGTTCACAGACTATTCCCCTGATTCTAAGAAATAGACTCTCTCCTGGAAGTATGGTTGCCATGCGTCCGGTTTGCAACTGGAAAGCCTGGCTGAAGAGGGACCCTAGCACCACATGTCAGCACAGCTGACCAGGCCATTAAAAGTCCAGTTGGCCACAGCAGGGCAGGCAGATTCCATGCCTGACTCCACACAGCGCTCAGAAGCAGCAGCATGTTCCTCCAGCTCTTAGGCAGAGGAATGGCTAGGGAGGCTCTGTGTGTTGCCCCTGTCCACAGGTGCTGCCCTCTGTAGCTCCCATAGGAGCCGGAGGGACATGCCAGCTGCTTCCCAGGAATTCCTCCGCCTCTGGAAAATGCCAGGGCCACCTGAGGTCAGAGCTGCCCAAACCTCGCACTCCAAGCCCCCTCCCATGCCCCAAACCCCTGCCACAGTTTGGAACCCCCTTCCGCACCCCAACCACCTAGCCCAGTCCTGAGCCTCTTCCCACACTCCAAACCCCTCATCCCTCGCCCCACCCTAGAGCCCCCACCCCCGGCCGGAGCCTTTACCCCCTCCCGCACCCCAACCACCTGCCCCAGCCCAGAACTTCCTCCCACATCCTGAACCTCTCATTTCTGGCCCCACCCTGGAGTTTCTTCTCACACTCTGAAACCCTCAGCCCCACACCCCCAGCCCGGAGACCCTTCCTGCACCCCAAACCCCTCATCCCCAGCCCCACCCCATAACCCACACCCCCAGCCAGAGCCCTCATTCCCTCCTGCACCCCAACCCCCTGCCCCAGCCCTGCCCTGGGTGAAAATGAGCGAGTAATTGAGGTGGGGAGAGTGAGCAATGGAGAGAGCGGGGATGGAGTGAGTCGGGGCAGGACCTTGAAGAATGGGCAGGGGTGTTTGGTTTTCTGCAGTTAGAAAGCTGGCAATTCTGTGACTTTGGGCAGGTCACCTTCCTGCTTTGTGCCTCAGTTTCCCCTTCTGTAAAACAGCAGGAAATGAGGGTTACTTTCTCACCTGGGGTGGGGGCCTTTGATAGAGGAGTTCAATCATTCATTTATTTTCTGGAGTCTTTTCAAGGGCAAGTGGTGATTATTCTAAAGGAAAAGAAAACAAACTCATCCTGGATGTCTGTGTCCATTGGGATGGGATTCTGGGCACAAGGAAGGGAAGAATTAGAACTGTGTAATGTATGGCTTCAGATCTCCGTTATGAAATAACCAGACTGCCTGGGATCACAGGCTCCTTTCTCAGCAAGGCCAATTCTGCCCATGACCTTCTGGTAGATGTGCACAGAACTGGCTCTGTATCTGGGTGTAGGAACCCTTAGCCAGTCCAGCGGTGCCTTTATCCAAGTGTAACTGATGCGCAAGGGCTATAGCGCAATGACAGATCAGGCCCATTGAATGCCACGAGGTGGACTGTGTGGGTTTCAGAGGAAACCTTAAAATGCACAAGGTCCAGTTCTTTGCAGAGATGATCACAAAACCCTTTTCATAAGATTTGCCTCGTTATAATTATCTAGTATTTCTTTCCACCCTAGATGAGGCTACATTTGCAGCCATGCTGCAAGTAAAGTGCTTTAGGATTAGGATCCTTTAGGATGAACTGAGGTATAAGAAACGTATATGATATGAAAAGCTGGGACTTCTTTGTGAGGGGGCGAGCAGCAAACTCCAGGGTACAAACAACAAAGCGGCATCCCTTCACCCATCCACCCGCTTTTAAAAGTCTCTTTATTATGATGCTCACAGCTTCTCAGTGGATTTATGAGCTGCAATGATCTATATGGCCAGCAGATGGCAGACGTGTCCCACTTTATAACCCCAAACTCTAGCGACTGGGAAAGGGGTCCACATTGGTGCCATGTATGACAGCCGAAGAGAACTCTCTCGCAACACCCCCACTCCCTGCCAAAAAAACAACAACACCCCAACAACAAAAACACAACCCACCATGTTTGGACTCTGCACAGCAAAAAATGTATTTTTTTAAAAAAAGTGTGGGGGAGTAAATAATGACATTTCATGTATAAACCCATAACCCAGGAGCCTGTGTGTGACAGAAGGTTCTGGCTTTGCAGAGCAAACATAATGATTTTCTCATTCTCCCTTCATCTGTGTGTGGGCTGGAGACATAAACAGCCGCTCTGGAATATTTCAAGGAACTAACAGGCTTTCTTTGCCCTTTTATCTCTTGTGGTGAAAGAGATGGGTTTTTCTCTCCACATGATGCCTCACGTGAGCTGGGAAATGAACACTGAAGGTATCAGCTAGTGGCAAAGGCTCCCCTTCAACTTTTGCTTCTTCCCATCACACCCATCAGCATTCTCTTTCTCTTGGCTAGGGGGAATGTCCTTGAAGGACCCTTGAGATGCAGAAGGTAGCAGGGGGGCTGCAGTAGATAGGCAACATCCACAAAGGCAAACAGCATGCATGTGATCTGCTCATTTCCCAAGGAATTAGCAGACTCATGGACTGAGATCCAGCCCTTAACCCCTCTAAGGTCACTGCAGAACAGTCATCATACCCCCACTCCAACCACACACTGCATTCTTCTGCACTCTGCACTGTTTAGTATTGAATGTCTTGGGCAACTGGGCTCTCTAGATTTCCCATGGGAGATCATTGACCCCAAGTGGAGGAGTCTAGAATGCTGCCATCCAGGTCAGGGAGTTCAGCTTATTTAGTTTGCAGAACAGAAGTGTGAAGGAGGATTTAATAGCATCCTTCAACTACCCAAAGAGGGTTCCAAAGAAGATGGAGCTCAGCTGTTCTCAGTAGTGGCAGATGACAGAAAAAGGAGCAAGAGTCTCAAGTTGCAGTGGGGAGGTTTCAGTTGGATATTAGGAAACACTATTTCACTAGGAGGGTGGTGAAACACTGGAATGGGTTACCTAGGGAGGAGGTGGAATCTCCATCCTTAGAGGCTGACAAAGCCCTGGCTGGAATGATTTAGTTTGGGTTGGTCTAGCTTTGAACAGGGAGTTGGACAAGATGACCTCCTGAGGTCTCTTTCAATCCTAATCTCCTATGGCTCTATGATTCTATGAAAATCCCCCAACTGAGGAAAGGAAACCCACTGAGCCTGTGATGTGATTTGGGAATCTGTCTTGCCACCTCACTGCCTGCTCTCGGGGGATGGGGGAGCGTGGGATGCTCTTGCAGCCCAGAGCATCTAGTGTGAGGGGAGGAGTCACTACAGGTTTAGGGAGCCCTGCAGGGACAAAGTGGCTTGATGGAAAGCCATGTTAGCTCTGGAAGCTGTTTCTGGGCTTCATGGGATGAGCGATAAGGGGATAGGTGATGAAGGGATGTAGAGGAGATGCAGTTTGAACTGATGAGCCCCTGTTGCCCAATGGGTGATCATAGCATGGAAGTGACCAGAATAGTTAGGTCTCAAGAATGAGCCCATTGCACATGAGTACAGAGGGCCGCGGGGGGCAGGAGGGTGAAGGGAAGGACCTCATCTCATTGGTATTTACGTTGGGAGGGGAGAGAGAAAGAGGAGGCTCCCAAGCAGTGAAGGGAGTTGAGTCTGTAACCCCCTCAGAGGTTCTCTGCGATGACCTGTCCCATTAGTAAGGATAAAAGCCACATCACAGGGATTGGCAGGGTTTCAAGCCCCTCCTGCTGAGCAATCCTACAAGGCAGCGGAGACAGGTGCTCTTGAGGCAGGATTTTTATTTGTGAGATTTTTAGCAGTGGCAAAAGAAGGGAAGAAAATCAAAACGCTCCACCCCCATTCCCTGCCACCAACCTCCTCCTTGCCCTGCTGCAGAATCACCCTCTGGAAAGGGCTGCTCTGTCTAGAGACACTCCTGAAAGCCCCTTGGCTGTGAATGGCTTGGTGTGTAGGGGAGTGCAAGGCAATCCAGAGAAAGAGTAATAAGGAGCAAGAAGGGGAGAAAGAGAAACGCAGGGAGGAGGAACATCCTGCCTGTCCCATATCCCCCAGATTCAGAGACAGCCACCAAGGATCCCCTTACCACCCAGCTCCCTGTTTCTGTTCCAGGGATGGGGATTTTCCAGCGAGATAGACCATATGGATGGCGGGAAGTTACACTCTAGCTGTGGTCTCTCTTTATTTAACTCTAAGGGGAAAAAACAGACCTTGCAATGCTAGCAGTAGCCTTCTCAGCCTTTTTCAGTCTTGATGCAAAGGTTGTCCTTGGCTTGGATCTTTCAGGCCAGGTTGGTTGGGGGGCTGGTTTTAATTTCCAAAGAAACTTTCCTCAACTGATGCTTATGTGGTGCATAAAGGGTCTCAGCTACTTATCTGCCTGCAGGTTAGTTTAATGGGAGGATTCATTGCTCAATGGAAAGTGAAATAGTCGCAGCACAGATGAGCTGGGTACACAGAGGACACATGCTGTGGAAACACCCCCCCACACACAGCCCTTCCAATACCCTTCTGCCCTGGCCCACTATCCCAGTCCTGGGCTCTCCACACAGCTCTGCCAATGCCCTTCACTCCTGCCCTACAGCGCCCCCTCCCCCGTTCCCCGGCCCTCGCTATTCCAGCCCCGGGGGTCCACATATAGTGCTGCCAATGCCCCTCATTCCTGCCCTGCAGCCACTGCACCCTCGATGTTCCAGCCCCTGGGTCCACACACAACTCTGCCTGTGCCCCTCACTCCTGCCCTGTCGCACTTGCTACTCGTTATTTCACACCCGGCACCCTCGTGAGGTAGAGAACACCCGTCTTTCAATGAGGAGTCTAATTTTATGAAGTTTTTGTGATGGAGCTAATGTGGTCGAAGTAAGACCCACCTAACTTATTTTCACTCAGAATTTCGAGTCAGGCTTCCGAAGGTGAAACCTAAGTCCCGCCTGGGCCATCAAGGTGCTGGATCCAGTGGCACAAACAGAAGGGAGAGGATGACTGTCTGTTAGTCACACTGGGTATCCTGGTTACGGACTTTGCGCTTGCATCTGCACTCAGAAAAACAAGTGTCCTGTGGTGAGCTAAATCAGAAGAGCCAATCGCAAGAGATGGAAACCCACGCCAGACTCTGAGCCAGCAGTTGGCTGGCTTCCTGTTGCAGAAAGCTGTTACAGTCACAGGGCACCAAAGCAATGTGCACATGCACCCACACACAGCACCAAGATGCCAGATAATGGAAAGGAGCAAACTCCATTTGAATATCCTGTGCAGTACAAACACTTGAACCAACACACACACCAGAGACACTTCAGCAAACACAGCCAAGCATCACATACATTTATGAATACACAATTGGGCACCTCCTACATGCCCATTCATGCAGTCAGCACTTTGTGATTCTGCTCTCCTCATGCATGAAGATGAATCATGCAAGTGGATTCTTCCCATTGGGTGAGTTTGCAGCTCAGAGTACGGGGAAGGAAGGGATAAAAACCTCCTGATACAAAGACCTGGTTCTCTATGCTGCTCAGAATTCAGAGGGCAAGGTTTCTAGGCATAAGCAAGGGATTCTCAGTTACTCAGCCTGGGTTAGCCCTAAAGGACATATAGAGATTGCTTATTATAGAAACTTCTATTACTTTTTGAAACTTAAGATGGTACTTGACTTGTGTGCATATGGTTACCTGTTTTAACATTGTAAAAATCTCTTATTTTCTTTTCCTATTGAATAAATCTGTATATAGTTTATTATAGGATTGGCTACAAGCATTGTCTTTGGTGTGAGATCTAAGGTGCAAATGAGCTGGGGTAAGTAACTGGTCCTTTGGGACTGGGAATAACCTGAATATTGCCGTGATTCTTAGTATAAGGGAACACCTATCAAAAGGCAGGCTCACTTGTGTGGTGAGATAGATGGGAGTACCTGATGGGACTGTCTGTGTCTCCATTTTAAGGCAGTTATAGTGCCTGAGGAGTTTACACTTCATTATTGGTTGGTGAAATCTAAAATACCCAATTCACAACCAATTTGGGGTTTGTGCCCTGCCTCCTAATAATGTGGCCTGAGGTTGGTACTTCCGCTCTTGAGTCTCTGCAGGCACAGGTGCTGGCTTCCTCCTTGACCCAGGGGTGCTCAACCCCTGCTCCGCCCCAGGCCCTGCCCCACTATATCCCTTCTCCCAAGGCCCCACCTCTTCCTGCCCAGTTCTGCTCCCTCCCCTGTGCACACCCCATCCCTGCTCCTCCCCAGTATCTCCTGCATGTAGCAAAACAGTTGATTGCAGTGGGTGTGAGGCACTGGGAGGGAGAAGGAGGAGTCTACTGGGGGGGGGGCAAAAGTCAGCAGGAGGAGTTAGGAGGGAGAGGAGGAGCTGGGTGCTGAGCATCCACTAATTTTTTTTTGATGGGTGCTCCAGGGCTGGAGCTCCCAGAAAGTTGGGCCTAGGCCTGCAGGAAGCTTGACAGTCACATGTGCACCCAGGGGATCTCAGCCACACACAGCATCATGAATGTATGCAACTCAGTCATGAGCTGCACACAGCATCAGATGTTAACAAAGTTGCACACTCACACAGGAAGGCAGAGGCACATAAGGCAAACACTTCCTTGTGTCCTGCATGCACCTCCACACACCCACAGGCTGCGTACACCACCACATGGGAACATAGCCACGCACACACAGGCAAAGCGCAGAGTGCCGACTGGTCATTAAGATATACAGCAAAGGGCCTGCAAAGATGTAACACGGGATCAACATTGACCCAGCACTAATCACCAAGCACAGTCACTCTCGCTTGCAGATGTATTACATAGATGAGAAAATGCAGATGCTTCTTCACCTACAGTAGCTCAAGCAGCTAGGTAGCTACTCCCTTGCTGCTGGGGGGTTGACTTGCCCCACAGTCCACCTATTATATGTGTTTTCCCCACTGCATTGTTACACTGGCAACCTCGAGAGTAAGGGGAGAAGAGCAGAAGGGCAGATGAGAAAGAAGTGAGGAGGAATGGAGGGCCACATGCTAGTTGGTGCAAATTGGCTTAGGTCTACTGAAGTCTATGGAACTTTGCCACTTTACTCCAGTTGAGGATCTGGCCCTCAGCATCCTGGGTGATTCTGAAATGCATTCTGTAGCCAGAGCCTATAGCAGATGGTGCTATCTGGTGATACATGTAGAAATTACACAGATTTCTTTTGATGAATACCATTACTTGGAACTATCTAGGAATTTCACACTATAGCACAGCACCAGGTAATCGCTAACTAAAGTACTGCAAAGTAACCAGCCTTTTGATTTAGGAGTCTAGACTCCGCAGTTTCCCTTTTAATGTCACAGATGTATCCTGTGCCACTTTGGTGGCCATCACACAATTATCCCAGGGTGCATATTCATGTCCTGCCCCCAAAGTGGAGCTGGTCAGAAACCGGAATTTCCATTCCACAGGCAATTTCAACATTTTGACATTTGTTTTTGTTCTGAATAGGGAGGAAAAGTTGAAATTTGAAAATTTCAAGCTGAAAGGAAAATCCAAAAAAACTTGGGAATATTTTGATTTGCTACTGATTTGATTTAATCTTTTAAGGTAATATAAATATGATATTAATGTTAGCATGCTAATATAGGATACAATCAAAACAAAATTAATAAAAATGTTAACAATAAAAAAATTATACCTCACTGAAATGAAATGTGCTCACATTACTGAAAAGAGAAAATCAAAATTATTCATTTCAGCAATTTTCCAGCAAAAGTTTTGTCGAAATTGACACATTCCTGCAAAAATTTAGATTTTGACATAACTGCATTTTCCAGTGGAAAACTGTTCCAGCAAAAATGTATTGAGCGGTTCTACCCCATAGCCTACATGGCACTTGCCACATGCTTAGTAAGCCACAGAACAAGCCAATGCTACATTGTGGAGTATATTGCAAACCCATTTTTAAACAAATGACTGTTATCACAACCTTACATCATGGAGGATAAGATTTTGAGATGGCCAAATAGTCCTCACTTTTTTAGGGACCTGAACCTGTGTTTTCAAGGTCTCAGGGGGAAGACACAGAAGTCGTTTTTTGTTTGCAGTCTCAGAGCCCTGAAACTGCACTACATAGAGCGTGCACATGATAGATTGGAGTGCTACAGCACTGTGTAAGAAGGCTAGCAGAGGGAGGAGTGTGGACTAACAGATGCACATATAAAATGAGCAGATGTTCCAGGGTAAGCCTGGGCATTCCTTTCCAGTTGCAGCTTTGGTTCGACTCTGATCAATCGGGGAAGGGGGTGAGGTGGTAGGTTGATTGTGCATGCATGTGCCGATTCCGGTACAAAACAAAGACAACAGAAATGTCTTATCAGACAAAAGACTCCAGCATTATAGGAGCAAATAGGAGTTTTTAATCCATTTGATTATATAGTTGCTGTGGCACTATCCACAGAAAGAAAAAAAAAATGTGTCTGCAGTGAGTGGAACTTGACCTCCTCCCTCCCCTCTGTTTTCGGGAATATTGAAATCCACATACCTTCATATCCTGCTCCCAGCTGAAAAGAGAGTGCTGCTCAAATGGCCCTAACTCATCCCTTACCCCTTGAATAATTTCAAATGTATGGCTCTGTCTGCCTGTGAGTCTTTATTATCTCCTTAAGTGGCTAGCTTTGTACACAATTTATTATAAAAGCCTGGAATCTACAGTCAAATTACAAATCAATCGACAACTACACAGAAAACAAATTAACATCTGACAGCAGGTTCATCTACAAACCAGTTTCCTCCTGCACCTCAGCCCAGCATGGTTTCTTTTCTAAAGGTTTGCAGGATACTAGGAGTCTCCTCCCTGCATCCCACATGACTCACTGAAAGACAGTGGAAGCCCATGAACAAAACTTTCACCTCCGGATGTGGCCCATGGGCCGTAGTTTTCCCTAGTTTTCCCTAGGATTCCCCCATTCAGATTGCTCAACCCACATACTGGATTCTCTCTTTCTAGACAGCGACTCCGATCTCTCCTCTGTCCTGAGAAAGTAATGAGTCTCCTGCCTCAATGAATCAGAAGAACCTAGACAGACATTCTCCAGAAGGATCAATACCTGCTAACAGGGTGGGGGTGTTCTAGGCCAAACACTGCCAGCCTGTCACACGTGGGAAGGCAACCTAGAGGTTTACAAAATATCTTTCAGTTTCAAGACAAGACTCTTTGTAGGAGGAGCAGCAGCAGCAGGCATCTCCCAAAGGCCATAATTAGGAATGGGGCAACTTAAACAGGCTTGGGGTATGTCTACACTGCAATCCAAGGTATGCCTGCAGCTTGGACTGAAATACCTGTGCAAGTTTCAGCCATGCTAGCACAGCTAACAACAGCATTGCAAATGGAGCAGCATGGGCTTCAGCAACACCAGTACGTACTCAGCGTCCTGGGTGGGTTTGCACAGCTCACGTGGAAGCCTGCATTTACATTGCTATTTTTTGCCATGCGAGTGTCCATCAGTCTACCCAAGCTACAATCACGTCTGGGATTGCAGTGTAGACATACATTCAGTACCTCGAAGAACACACCAGTGGCTGTCAGAGGGAGGACAGCGGCCACAATTCCAGCATGTGTTTTGGAGTTTTAGCTTTGTACCTGTCCTCAGGACGGAGCATGTGATTTGTTCTCAATCCTCCAAACATGTCACTTGCATTTAATCCAGTCACTCGGGCTTTATGAGGGTGAAGTGGATTTTACTCACACAGAGCGTGTGCCTTGAAAGGTCCTTCAGCATCAGCAGGATGGGTTTTAAAGCCAGCAGAGTAGCCATGCAAGTATGCTCAGCTTCACAATGGCTGTAAGCAGTCCAAGCAGCTGAGGCACAGCTTCAGGGGCAGATGCCACAAGGGGCTTGGGGGCAGGCAACTCAGTATTGGTATATTCTCACTCTCCTACTTCTACAGCAGAATGATTAACAGGGGACACACGTACCATAGCAAAGGAATGTTTCACGGTTGAAAGGTTAATTCTTGATTTGATTTGTTTCAGAAGTATTGGAGATTTGATAGAGGAGGCCAGTGAGGTGGAGGATTACAGGGGCTCCCGCTCTCAGAAGAGAATGATTATGAGATAGACACTAATGTGCGGGGAGAATTGTGCAATTCCTCCCGAAAATTTATCTGTTTGATTTTCTTGTAATCCTCTTCCTGCACCACCTCCAGTCTATAATCCCTCTGCTCCCATCGCTGTACACTGCAACAATATCCCCTGCTTTGATTATCACAGATTAATACCAGAAAATATGGCTGATTTTGTTTTTTGGGGGGAGTGAAGGGAAAGAAAGGGAGAGAGGAAGAATGGATGAAACCTATATGCGCAATGTTGAATCTCACATGCCGAATGTTAACTAGGAGAAAAGTAACCCAACAACCCTGAAAGAGAGAAAAGTCCAATTTAAATTCATTACATTTAAATTAAATTTAAAGCCCATGTAAATGATTGCCTTCATTAAAAGTGTGCTATGTGGAAGCAAAAAGGGCAGCAGCGGCATACAATTTCACAAACATCTTTTTACCTTGATACACAGATTTAATATGCACACAAACCCTGTAAAAACAAACAGATTTTTTAAAATAACCCAGTGTTTATGCAGTTCGCTCAAGTCACTGAAACGCAGTAACGCAGGGGCGGGACACAACAATTGCTTCACAGCACAGAGCAAGGGTTTCAAGCAGAAGGCAGAAAAGGGGGAATTTAGGGATGGGTTTTGCCAGGATCTCAGTATTAATACCCTGAACTGAATGAAAAGGCCATGGGCTCTGTAATCACCTTGACCTTAATTCCTATCTGAAAAAACATTATACTTGTATTTGATTCAGAGAGTACCTAGTTTGTTTTTTAACCATTTTTTGAAAATAGTTACTTCTACTATCCACCATTCCCACTGAGTGCAGAGGGTTCTAGATCACAGTATAAAGGACTAGGCTATTGTAACTTTAAGCAATATCATTTGTCAGGAATAAAAAAAAGTCAAGCATTTAAAAACCCCAGCCCACTCCCATTTCCCCCCACCCCCCGTTCACTCACACAATGTTTTATGTTTGGTTTTGGCCTATTACACCCAAATTGTAGCTATTGCTTTCATTTGCTTCTTTGCAAGAAAGCAGTGGATTGGTTTAAGTAACAGACATTTATAAAGGTATTTCCAACCTGATTGCTACAATGTAAAGCACGGTAAAGATGATACGAAGCTGATGTTTTAATCCAGTAGTAATCTGATGGGAGGAGGGGCTGACTATGCAGGAACACCAGTTTTGATGGCACATCCCTTCTAGCGGACATAATGATGCCAACAAAACCCCACAGTGTAGATACAGCTATGCTGGCAGAAGAGTACTCCATTTAAGATAAAATAAACTGTGTTTACTCTAGGGGGCTCTGGTGGCACAGCTATAACAGAAAAGCATGTATTATATAATGTAGCCAAAGCCCAGCTCCATTAACAGAAATAGTCAGCCGAAGTAACATACTTCCATATTCATGGCTTTGTGTTAAAAAAAGAAGTTTCACTTTTCACAGGGGGCGGTGAGAAATGAACAATCTTGCCTGGAGAGAAGATCCTGTGCAGGATAAGTGCAGTCAGTTATGCGGTACATATGATTAGCTGAGAAGTGACTTTGATAAGTATCTCTAACACAAAGGTGGAGGTGGGGGGATGTAGTGTTCAGTGTGGAGCAGGTTAATACTCATAGAAAGACAAACAGAAGCATATGTTTCTGCTGAGATTCAGTTGTGTGTTTCAGCAAGAATTGTCTGTGCACAGCTTTGCTGCTGTTCTTGTCATTTTTGTTCAAGGTGAGCAGGAGCTGTATGTCCTGTGAATAAAACAGACTAGGTAGGAACTGTGTATTTGGCTCCTACGTGCCATGAGAGGAGACACATGTTATAAATACAATTATTTTTGTTAATTTAATCATTTTATTGACCCAGCATCCAACCAAGTGGGATTTCAAGCACAGGTTGATTTTTTCAGATGAGGAATGATTCAGAGACTCATAAGCTCTCATTCTGGTCCCATTTACACTGGTGTAAATACAGAGTAACTCCCCTGCAAACAGTGGCCATGCCCCAAGATAGAACTGGTGTGAAATTAGAAGTAGGCCCTTTAGGTTTCTGCATCACTTATTCCTCTCCCAAGAAGAAGTCAACTCACCCTTGAAGTCCCTTGAAACTCTGAAGCTGGGACAATATTCAATCACATAATAATGAACATACACATTCATAAATGTACATCTTCTTAAGACACTAAGGTGGCTTCACTTAGGCTACGTTTACATCACAGCTTATGTCAAAATAACCAGTCGCGCAAGAATATGAATAAGCCACCACTCGAGGGACATAAGTACCAGCGTGGACAGAGCTTCTCCCGCTGACATAGCTTCTGCCACTCATGGGAGCTGGAATAGTCAAACCAACAGGAGAACTTTCTCTCTCCTGTTAGCTTAGAGTGGCTACATTAGAGAGCTTACAGCGGCATCAGTGCAGCTGCACTGCTGTAAGCTCTCTACTGTAGCTGTGCCTTAGGATAAACCCTTGGCCCTGCTGAAGTCAATGAGAGTCTTGCCTTTGAATTCCACGGGACCAGGATTTCACCTTTAGAGTTTAAACAATGGTCACAATAAGCCAGACAGAAATAGTTTTGGGGTAACAGACAACTTATCAAAAGGGAGTGTTACTAAAGGCAGTTTAATACTGGGCAAAAGGAGGTGAGGTAGATGCT
The DNA here is from genome assembly GCA_007922305.1 of Dermatemys mawii. Taxonomy (NCBI): domain Eukaryota; kingdom Metazoa; phylum Chordata; order Testudines; family Dermatemydidae; genus Dermatemys; species Dermatemys mawii. The sequence continues at coordinate 28,713,355 of ML677351.1, forward strand.
CTAGAGGGAGCTACCTAATAATAAAGAGCAAAATCCTCTCTCTTTCTCTGGCATCTTCCAACCAAGAACCTCAAAGCAATTCAAAATCACAACACTCACAATCCCCCAGGGAAGTAAAGTGGTGCTAATCCCATTATACAGACGGGGAAACTGAGGTGCAGGACACCGAGGTCAATTAAGAATGAAGTCTGAGTAAGGCCAAAAAAAGTTTCAGGTATGGAGGAGCAGGCCCAGAGGTCCAACAACAGAATGGCAGAGTTGGGTAGAGGACTTGGATAACCAGCCTCTCAATCCTGTGCTTTACTCACAGGAACATACCCTCATTTGACATCCCATGCCTTAAAGTACATCACATCAAAGGTGGACTATATGAACCCCTAAAAACATGTCGTTGTCATGATGCTCAAGGACAGGGCCGGATTTAGGAGCAAGCAACTCAGGTGACCACCTGGGGTGCCGGGTTTGGGAGCAGCCGGACGAGGGGTGCTGTTTTTGTTGTTAGTGGCATATACGACAGGGATAAATCATGCATACAAATCATGCATCAAAGTCATGAAATGGGCTACAAATGCAATAAAAAGGAAGGTATTCAAAAGTTTAATAAATGGAGGTGGAGGTGCTGAAGAAGGTCCTCGCCTGGGGTGCCATTTGGTCTAGGGCTGGCCCTGCTCAAGGAGTTGGTCTCAAATGTAACAAAGTGTTTCCTGTTAAAAGGTTTAAAATCTAGCCAGACCAGCTTAAACATCGAGTCAAAATATCTTGACAAAGCTCTTTTAAATGGAGCAGATATTGGTCTTGGTGAGTGGAAAAATACAGCATGAATTAAGTCTGCAGAATGAGGACACTAGAGGAAACAACCTGCATTGACTAGCAGCCGATACTGCTCATCCACATGATGTGTAACTAATAACAGCAAGCCAGACATTAAATATTAATAACATTTTTCTTCTGACTCATCGTTAAGCCAGAGCATTGCTGCGCAACACAAACTGATTTACAGACCATCCACACTGCTCTCCCTATGCTGCCCATGTCACCAAGCATGCCACTAGTTGGCCAGGTGTTTGCTGCAGGATTTCCCGGCAAGACGGCTCAGGAACAGTGAGTTTAACATTAAATGAAATAACCCTCTGGATTAAAAGATAAGTCACAGTTCAAGAACAGAGAGTGAAAGTCACCCCTAAGTGCAAGGCCCATGCACCACTTCAAGTCTACCTGCTTAGCACTGTGAATGCAGTGGTTCAACAGGTGTATGATGCATTCCCCCCAACATACATCTATCCTGCAAATGCAGGTGTAATTGTAGCACAGGTAGGCATTGCCATACTACCTTGAATCTAGCTAGTCTGGGTACCAACAGCAGTGAAGATGTGGCGGAACAGGCTTCAGTGTAGGCTAGCAACACAAGTATGTACACAAAGTCCCTTGCTGGCTCATACTGGGGCAGCTAACCCACACTGAGTCCCCTGATTCCGCTATCATTGGGAATGAGTGAAAGGGAGTGGATCACTTGATGATTCCCTGTTCTGTTCATTCCCTCCTGGGCACCTGGCATTGGTCACTGTCAGAAGACAGGATACTGGGCTACACGGGCCTTTGGGCTGACCCAATATGGCAATTCTTATGTTCTTATCATTATCTATGCTTGCTAGATCAAAATGAGCATGGGTAGGCCTACCCACATTACAGTCATACTTGCATTTGCTGTGTAGCTGTACCCTAAGAGCAGCAACAGTCAAAGTGCATCCCCTCCCTTGTATTGATAGACGGTGTATTCACAGATCATTCCAGGGGGGGAAAACGATGAAGAGTAGCATTATAGGTAATCACCAATGGGCAGTAGCTGACTCACCTACCACTTTATGGGGAAGCGGCAATCCCTCCTAAGGCTATGTCTACACTAGAGAGCTTGCAGAGACACAGCTGTACCAATGTATATTATCAATCATTACCAATGATATTACTACTGTAATATCTGTAGTATAGCCGCTCTATGCAAGCTCTCTCGTCAACGTAATTAAACCACCCCCAGGAAGCGGCATTAATTATGTCGGTGGGACAAGCTCTCCTGCTGACATAGCTCTGTCCACACTGGTGCTCTGTTGTTATAACTTATGGAGCTCAGAGATGTGTTTTTTCACACCCCTGACTGACATACGCTTTGCCAACGTAAGTGGTAGTGTAGACATGGCCTTAGCAATTTTCATTATAAACCAGATTTTGCCTCCCGCTCCCATGACCTCTACTTTCCTCAAATAAGGTAATGTCCTCTTCAACAAACTTGCACTGCCTGGGTTAGAAGGCAACTTTTAGCCTAAATCCAAGGAGAGCTTTATGTGGGGAGACTGAGACAAGGCATTTTTGAGATCTGAGACTTAGCATAAAATAAGGGTTATGTATAAGGCTGAGATTCTGTCGCAGAGGTTGCCGAAGTCATGGATTTTCCATGTTTTTAGGGGTTCATGCAGGCAACCTTTGATGTGATGTACTTTAAGGCATGGAATGTCAAATGAGGGCATGTTCCTGTGAATGTGTATATTCATGATTATATTGTTGAATATCATCCCAGCTTCAGAGCATATGGGACTTCAAGAGTGGGTTCACTCTCTGTGACTTCCAAGCTGCAGCAGCCCCCTGGGCCAGCCGCACTGGCCACTGCTGAAAAGGCCCTGGGTAGCATGCCTCTAGGGCCATCAGGGCAGCAGTGGTCCCAGGACCACCCTGAAGGCTTTCAGAGCAGCAGTTCCCATGGCCTCAGAGCAGAGGGTGGTTGGGGGCAGTAAGCCCCCACCACCAGTGCAGGGGCTAGCTGTCGGTTCCTGGGGGCCCCCAGGGCAGCAGTGTCCTGGGGGCCCAGGGGCTACTAAGTTTTAGTCGTGGGTATTTATATAGTAAAAGTCATGGACAGGTCACAGAGGTACATGGCCCAAGTAGCTGTACTGGTGGTCTTGGCCAGATATAGCACCAGTGAAGAGGCAGGGCATGACAACACAGTAAGGAAGTTTCTCTGTTGCAGGTTAAAGTACCATGGGTTAATTTACTATGCTCAGCATTCAGTGAAGGCACAGATTACAAAAAATCAGAATGGGGTCTCAGGATTTTAAAAAGATACCAAATGACCCCTCACAGAGCCAGATTTAGGGGCAGGTGACCCAGGCGACTGGGGCGTGGTGGGGCGCCAGGCTCGGGGTGCTGTTTTTGTTGTTAGCGACAAACGGGCAAATAGAATGTTTGAAGTAACATGTGTCAAGTATTCTCTATATGGATTCATTTTTCACTAACCCCCTAGAACGTTCGGGACCATTGCAGAATCTCGTGGAACCTTCCAGACACATTCTGAGAACTACATTTTCCTTTACCCGCCTAAAATAGTTATCTCCTGTCAGACACAGAGATCCATTTTGAAAGGTATTTTTTTCTCCCGCTGATAATGGCCCATCCAAATAAAACAGCCTCTTAGAATTGGTATGGTAATGTACAACCTTTTTTTTTTTTTCCTTTTGCTTTCTGTGTATATAAATACATCTTACTTCTGTTCCACTGTATGCATCCGATGAAGTGGGCTATAGCCCACGAAAGCTTATGCTGAAATAAACTGGTTAGTCTCAAAGGTGCAACAAGTCTTCCTTGTCTTATTCCTAAAATATTGTGAGCCATGCCCTCAGCGGGTACATAAGGGGCTGCGCGTTGCCAGTCAGTCAGTGAGATATAAAAACAAACTGAAATGAAGAGAAAGCCTAGCTGGGATATTGTGAACCTCGTTTTACCATGTAATTGTAAAAGTGTCCTTGTGCTTTAAGATTTGATGAGCGTAAGCAATGAGACACTGAAGCTGCATTCAGTTCACGAGGGCAAAGGCAAGAAAAGCAACCTTTTGAACTAAATGACTAGGATTAACATTATAATGCTGTCACCTATTGTAACACTATTTAATACTGGTCCACCCAATGTTGGTGCACAATTCAGTCTTTTGGTATTAGTACATTTCAATTATCCTTTAAATTAAAAAGTTTCTAAAAGTTGAGAGGAAACCTTTTTTATTTGCTTATATGGCATGAATAAATGCTGTACAGATTCACATATCCTGGCATGCAAATTTATCATCTTGTATGACTGGGATAAATCATACAGGCAAATCGTGCATCAAAGTCATGAAATGGGCTACAGATGCAATAAAAAATAAGGTATTCAAAAGTTTAACAAATGGTGGGGAGAGGGGAGACGCTCCTTGCTTGGGGCACCCTGACTGCTGGAGACAGGAGCTCCCATTTCATTAACTTAAAAAAATAATAGCTCTCCAGTTCAGTTCCTTTGTGAAATCTTCAAAATGTAACCAGATCAATAGGGAAGTTATGTCACAAAGTGAGTTTTCAAGAGGAAGAAAAGTGAAAAAATATCATCACTGAACCCCACACTTTCCCTCACATTACACACTGGCCATGTCATTGTTCTTTATCTCTTGAGCACTGACAGACTGTGCTCTTAACTCAACTATTGGTAGTGTGGCCCAGTAGCTAGCGGACTGAATTGGGATTTAAGAGATCTGGGTTTTATTCCCAGCTCAACCACTGGCCTGCTGAGTGATGACAGGCAAGTTACTTTACCATTCTGGGCCTCAGTTTCCCCATCTGTAAAATGAGAATAATGATGTTGACCTCATTTGTATTTTGAGAGCTACTGATGAAAAGTGGTGTGTGTGTTTAAAAGCAAGGTATTATTTCTATTCCTGGTGTCTTCTTCCTCACCCATCAGGATAAGCATCTGTTGAATCTTCATACTTGGTCATGCCTCTCCCGACCCCCTTTCATATCTTAGCTCTTGACTCTAATGGCCATGGCAGCAGTTTCACTAGAGACCATCAATTCCCCTCTCCTCTTTTATATATACAGCCCATTCTGCAAACACAAAAACCCATGATGGACTCACAGCACCTCACAGCACAAAGATTTAACAGCACAAAGCAGTAGTGAGATGTCATATTACCAAGGCTTTATTACTCTTACCAAATATGCTACAGCACATTATGAACTTATAAACAATTAACTAAATTACGGCTGTCAAAGTGAGTGAGTAAAGCACATTTTGTGATTCACTGTCTTTTTTTCATTATTATGATGATGCTTGCTTGCTAATTCACAAAATTCTCAATGCGTGTCACTGTCATTCACGTGAATTAGCCAGGTTTCCTCATATGGATCTTGTGGGTTGCCACTTTATTGCTGAGTTGATATGATGCATTAGAATAAAACTGACAGCTCTTTTAAAAGTGTTACTTTTCAAATTGTTTCCTGCTCTGGACCAAACACTCCTGTGCACAACTGCTGAGTCGTGAATCAGTTACTCGGGGCTTCCTAATCTGTCCCCCTCTCTACTCTTCAAATCAAAGGTCCCCTGCATATCTAAAAGCTATAGGGGTTTTGATCACTGCCCAGCAATAATGTCAATAAAAAAATGCATTAGAGGCAAATGAAAGCACCAATACCTGACAATCATTTACAAATGAACTCTGGATGTCAAAAAAATACTCCAAAAATAACCAGGGCCTTTTTCACAGAGACTCAGGAATATAAGCAGGAAAAGAAATACTGTACAGAAAGGAGATAGAGTTGGGGGAAGCAGGGAGAGAGGACTGTTCAGGGAAAATCGATCTCTGCATGGAGTCCCTGTTCAGAGGAGCCAAATTGTGTTGATAAGAGGGACGTTGAAGAGCTGATAATGTGTTGCACTTTCCAATATAACACTGGTGGCTATGGGATTTCTCCAGCAGCAACTTTAGCCAGGGAGATCCAACTAAGAGATAATGAAGTGCAAAAGAAGGGTAAGTTTGCTCTGTGTCAGCATTGGAAGCAGCAAGAAGGCCCAGTTTCGCCATCCCCTGAGACTGCAGGATGGGGAAGAAAGGAACCAGCTGATTCTCTCACTAGCTTCCGCAAGACTCTACTGCTCATTCAGAAGATCGAGGCTCGGACCACATCTAAGCATCCAGTCTCCTTCCATCTTTTTTTTTTTCATAAGGAGAATTCAGTACTATTAAAAGATGTCCAACTGACAGCCTCAAAGTCCTCCCTATGCACAACCAATATAGCTAGCTTCCCCCATCTTCCTCCTTCCTACCAATACCCAGAGAGGGTTTATAGATAGATCAATCTCCATGACCCAGTCAGTCTTTGTCCTGCCTGCCAAGATTTTGGACATAGGAATCCAGATGATTTCTTTAGTCAGCATCCAGTGGACAAGGATCCACTTCATAAGATCACCACCACCCCAAATGATTTCACATGTACTAACGAGATTAAAACTGAGTAGAACATCTCTGTCCCCTTATTGCCATTCCCATGGGTCTCCCACTTTGTCATTATCTCTCTCCATTCAATCATCAGTTTATGGGCCTTTTGTCATTGTTTCTCGATGATCTCTTGCAGCAGGTGACAAACCCAAGAACCAACTCAAAAATTCCTCTGTCCACTGTTGCTCACATATAGGTCTACTCCTCACCCCTTCTCTGCACTTCCTTCTTATAAAGGAACTAGGAAGTCTGCAGTTTTCTTTAAGTGGAGGAAGCATTTAGAAAGAACAATATTTTACATAACCTTGATGAACACTATGCATTTATCCATTTTTATGGCATATTAGAGTGGGATTTAATTAAAAAAATACCACACAAACATTAGGAAAGTATAACACACACAACAGCATCACAGGAATCAAACTTCAAGAGAGCCAAAATACAAAAGCGACCCATCTAAATTGAATGCCTAGATGAGTAAAATACAAAGCAGTGTCATGGGGTAAAAATTTAGATCTTTGGCTTTAAAATGTTATTAGTAACACCGATAAAGGATTAAAATAATGCTGTAGGTGATTTATCTTGACTGTGTCTCCTTAACAACAGTGTGGCTACCACCATAATAAAGGAAATTAGTACTCATAATTTGATCAAATCCTTTATGCCATTAATCCTACTTGAAGATATTGTTAGATGGGCTGGGGTTTAAAGCAATATCCTCTATATGTCCAAGATTCATTAATTAAAATTGATATTAATGTGTTCCAGGCTTTCATTTCTTGGAAATATTCAAGGCCATGTCCAACTAACTCATTTGAGACAATAGTTTAATCACACCAGAAAAAGAATCTCCCATTTTGAGCCAAAGATTATCATGGAGCAAATTAGTCTCTCTTTAAACGGCACTTAGGGCTTACCTACATGGCACCACAGTAATGTGATTTCTAGAGCCCTTTCAAATGTTGTGCACTAACTGCCCTATGTAGACCCTGTGGGTGCGAACTAAAAGGCGCCTGGTTCACATCAATATAGTTATGTTAATGAGTAAGCAGATGAGCTTCTGTGGCCTTCAATGTGCAGGATGTCAGACTACATGATCAAGATGGTCCCTTCTGACTTTAAAGTCTATGAGACTATGTGTCAGGAAAAATAGCCATGCCTGAGAAGAAAGAAACCACGCCAGAGAGAATACCTTCTACAGTCGAGGCCCTCCAACTGTTCACCAGCCTTAGAAAAACAGGAGCAGCCACTTACCTGAAAAGAGAGAAGGGAAAGTGTTAATGTTCATTGAATTTTCAATAGAAGAAAAAATACACAGCATGCTGAGAGAGATTAAATACAATGACTGAGGTGGGGTATGGGAATGGAATAGCAGGGGGCACTGCAGGTCGGGAGAAAGATGCTTTGGCAGAGCTGCATTTGGGGAAGCACAGGGCTGGAATTTGGAGTAGCAAGGGATGCCGCAGATCAGAAGTGAAGTGTCCTGGAAAGGCTAGGAGGGAAAGTTTAAATAGTGGGGGGGGAGTGAAAGCCACTACTGGAAAAATTGAGGATTTACAGTTCAGGAATGAAGTCCATAGGCTAGAAGTAGGGGCTGGAACACCTGAAGTTTGCAAGGTACTTCTGGATATAGCTCTTCCATTTCAATTACGAATCAATATGGAAGATTTCCCTTCAATGAACAACCTTAATTTGTTCCCGGTTGTAGACAGACACACTCATTTTATCTACAATCTAATCTGTAAGGTTAGTGAGAAATTCTCTGCAAAATAAATAAGAAATAATAAAATAATAAAAATAAAAGAGGAACCTGCAAATAAACTCCCTTTTGTCTAACATGTGTGTACAGCGCCATTATGCACAGACTAATTTATAAGCTTAGTGAGAAATGCTCTGTAAAATAAAATAAATAAATAAAGAGGACCCTGCAAATGAATTCGCTTTTGTGCAACCTGTGCATAAAGTCGCATTAGCAACAACACAGCGGGCAATCGATTAGGGAGGGAAAAATGGCCTTTTTTATGGTAATGGATTTTGAGACTCCTGGTGATAATTTATTTACTAAGAATTTTTGCAGAGCTGGCTAGTGTGCTGCTGAAAACCCTCGGAAATGGTTCATTTAAAAAAGGGGTGAAAAAAAAGAGTGGCGTTGCTTATTTTTGAGAAATATTGTTATTAAATCATTTGAAACATATTGATAAAATGCGCCCAAGAGCTACACTGTTGTAATTTATAATACAAATTACACTGCTATTGACAAATGGCAATTTAATCCAGCGATTAACTTTAACAATATGAATTCCTCTGTTGCCTCTTATTTTTTTAAAAACCATAATATACAACACAAGAGGCAGATTATGTGCCAGGCTCGCCAGATGCAGTACTACTCCTGGCCTCAAACTTATTTTCTGCCTCATCTCTCCACAGGGGATAACCAACTGGGAGTAATTTAACCAATTACTCTACTTCTTTAAAGAGGAATCAGACCCTGGGATGTAGCCCTGAATATACACTTGAATTCAAATGAAGTAGCCTCTTTGTCTCTTTCCCCCGCTTTTCATATTATATATGTATATATAAAAATCCCACCTATTGCCCCTGTAAATTACAGAATCACTGGACTGGAAGGGATTTCGAGAGGTCATATAGTCCAGTCCCCTGCGCTCATGGTATTATCTAGATCATACCTGACAGGTGTTTGTCTAACCTGCTCTTAAAAATCTCTAATGATCAAGATTCCACAACCTCCCTAGGCAATTTATTCCAGTGCTTAGCCACACAACAGGACGTTTTTCTGAATGCCCAACCTAAACCTCCCTTGCTGCAATTTAAGCCCATTGCTTCTTGTTCTATCCTCAGAAATTAGGAAGAGCAATTCTTCTCCCTCCTCCTTGTAACAACCATTTATATACTTTAAAACTATTATCATGTCCCCTCTCAGTCTTCTCTTTTCCAAACTAAACAAAGCCAGTTTTTTCAATCTTCCTTCATACGTCATGTTTTCTAGACCTTGAATAATTTTTGTTGCTCTTCTCTGGATTTTCTCCAATTTGTCCACATCTTTCCTGAAATGTGGTGCCCAGAACTGGACACTATACTCCAGTTGAGGCCTAATCAGCACAGAGTAGAGTCGAAGAACTACTTCTCGAGTCTTGCTTACAACACTCTTGCTAATACATTCCCAAGTGATGTTCGCTTTTTTTGAAACAATGTTAGCTTGTGAACCCCTATGATCCCCAGATTCCTTTCTGCAGTACTCCTTCCTAGGCAGTCATTTCCCATTTTGTATGTGTGTAACTGATTGAGTCCTTTGCATTTGTCCTTACTGAATTTCATCCTATTTACTTCAGACCATTTCTCCAATATGCCCAGATCATTTTGAATTATAATCTTATCCTGCAAAGCACCTGCAATCCCTCCCAGTTTGGTATCTTTGCAAACTTTATAACTGTACTCTCTATGCCATTATCTAAAACATTGATGAAAATATTGAACAGAATCAGACCCATAACTGATCCCTGTGGGACCCCACTAGTTATGCCCTTCCAGCCAGATTGTGAACCGCTGATAACTACTCTCTGTGAATAGTTTTCAAACCAGTTATGAACCCATCTTATAGCAGCTCCATCTAGGTTGCATTTCCCTTGTTTGTTTATGAGAAGGTCATGTGAGCCAGTATTAAAAGCTTTACTAACATCAAGATATACCACATCACCTGCTTCCCTCTTGTCTACAAGGCTTGTTACCCTGTCAAAGAAAGCTATCTGGTTGGTTTGACACAATTTGTTTTTGACAAATCTGCGCTGTTACTTATCACCTTATTATCTTCTAGATGTTTGGAAATTGATTGCTTACCCTCTATTTCGTAGCCTCCTTGAAGGTGCCTTCTCGTGGCTTCAGGGCAGCTCGGCAAATAGCCCCTCACCTCAGTTTCCCTCCATTCCACACAAACTCAGTAAAGCCTTCAGACTCTAAAAATAGCCCTTTTTGCAGGGTTAATTTACTACCAAAAATCCCACTACAGTAAACCAGAATCCCCTTGCAGCAGAGTACAAACAGAACATTCATCTCAATAGTCCAACCCCCAGTATGGCTCCAGTGTCTCATCCTGCCCCAGCTCAGCTCCCAGGCTCTGCTCCAGTGTCTCTCACAACACGTTGTCTAATCTCCCAGGTATGGTTCTGATATCTCTCACCAAGCCTCGCTTCTCTAGCTGGGATGTTTCTCCAACTTGTTTCCATCTCAGGCAGGGCTCCTGTTCTTTCCTGGAGTCTTCAACAGGTGCAGCCTTCATCACGCCCCAGCCTTCAGCCCTCTCTAGCTCAAAGAGCTCACAGGCATCTTCCTCTGCTCCTCCCAGCCTTCACTCCTCTCCAGCCTTTCTCTAGCCATGGCTCTCTGGCCTGGGGAAGTTTGTAGATGACCTTTTGAATGCTTTCACCAGCCTGATCTGGCTGCACTGCTCGGCTAGGGAATTCTCACTGCTCCCTCCTTCAGAGCCATCCACTCATTGAAGCTCTTAGCCTAGTTCTCCTCTTCCTTTGAGCTCTCTCTGCTCTCAGCACTTTGGACTCTCTTTTCTTGACTCTGGTACTTAAAGCTCTCCCTCTAAGCAATCTCAGGATTCTGGGCTCTGGGTGCTGAACTCCCCTCTTCCCACTGTGAACTCTGATCTATAACTTCCAGGGGCAGCCCCACCCTCCTCATTACACCAAACCAGGATGCACCTGGACTGGAAAAGGAGTGCTGAACCCAATTTCACTTAAGGGTCCAGTTAATCTGTTACATCCCTGTGATCCTAACCACTCCTGTATTCACACCCTACATACCACTGCAGTGTCTGTACAAAATATGCCTTGTAAAGAATCGTTTGAAATTTAACACACCAGCTGTTAATATCATTGCAAAATGCACATGTCAGCCTTAAAAGTGAAGTTATGAATTCCATGTTACTAGAACATGTTTGAGATGAAGAGAGCCTAGCTTAGGCAAAGGTGATAAACAGGTTGTTCTACATAAAGGAATGTGGGTTTACCTCAATTTACACATTAGCCATAAACAAAGCTATCGAGGTGAACCAGTGTGGGCTGTCTTGAGTCTCAACTCAAGAGACAGAGAATTAAGTGGCTTCCTGTACTCCAAAGAGACACAGGAGACAGAACCCCCAGGAAGACTTTCTTTCTTTGAGAAAACAATTGTTTGGGAAAATAATGGATGGAGACAGACCCGCCCTCCCCATCTTGACCTTTCACCTAAGACGACAAGGAAAACCAACAACTTGTACTTCTGAGGAAGGTCCCAGACTGACAGATAGTCAGCAATGCTGAACCAAGAATCACTGGTGAAAGAATCCATTTTAAAGAGACTATGTTGCTAGGTTAAATTTTAAACTTTTAGATGAGTGTTTGTACTTTTATTTGTTTGTAACCATCTCTACCTTTATTTCTTTTACGTGGCACCACTTAACCTGCACTCTGTTGTTAATAAATTTGTTGTATTTTTAGTCTAAACCAATTCAGTGCTATGTTTGGATCAAAGTGCCTGTTAACTCCAGTTAACAGGGCAAGCTGTGGGTATTGTCTCTTTAAAGGAGCAAACAAATCTTATTATCTCTGAGTGGACTTGGAGAAGGCTGGACACTTCAGGGCAGACTGTTTCAGGGAGCTAGAGACTGGAAATGAATTGGGGTCATCTTGCCAGGTGCAACTAAAAGCAGTTGGTACCAGGGTTGGGCTGCTCTTCTGTAGGCAGGCTACTAGAATCCGAGCACTGAACGAGGGCTGCACAGCACACAGACATTCAGGATACTGCACGTTTGTCTGCTGGCTGTTGGTGTCCAGGCTGTGAGTCACAGCAGCAGAGCATTTAAGGCACCCAGGATTACAGGGTAGGTGCTGATAAAACCCCTTCATGGTCTGGATTGCATCACAAAACATGACACTGCCCCACAAGGTCCCCGTAGTAAAGTCTCACTTGGAAGTAACCTAACTAGCCAATGTGCTATAATGAAAAGAAGAAACATATTGCATAACCACAAAGAATGCACACCCAGCAGTATTATAACCCATCAGTCTCTGTACCATATTTCAATAGGAAGCAAAATCTGGGATAGATGTACCATGAAACTCGACCCATCTACCCTCTGTGCAATAACAGAGCAGAACGGCAGTCTATAATGGTATCTTGGTAAATGAGATCATTCTAAATTTTAAACTGATTTCTATCACAGATATCTTTGATGGCTACAGGAGCAGTGTTAAATGCAATAATGTGATGTTGCTTGGTCACTTAATTCTAGAAGTAAATCCAATATTTGCTGGCATGCACCAGCAAAACAGAGACAGTGCATGCATGTACTATAGCGGTTCAGGCAGAATTAACTTTGCAGTATTTTTCAGGGGGAGGTGGGGGTGGTGGAGGGGAATAGCCAAGGTATTTATTTAATGAGTTTTTCCCTCTTGCCTCGTCTTCAAAAATCCCTCTGCATCTCCAGTGCTCTTCCCTTGTGACTGAACTGCAGTCTGGGATCATGAGGATTTCTCCACCAGTAGCACAATGGATCGGTTGTCATTGTTCTCAGCATTGTCAAAGCAAGGATAGCAGCAGAAGGTCTGAAGTAAACATTATGTTTCCCCTTCAGTTACCATTGGTTTTCGTTCAGAGAAGGAACATAAGGAACTGATGCCAATTTTGATGGGTCAAAATGAAAAAGACTTGGAAGCTCCACTGTTTATCCAGTTCTCTAAATCTGATGAGTTGTGCTGGGAATCCAGCAAGAACAGTTTTGTCATATTTGGTGCCCCCTTTTGTGGCTGGAGCCGAAAAGGGGCAGAGAAATATAACCAGGAAAAAAACATCTGGGATAAAATTATTTGAATTCATTTTTAACCCTCTAAAAAAGTTAATTTCAAATGCTAGCTGAAGTTGTTAGTTAGCACTAACTGTGCTAGTCAGATCAGTTGTTTCCCCCCATTTAAAATGTTCATCTATCCTGGCACAATAATATCACAGAATCACAGACCACAAAAATCTGCAAATAAACATACTGTTTTGCCCAATAGGGCAAATACCTCCAATTAGGGTATTTGGGGAAAAAGATGATTGATTATCTTTGGTTTAGAGAGGAAAGATAGAAGACAGAAAATCAAGATCCCTAGTTCTATTTCTGGCACTGATTTGCTGTGTGACCTTGGGCAAATAGCAAGCCCTCTGTACCATGATCTGTAAAATGGAAATTGGCAAGGTAAATTAATTAACATTTGTACAGCAGTTTATGCTCCTTGGGCGGGAGGTGCAATAGACAAACAAAGATGAGCGTTTTATAAAGCTTTATCCATGCAAGAAAATTGACCAGCAGAACAAAGCAGTATAATTATACCACTATAATTCTGTCAGTCAACTTCCTTGTGTAGACTAGCCATTATTCTTCTGCTGTGGAACTACTACTGGCTCTTTAATAAACACTGGCTATGAGGAGTAATTCATGGGGCTTCCCTATCACTGGTGCTTGGTTTCCTAAAGTAGGCACAGAATGATTGGTAGTAGCACAAAAGAGGCAAAAGAAGGGGAAACTGATTAAAGGACATTAGGACACATCTACCCGGGATGTAACTCCATGAAGCTGCTTGGCCACTTGTATCCCTAATGAAATTCCAATGAATTGCATAGGCAGGGGTAGTCAACAGGTGGACCACGGGCCAAATCTGGACCACTAGATGATATTGAACAGATCCCCAAATCTTTTTATTTACTTATTATCATTACTGGGTTTTTTATTATTATTTTCTCTGGAGTCTGAACCTTTACTATACCTTGACCAAGAAATCTGGACCTTGACAAAAAATAATTGACTACTCTTGTTCACAGGAATGAACCCGGCCCTGGTTTAAGTCCTGGCTTGGAGAGATGGGTGTCACTGACTGAATCCACATCACTTCCTGAAGCATCTAGGTTTTCCTTGAGGTTCCCTCTCTAGACGCTGACCATCCCCACCCCTGCTTATTTTGAGCATGTTGATAAGAAGACAGCTTGAGGTGGCATGTCTGCAACTGTAATGCAATCAGAAGATAATGACTTCAGAAGAGGAGGGGAGGGGGGATAATCAGCAGAAGCAGATGAACTCCCAAGATAAAAAGATTCTGTTTTCATGCAGATGTCCCTAATAATAAAGAAAGAAGGAAAAGCAATATGGCAAATGCATTAAATAGGAAAAGCACTGTATCTAAATGGAACTATTTCAGAGTTTTCCATGGAGTGTTAGCAGCTCTTTAAAGCAAGAAGGTATGGAAATACTCCAGACACCTTCCAGCTCTATCCAGGCCACACTACCTGTGAAAATAGTCATATATATGTGTGTGTCTCCCCATATCTATTCTCCAATTTAGAGCGAGCCTTAGTGGAAAAAGAGGAAGATATATAAAATATGCAGGAAACATCCCCATCTCCCTTCAGGCTCAGATTAAGCTCAGTGTCTTATGAAAATATTATGCAAATACAATAGCGTTTTCTTTGGGTGAGCCATTTAACTGGAGCTTTCAACATCTTGAAACCCTGGAGAGAAAGAGAGAAGGGTAATGATAAATGTAATTTATTTACAATGGGCATAAAAGGAAGGTGCAGGTGGCTGCTGTGAAAGATGAACTCCCTCTGGTTCCCCTTCTTGCTCCACCATAGACCTCAGCCTTCACCCACAATGTCTCTCTGCCTTCTTACCTGAGGTGAGGACTTTCAAGGGACCATTCAGTTCTCAGCTTCCTCACTCCCTGCTCTTACTCAGATTCTGTATATTCATGCATGTAACTTCCATGGGCAAGAAGTCTTAACTGCTAAGTTCAGATCAGTAAAGGATCCCCGCAGTCTGGGAAACCTGTCCTGGGTTTTCAGATGTTCACAGAATTAACTCTGGATCCAGCTCCAGAATAACGTGCAGCAGATCCCCCAGCACTTTAACGCAGACATAGATGCAGGCATACTACTGTGCTGGTCTCACAAGCTTAGCAGGGTTCATCTGGATCAGTGCTCAGGAGAGACAGCTCCTAATACCACACAGGTACTGAAGGATGTGACACTGTCAAATCTTGACTGAACCTAAGCCCCGGTATGGTGCTAATGGGTGCTGTGCTACTGGATATGTGGGGCCAGATCTTCATCTGGTACAGATCAGCCTAACCACTGTTATCCTTTGGATAAGATGTAACACAGAAGTCTCCAGTTCCTATGGTTATTAGATAGCCATGGCCACTCTTTTTACTAAATGTCGGTTGTTAGCACCGGTGTCCTGGCAAAACTCCAACAAGGATAATTATAATCAGAGTTTAAAGCCAGAATTAAATCATCTAGTCTGACCTCCTGTACATCACAGACCACAAACACTACTCAGCCACATGCCCATCAAACCCATCAACCGGAACAAG
Source organism: Dermatemys mawii (assembly GCA_007922305.1). Classification (NCBI taxonomy): domain Eukaryota; kingdom Metazoa; phylum Chordata; order Testudines; family Dermatemydidae; genus Dermatemys; species Dermatemys mawii. Next base: position 28,729,054 of record ML677351.1, read on the forward strand.
ACCAAGATATTACAGCCTTCAGGAATCTTAAATGATGGTGCGCCAAAAACAGACAATAGCAGAGATCAAGGTGCACCAGAGGCTGAGGCCCCTGTATTGATTAAGTGCAGTTCACCTAAATGACCCTAGCCTTCCCAGGTGTCCTTTGCAGGTTAACTAGATAGACCTCAACTTCACTTCCTATAGGAACCTGCTGATCAGTTTGGGATGCTCCTAAAAACGGCTGCTGTGTTGCATCCAAGATATGAAGTAGGTAGGTGAAGTAGTGATCTCCATAAAATTAAGCTTGCAAAGGACTGTTTGAGCTCTCTGGATAAGAGGCATAATGCAGTAAATGTAAGTTATGCTTTATTATTATTATTATCCCAGAAGACCTACTACCCTCTTAAAAATATAATCCTTTTTAATTTGTTCTAAGTAAAATCATTACTTGCAGGGGTGACAAATGTATTACTAATTATGTAATTACTTTACTATGTAGCACTAGTAAAAATGACTTGAAGTCAAAATTAGGTCTAATAAAATTACTTAATTTAATAAATCATTTTGTCTCCAATAATTATTTACTTAAAACTGGAGTTTGCTGAAAAATATCACATTATTTTTATTAATGGCACACAAAGTAGTTGTGTAATTAGAAAACAACTTACAAGGTGACACATTTTACTCAATAATGATGTATGATATGTATATAGCACTTACCAGCCAGAAAGATCCTAAATCACTCTATAAAATAAATACTAGTGCATAAGAATCACTAAACCCACCACTTAAGTGCAGCCACTTCTAGAGTCAGATGTGGCAGCTGTTTAATACAGCACAGCAGCACAATATAACAGTTTAGGACAGAAAATTATAGGATCATAGAAATGTATGACTGGAAGGGACCTCAAGAAGTCATTTAGTCCAGTCCTCTGCACTGAGGCAGGTGTAAGTATATAGACAATCTCTGACAGGTGTTTGTCAATACAGTGTCCTGCTGAAACTGCAGAGTAAGGCTGGGAGGCAAGACATAATCACCTATAGCAAGATATGCCTAGGATTAGGTTGGCCAGGTGCCCAGCTTTCCACCGGAAAGTCTGCTCGTAAAGGGAAACAGACAGTGTCCAGTCAGATTTACTGACTGAACATCCAAAGTCCAGTTACTGCAGGCGGAGGAGGTGGGGAGGCGCTGAGTCATCACCCACGCCAACCTCCTACCTGCATGGGTGACTGCAGCTCCCAGCCCTGTTCCCACAGGAAAGTCCCTCCTGACCCAGGCAGGGGTAAGGAGGTGAAAGAGGAAAAGCAGTGAGTGATGGGGAGAGAAGGAAAAAGGAGTGGATGGGGCAAAATCTCAGGGGAATACAGGGGTGAGGTTTTTGGGGAGAAGAAGTGGGGCAGAGCCTCAGAGGAGGAGAGGGGGCAGGGACAGGGCTTTGTAGGGTAGAGGTGGGGCAGGGATGGGGCTTTGGGGGAACAGGCAGGGAAGGGGAGGGTCTGACACTCCTGCTGAAGTGCCCGGTTTTTAATTACCAAGTTGTCAACCCTACCTAGGACACGGGATAATATCTTGACTCTCACAAGAAAATGGGCACAGATGCTCAGGACCTCCATTTTGTGTCTCATCTGAAAGGCAACAATGTGACCCAAAGACATGTTCTAGCACTTGGTTCAATACTGATTTTCAGGGAAGGATGCCATCTACTGAATTCCCCAGTACTACTACTTATAGCATCTCTGGGTTTCTTGGAAAAAGTCCATCCAAATATTGATCATGCTCAACTCTGCTAAATTTATGGAATCTGATGCAATGATAGCCTGGGGTAACTAAATGAGTAAACACTGTGCATTCTCATGCACCATAGAGTAGAAGTATGGTGGGAAAATAATACTTTCAAGATTATCTCTCTCCTTCCATCTATGGACCTATAAGCAGTCGACATGCAATAATTAAGCCCCAAAGTATCCTTATAAGGAAGGTATTAGCCCCAGTTTACAAATGGAGAGATAAATCAGCCAGAACTGGAAACAGAACTGGAAATAAAACACAGCTCCCCTGAAGCATGGTCCTATGTTGTATCCAACATACCATGCCCCTCAATTAAAAATCTGTTGTGGACTACATTTTTCACAGAGTCAGACCCATCTCTAAATGGCAGTTTAAAATTTCAAGATCATACAGATCCTCTTGGGGCAATGAAAGAACGGACCCTACAGGGAGGTCACCTTTGAGATTTGCACGTGTGTGAGTGAAGGAGAGAGCTGTAAAATGTTTACTTGGAATCTACCAAAGAGAGTTGGCAATAGTAGTAAGATACAAATGCAGTCAATAGCCCATCTTTCTGTCTGAAGGATCACAGGTTGACCTCCACACAACATCCATTAGAAGACGGAGAGTGGGGAAGAACACATCATGGCAAGTGGAATGGATTACAAAGGGATATTTGATCTGATAACCCTAGAATAAGAAGAAATCAGGGAAGAGCAACATTTAGTGTTTTCAATTGTTCCCTATTTTCTTTCTAAAAACAAAGAACAGATTAAACAAATAGTGCTGGACAAATAATTCATAATGAATACTCTATTCAACTAATTTTGGTGTTCTATTCACAAATCGTCTGCAAATAGATCATGATTTTTCAAATTTATCCAGTACTCAAAATTATTTGCCAAATAATCTCTGAGAATAGCTGTTGACTTGTCTGCGTATCTGCAAATGTTCTGCCGAAAGAACTAAATAATCAAAAATTGAGTAGTTTGGGTTGGATACCTGGGTCATATTGTACCTTTCTTTTCCCTGGTTGAATAAGAGTAACTTCTGGAATCTGGTTTCTGTGTGCAGGTATTGTCAATTACAAATTCAAACATTTGTTGTCTATGAACATTCTGCAACATTCACTTAAAATTCACTCTGTGACCCTTCTTGGCTATAAATTTGCTTAGTAGAACAATCACAGAAAATTGATACCACGGGGTGCAAATTCACATTCGGGAAATTAGCTAAACAACTGAGGAAATCATTTGATAGCACTCATTCAGCTTGGATCAAGACTAAACATTTCCTTTGTTTTTATCACAGATACCCATATAACAATTCTCACCATAGATCATCAGCTGGGACTTTCAATAATGAAAGCACAGACTTCCGCCACTTGCATTAACCGCATTAATGTGTTGGCGGTGGTAGCTGTAGTCTTAAATCATCTATTGGCATCAGCCACAAGAGGGAGACATCATAGATATTTAGCCCACAGTCATCCAAAGCAGGAGACAGACAGGAGGTCAATCCTTGGGCGAACCACCATTTGGTAATGACACCGACCATGGGTCATCAGTGCAGATCAAACACAGGATGCTTATTTAAGAAAAGTCAGGGTTGATATGGTACTGTAAGCTTTATAATATTCATATAGACTTTAAGGAGAGAAAAAACTGTCATGATAATCTAGTCTGACCTCCTGCACATTGCAGATCACAGAACCTCACCCATCCACTCCTGCAATAGACCCCGAATCTTTGGCTGAATTATTGAAGTCTTCAAAACATAGTTTAAAGACTTCCAGTTTACAAAAAATCCACCATTTACTGTTGTCCAAACCAGTAAGTGACCTGTGCTTCACCATGTAGAGGAAGGTAAAAAATCCCCTGGGTCTCTGCCAATCTGACCTGGGTGAAGACTCCTTCCCAACCCCAAATATGTTGATCAGTTAGACCAGGCCTGCACTACATACGGCCCACGGGCCACATGCGGCCTGTCCTGGCTCACTGCCTGGCCCGCGGGAGGGGAGCAGGTGCGGGGCAAGCCAACGGAGCTGGGCAGAAGCAGGGAGCCAGCAAGCCAGCCTGCGGGGGAAGGATGAGCTGCTGGGGGCTGGGGCTGAGGACTGAGCAGGGCGGGGGAGATTAGCCCAGGGAAGCAGGAGGGGGAGGGGAATGTGTAGGTCAGCGTGTTCAGAAACTGTGAGCCAGCATGGAGGAAAGGTGAGCTGGTCTCGCGGTGCTGAGGAGTGCGGGGGGGGGGTATCAAGCTCAGTCTCAAACCAGTTAGGTTCTTTGCTCCCACTACGGCTCTTGGAAGGCTGGTCCAGAACTTCACTCGTCAAGTGGTTAGAAACCCTCATCTAATTTCAAGCCTAAATGTATTGATGGCCAGTTTATATCCATTTGTTCTTCACTTTGACTGTGTGTTGCATAATTTTTGGAGCACTTAGCCTGCTCCCTCATCTTAATTATGTCTCCTATTACTTTCCTAAAAAGGATGATCCAGAATACATCTTCCTAGTCTTTTCAATATGTCTCCGGCCAGTTTCTCCTCTATCCCACATACTCCCGCTGCCTTGGATTCTACGATTTTGCTGCTGAGGTTTTGGGGCCCCGAGGGAAGGAGTGCTCCAATATTTCTCAATATAGCAGCTGCTAGTTATTTTCCAAACATCATTTTTAAGCAATAAGGAACAAAACTATTCTTGCATCTGGCAGAGTTTTAAAAAACCAGATCAATGGCTAAATAACTGTCAGTGCAGGTATGATGAGTGTGGCCAAGCATTCTGCTCAGGAGAGCTACAGCACCAAATCGGTAATGCCTACTCATACCAGATAAGACCCAGAAGAATGCTGGAAGGAAAACGTGATGCTTCTCATACTTTGGGCAAGGGTATCCTATGGGTACTGGCTGTGGTCAAAGTAATGCTCATCATTCATTTGCTTGTTTGTTTTAATAAACCTCAGTGTGATGTGGAGATTGAAAGAAATGCCATTCAATGCTGTGAGTTAATGTTACTAAAGTAGCAAGGTTTCAAGTAGAGCTTGACAAAACATTTTCCTGATTGTTTGTCAAAAAATACTGTTTCATCAAAGCCAACCATTTCACAGAAATATATTGACTTAGACTGAGTTTTCAACAGGAAGGTTTCTGAGGTCAAGGGTGGACTTTTTGGATGCTTTCAGAGTGAGAGACCAACATCAAAAACCTGATCTTTTTGACCCAAAACTAGATGTTTCGACACAGTTTTTCTGTCACAGTTTTCATATGGTTATATAGACAAAGCTTAGGCCTGGATCTGGATTTCAAATTATGCCCAGAGTTAAGAAGTAGAGGACTTCAGAGTCAGGGCATTGGTCCTGGCCCATCTTCAGTTACATGTTCTCCTTTCACACTCATTCTGAGCGCATCTAGTCCAGCTGTCAGACAATGTATCTCTAAGGAATTTGAGATAGGCTGATGAGCTGAGTACTTGCATGCCAGAAAAAACTTGTATGCTAAATTGCACTGACTACATCTGATTTCTGCAGGGATGGAAATTGTTCAGTCCCTTGACCAAACACAAGACTTGGTAGGAGATGGAAACAATAACTCTTGGAGCTTCCAGTTATTTCATTTCAATGTTCTGCTTTACAACGCTGTTCCCCTATCCTCTCTTTTCTATCAAGCTAGCCTTGGGTTTAGGCTGAGAATTCTGCTCTGATGGGAAATTCCAGTGGCTCATATGTGCTGCCTTCTCACTAAGAACATCACCCTAAAGGTATAAAGGAGAAACAGTGGCTCTCTGAATCTTCAGGAGGACTCATGTTAAGAGATGTCCTCTTGCCTTAAACAAATGACAATATTTTGGAGAAGGATGTGGGGTGATTGCAGAGATGCAATTTCCTTTAACCTACTGAATGTATTATACAGTGTTTCTTGGTTTCTTCATGTACTTTGGCTGGATCAATATTGAGGCACTTTTCCACGTACTGGACTTTCTCTGGTTGCAGGTTGGATTCTAAAAGCCTACCCCTCCCATACATATCCTGTCCTGAGATTCTTGGTCTACAAAGGACCATAGCACATATAGTCTTTGGTTAACTGGGGTTTAATGGAGTGAGATTAGTATATCCTAGCTAACATGTTTTAAAAATATAATGAAGGCATGACCATGGACTTTAGCACATGCTAAACTCGTAAAGTTAAAACCTAAACTCCCCACTAGGCTTTAGCTCAACCAGTTTAGCACATTTCAAAATACAGCTTGCCTTATCTTGACTATAGCTTTAGAATTTGTTCATGAGATCAAGGTAGATAACATGATATAACTTCACATCTCCACATCCTTGTTTAGACAAACACTTCCTGACCTCCTAGAACCACCACCCTTCCCACATGTTTCCCGGCCTTGCTTCCTCTGTGGTATGGATCCTCCAATAATTGCTTCTCCCTCCTGCTTATATGCCAGGTGAAAACTAACTTCCTTTTCAAATAATTTTGACCCCACTGCTATATCATCATCTTTTCTTGTTGGGCCTTATTTTATCAGTATATGGGGACTGATGAGAAGAGAAGACATTTTGAATCCCTCTCAAGTAGCCATTTGTCCCTTACTTCCCTGCCATAGGTAACAGTAGTTCTGCAAGATGGCCCTGTGTTGGAAATTCAATGGCACGGAAGAAATACCAAAATAAGCAATGTGGTTCCACATTGAAAGAAGGGATTTCATAGCTTCGTAGAATTTAAGGTCAGAAAAGCCCATTAGCTCATCTAATCTGATCTCCCATATGTCACAGGCCCTTACGTTTCACCTAGTTACCCCTGTACTGAGCCCAATAGCTTGTGCTTGGCTAAAGCCTATCTTCCAAAAAGGGATTGTCTTGATCTGACAATCCCTTGAGAATTCATCAATCTCCTTGGTACTTTGTACCAGGGGTTAATCACCCTCACAGTAAAAAAATGTGCCTTATTTCTAATTTGAATGTGTCTGACTCCAGCTGCGAGCTATTGGTTCTAGTTAAGATTTGTCCTCTAAATTAAAGAGCCCTTTAGTACCCAGTATTTCTTCCTGCTTAGATACTTTCACACTAATCAAGGCACCTCTAGATCTTCCTCTTTGATGGGATGAACAGATTGATCTATTTAAGTCTCTCACTGTAAAGCATCTTTTCCAGCCCATATTTGTGGCTCTTTTCAGCTCCCCTTTCAGCTTTTCAACATCCTTTTTAAAATGTGGGCACCAGGACTGTACACAGTATTCTAGAACTGGCCTCACCAATGTTGTATACAGAGGTCAAATCACTTTCCTACTCCTATTCCCTTCTTTATACATCCAAGGGATCGCATTAGCCCTCTTTGCCAGAGCATCGCTTTGGGAGCTCATGTTTAGTTGCTTGTCCACCATGACCCTTAAATCCTTCAGAGTCACTACTTCCCAGGATCAATGTTCCCTCTAATTATTGACAGGCTGGGTGTGCAAAAAATTTCTTCTGTGCAAATTTTTGACAGGCTGTGTGTGCAAAAAAAATCTTCTGTGCAAATTTTTGTGTGCGCAGTGTTTTGCCATGTGCGCAGGGTTTAGGATCTGTGTGCACGCGTATATGTGCACAGCTTAGAGGGAACAGTGCCCAGGATACAGTCCCCCATTCTGTAGGTGTGTTCTGCATTCCTTTTTCCAAGAAGTATAACTTTTCATTTGGCTGTATTAACCCACATATTTGAATGGTTCCAGTTTCCCAAGTGATCCAGATTGCTCTCTCTGATTGCCCTCTGCCCATCATTATTTACCACTCCTCCCATCTTGGTGTCATCTGCAAATGTTATTTATAGGGAATTTATATTTACTTCTAAATCATCAATAAAAACATGCTGCCTAGATGATCACTATGCTCTCTTCTGGCCTTATAGTCTACAAGTCTATCAATAAAGCTGGGCCTACTATCTATCCCTGCAGAGCCCATATAGTGCTAATTTTTTAATCGTACTGCCATATATTACTAAATCAAAATACCTGTACCGTAAAAATGTGTTATTCCAATGTGCATATATATATTGAAATATATTTCATCTATGTATTCACCATTATCACCTAAACTTGTAATCTCATCAAAAAATGAAATCAGGTTTGTCTGACAACATGGTTTTATTGAAATAAGTCTTAACAGGCATTAATTATAGACTGATCCTCTAACTCTTTATCAATTAAATCCCTTATCAGCTTTTCCAGTATTTTGCCCAGGGCTAGGCTAGGCTAACTGACCAATAATTACCTATGTCATCCCAAATGCCCTTTTAAAATATTGGCACAACATCAGCACTTTTCCAGTGTTCTGACATCGCCTACGTATTCCAAGATTTGTTAAAAATTAACATCAGCAGGCAAGGGAGCTCCTCAGCTAATTTTGTTAGGACTCTTGGGCACAAGTTATCCAGGTCTACTGATTTAAAAAATGTTTATACATGATAGATATTGTTTAACATCCTTTTTAGTTACTAATGGACTGGAAAGTACTTTATTATCCTCATATGATTTGAGTAGATCATCCTTATTCCTTCCATACACAGGAAGAAATATGTATTAAACATTTCTGCCTTTTCTGCATGATTATTAACAAATCTACCATCTCCCATCTAGTTATGAGTTTATGCCATTGCTCGGATCTCTTTTGTTCCTAATATGCTTTGAAAACTCCTCCTCATTTTTCTTACCCCTGCCAGAATGGATTTTTCCCTGATTCCTTTAGCTTCCCTGATCAATTTTGTACATGCTATATCTTCTAATTTATTTGAATTGTAATCTATCTCCCCTTTTTCCATTTTCTATATATTGCTTTTTATTGTTATTATTTCTAATTACTGCCTTCACTTCACCACTGAACCAGAATGGACTTATAGTCAAAGTTGTCCTCTTTCTTAATTGTGGAATTTGTGCCTTTTTGGTCATTTAATAAACTTTTCTTAAAGGACATTCACATTTTTTATCTAAATTTTTCATCAAAATCACTGTTACTCAAAATTTTCCTCAGTTTGGGGAAATAAGCCCTTCTGAAGCACCAGTAATACATATGACTGATTGGGACTGTCTTCTGTTTGCCTGCATTGAATGTAATCAGGTCCATGGTCCCTAGGCAACCACCAACTTCCAGTCCAGTGATTATTTCATTTTTATCTATCATAATGAGGTCTAAAATAGAGTTACCTCATGCTGGGTGCAATACCTTTTGTATTATAAAATTATCATCCATAATTTTTAGAAACTCTACTGATATTTTACTACTGGCTGCGTGAGACCTCCATCTTATGTCTGGTATACTGACCGCCCCCCTCCCCCGCCCCGAACACCACAATATTTCCTTCCACACATTACAAACAGACATTTATCTCCTCTTCTCTGATTTGTTTTAGTGATATGTAACAGACCCTCCCCAGCACCTCTCCTGGGTTTTTATTAGCTACCACATCAATCCACGTGCATTCAAGATCCTGCTATTCTACATTATCAATAACTCTAAGCTAGATAATGGCTTCTGTCATGTAGAGTACCACCCTCCTCCTCTTGTACCTCTCTGTCCTTCTTAAACAGGTTATAACCAGTGGTTTTAACATTCCAGTGATAAACATTCTTCCACCAGGTTTCAGGAATGTCAGTTATATCAAACTACTTCTTAACAATGAGAATTTCCAGGGTCTCTTTCTTGTTTATCCAGACTCCCAGCACTGGTACATATGCAACTGAAAAATGTCTTTGCTTCAAATTCTTTGCCCCTGTGGGTCAACTGTATGCAACCTGCTAAGTTTGATTTTGTACTGCATTTGCCTCTGAAACAGAGGATTGAATCCCCAGCTGCACCCAAGAAATAGTGGGTGCATCTGAGGAGAGAAGCCACAAAGCAATTATCATCTATGAGTAAATGACAAAGAGCTGGTTCTATACCAACCAAGGATTCCTTCCAAACCAGTGGAATCATCAGTTGCCAGTTTAGGGAAGCTTTAAGCCTCTTTCTAATGCCCCTGGGCATAATAGAGGGAACACTGCAGGAGCCTCAGTGTGTTCCGATGGTAGCTGGCTGATAGACTCTGACTGGTTACAAAGTTTTACACTCTATGAGCAAAGCTGCAGAAGGGGATGTAGAGAGAAAACTGTCTTATGAGGAGAGGTTAAAAGAACTGGACATGCTTAGACTTGAGAAAAGCCAACCAATGTGGGGTTTGGATGGGGGGAACCTGATAATGTTCTTCACATGAGTGAAGGGTCACTTAAAAAAAAAGATGGCAATCAGCTGTTATCTGTGTCCATTGATGGTAGGACAAATAGGAATGGGCTTAATCTGCAGCAAGGGAGATTTAGGTTATATATTAGGGAAAAAAGTTCTAACTATAAGGGTAGTTAAGGTCTAGAATAGGCTTCTGTGACACTGATAGGCTGTTCAACTTGGGTTTGACCCATAAGAATTTAACAAGAGGCATTGAAATGTAATTAAGACAATCTACTTGTATTTCAAAGAGATGTACTAGACCTGCAATCATTAGCCCATGCATTTGTAGTAGTAGAAATGAAAGGTAGATGCTAAGTATATTTGTGTTTACCTATATCTTGTTAGAAATTTAACAATGTAACAAGATTGGTTTGTAGATGCTAATTCCCTTTGATGTCTTAATTGTTTTATATTATGTATGTGGATGGTTCAATTAACCTAAAGTTCAAAGATGTAAAATACTGCAGGAAACTAATAATATTATCTATATTGTCTTCAACTCAATTATTTAAGCTATAATGAAGTACCAGCTAATTGCCTTATGTGAACGAATGCAACTAGTTTACCTGGATATGCATTGGAAATAGAAGATCAGCTTCAAAGAAACAATCTGCACTGCCTATTCTTCTCTGAGGGAGGTTCTGCTGTGACAAGAAGCTTGCCAGTGTGCGAGGGCACTATAAAGGAAAGCCCTGGGCCTGATCTTGCCAGCTTAGGTCTGCTTAACTTTAACAGGAAAGGTCTAAGCCAAGGTTTATCTTGGAATTCTCATGGAAGAACTTGAACAGGCTCCACTCCTGGACTGCCTGTTGGACTATAATATTTTAATTGATTCCAGAAATACTTTTACAGGCAAGCAGCCTAACTATCTCTGCAATGAAACTGACCTAAGGACTTTAAACATATCTGTATGCATATTGATCTTAACCACTGCAACTCTCTTCTTTTTCTTTCCTTTTATTATTAAACCTTTAGTCTTTTAATTACTAAAGGATTTGCATGTGTGTGATTATTGAGTAAGATCTGAGACTCATATTGACCTGGGGATAAGTGTCCAGTCCTTTGGGATCAGTGGACCTCACATATGGTGAATAATGTTTTCATAACCCTCACTGTATTAGACTTGGCTGTCCAGATAGAAGTCAAGGGCTAGAATGCTTAAATCAGACTCTGTTTGGCTTCTTGGTAACTGGTGTGATATCACAGAAGCTATTTTGTTACTGGCTTGGTGATTCTAATGATATAATAAACCCCTGCCCTATTCCTTACAATCTGCCATAATAGGTTTCAGAGTGGTAGCCATGTTAGTCTGTATCAGCCAAAACGACAAGGAGTCCTTGTAGCATCTTAGAGACTAACAGATTTATTTGGGCATAAGCCTTTGGGGGCTAGAATCCACTTCATTCCCTGTATGGCCCATCTAGGCACCCTGGTCACAGCTTCCAAGGGAGGCTGTGGAATCTCATTCATTGGAGGTTTTTAAGAACAGGTTAGACAAACATCTGTTAGGGATGATCTAGGTTTACTCAGTCCTGCTTCAGCGCAAGGGGCTGGGCTCGATGACACGTGGAGCTCCTTTCTAATCTTATGTTTCTACAATTCTAAGAGGCTTGTAACATCATTGTTGAGACTTGATTATAACTGGTTTGGTCCCGTCCACACAGGAAAGAACAAATTATGATATGAGGTACTCCCCTGTTAGGGGGGCATAACTGGTCACCATGTAAAGTGTTACTGTGAAGATGATCCTTTAGGCAGAGATTTTGAGTCTGAAATTTCAAGTCAGTATTTGCAAGAAACCAGCTGATGAGCAGTGTCCAACACCATTAATGTGAAATGCCCACTTCCTCCAGAGAAACATCAGATCCACTTAATGCCCACAACAGATGCACTGTTCCAGTGCATCTCTTCCAGTCATTTGAGGTTTGAAGCTGCTTTCCTGGCCTCATTCAGAGAAAAACAAATTATTTCTTGGTCAGTCTTGAGGGAATATATAAAATATGCTTTTAGCGGTTCCATCCCCCATCTTTTTAGTTATCTGTTTCCTTGCAATTACTCTGTTTTCAAAAGTAAACCTACAGTACAAGAGCAACAAGGGAAAGATAATTAGATTGGAAAATAAAAACAACTCTTAGCCAGAGGAGAGAGTGTTTAGTGAAAAAAAGCTGCTGAATTTAACAGGGTGCATGGGCATTAAAGGCCTTCAAGAGATTTCAGTCCCTCCTTTGACTGAAGGCAAGCTTTGACCTATGGTACTAATACACTAGCTTCCCTCCAGATGTGCTTTGGCTAGGACTTCACAGGAATGCCAGCATCTGATAAACAGTCATTCTACTAACTAGTCCTGACAAAATAAACAAACAAACACAAAAACAAAATTTCCTACATGGAGTGCACTGAGGTGGATTCAAGATTTTGTTTTGATTCATATGGGCCACTCAGGTTAATACCATTATAGAGAACTGAGGTGACTATGCAGGTGAAAAAGATCCCAACTTGCAGTCCTAATGGAAAAGGACAATGCTGTGGACATTTTCTTCCAGAGAAGAGGCAACATCAGAGAGGTTTTTGACAATGAGAGGGACTGACAGTAAAGGCAAAAGACAGGTACACTGCAGGCAGGAGCCATGAATACTTTTTGTCATGTAGTGTGAATGCACCCGAGCTTTGATCAACATAGCCCCTTGCTAATCCAGTTTTGTTGGCTCTGCACACAGCTCTCTCTGCCTATGTTCCTCAATCCTGGACTGCAGTACTCCAGTTTTACCCATTCTGGCCCGTATACAGCTCTGTCAATGTATTTCCAATTTAAAAAATACTCCAGCTAGCCCATAGCTTTAAAGCTCTCACATAAACATGATTAACTGTGATAAAATTTGTGGTGCTTTCTGACATGAAATAAACATTTCTCATAGAAACTACATATGGTAGGTTGAGACAACAAACAGAAGAGACATCTACTGCCAATAAAGGGGTCAGCCTCCATTTCATTGTACCGGCATCTCCTGTACTATTCAAGCCGCAATGGAGAATAGGCAGCTATAAGGATAGCTCTCCAGCACAGCAAAGATAGCTTTACAGCACAGCAAAGATGCAAAATCAAGTATTATATTGTGAATCTTGCTTAAGAGAGCACCTCCCCTTTTGAGAACAGAAGAAAGTAGTATAGTTCATTTTTTATTGTGTGTCATCAAGTAGGAATACTACGTTGAGCAAAAGCTAGATCTGGAAAGAGATTAATTTTGGGGGGTGCAGGTTGTCCACCACCAAACATAAATATACTTCTTTGTCATATTACATTTTGTCTAGAGTAGCATAGCAGCTTCCTCACTTCCTCTCACCTTCCATATTAGCTGCTCTCAGACAGCTCCATTTTCCATTTGTGAATACAATTATCCCTTCCAATGTGAACCACTTTATGTTTGTGCTTATTGAATCTAGGTTTATTGATTTAATCTCACTTCTTGAATTCACCAGACTCAGACATATTGAATGGTATTGGATCCAGATCAGACCCCCATACAGGACCCCTATCAAAAATCATCCAACATGACTCTAAATCACTCGTAATTATCTGTGCCCTCGGGGTACTTTAATAAAAATTCAGTTGGGTACCCATTTTACAGTATTCCATTTAGTCAACATTTTTCTAGATTCCAGATAATACCATCATATAAGATTGTATCAAACATAGAGAGAGGCCAAGGAGACAAGTTGTGAATCGACATTCAGGTTAGATTTGGCATATTGAGGCTGACTCTGGTTTAGAGGTCAGGTTCAATGGCACCAAAATCTCATAAGCAGCTCTTGAGAAATTTCAGTTCAGAATGGTGGAAATCTGCTAGATATCTGTTGTCTTGAGCTGTAATTGTCTGATATGGCTGTTCTTACACAATTCTGAATGAAACTGAGTTGGAAAGTACATCTGTTTTGGTTTTTATCTAACTGCTATTTGGAACTAAACTGAAGGAACTAAAGATTGAGTCCAGGGCTTCTAAGAAACTCAAAGAGGTTAGGATTCAAGGTTCTAGTTTTGGCTCATCTCTAATCAAATGCTTTACTGAACCCAAGATATATGAAGACTGGATGTGTGGTCTTAATGTACATGTGTAACTTCCATTGAAGGTAGTGGGAGTTTTGCCTACATTAAGTCTGCAAAATCAAGCCTACTATGTCCACTGAAGTTTCTTTATCCACTATGCCTATTATCCAATCAGAGAACAAACTGAAAGCTGGCTGACACAAATTAATTTCTGAGGTACCATTATTTACAGTCTTATTTCCCTCTAGGTGATTTCAAACTGGCTGCATTATTAACTGAACCAGCAATTCACCAACATTAAAGTGTAATAAATCGGGTGTGTAATTCCACAGGTACTACTTGTTTACCCTTCTGGTACTACTGTATGCTTTGTATATCCTTTCGCAATGCGCTAGGACCTAGTCTGTGCTCCGGAAGTTCACAACTATAATTGCTGACAGCAGTGCTGGAAAAGATGCAGGGGAGAAGAAGGCAGAAATTTCTCTCTCTCTGGCGAGGTTAATCTCCCTCTCTGGACAGTGATGGGCCATCTCTGGCAGGGATGATTTATCCCTGGCTCATAAAGATGCTTCTGAAGAACACATTTTTGGGTTTGAATACACCAGATGGCATGGATTCTCACTGTGTTTCTCCTGTTCTTTCCAAATCCTGCCTCAAAATGTCTCTGTTCCTGTTAATTCCTCACAGATCTGCGCTCACCAGGACTGCACAACTGGAATTGGTCTGTGCATAGTGGTCATTTTCAACCTTCAGAGACAACTGAAGTAGGACTCTCACCTTCCATTTCCAAAATAACAAGCTCCTAGCTACGATAATCTCCATCTGGTAGGTGTAACAAGTGTTGGGGTTTGTGACACTGTGATGGGAATGATCCATCACTCAGAGTGATTGCTGGCCATCTGGAATTTATTACAAGTGTGATTAAGGAGCTATAAAGCTTGCTCCAGCCTTGGAAAAGTCAGTTTGGCCAGGGAGCTTGGATTTCGAGAGGCCTGCTCCAGCTTTGGAAGACATAGCCAGCCTGGGAGACTGGTTTAGGTGCTACATACAAACATGCTAGTTCATTACATATCATGGCCTTAATCATCTTCTTATTATTATCCTTTTTTAATGAGGAAAGAAACAAAGAAGCACTTCAGACTTCTATTGGTCACCTCTAATGTGCTCTTGCTCATATTAAAAAGCTGATTGACTGAATGGTACTATTTACATAGCACTTCCCACCTTCCAAGAACTGTACAGACATTAACTAACACCCTAAGATCTAGTCTACATCAAGGGTTGATGAAAATTGCCTTCCATTGTAAGACTACCAAAAGTAGCAACAGTGGGAACACTGCTCCAGGTTAGGGTGAGTCTAGAAATATGGTGCCAAAGTTGGGGGCCACCCACACTAGCACTCACACTGTTGCTACAACTGTGGAGCTGCAACGGAGCTAAAGCAATGGTATGAGATTTTCATGAACACATCAGCACACACAAGACCTTTGGAAAGCCAGCTGGCTCCTCCTCTTTGCTTTCAGCTGCTCAAGGGCATTTACAAAGGCCAGAGCCACATTAAACACCTACCTACGATTACTTTTCAATAGTAAATACTTGCTCTAAGTGCCACAGGGATGTGATTCAATCATCAACAGGAGGGAAGAAGACACATACCATCATGAACAGTGAATTCTCTGTAACTTAAAGTCCTTAAACCATGATTTGAGGACTTCAGTAACTCACCAGAGGTTAGGGATCAATTACAGGATTGAATGGGTGAAGTTCTATGCCCTGCAATGCGCAGATCAATCTAAATGATCACGATGGTCCCTTCTGGCTTTAAAGTCTATGAGTCTGTGAACAGGAGGGAGGTATCCACAGGACAATCTCTGTCCACATTAGGATCAAGCCACCTAAAATGTCTGTCCCATCACTATTGTCTAGGATCCTCATGTTCTTTTTGTTGTGTCACTCAGCATGGCAGCTGATACACAAGTTCTTCTGATGTGTAATACCCTCAAACCTAGCAAGGAACTCCATTTGCTGCTGTTGGAAGGTTTGTTTTATTGGGTAGCTATATAGCTCCCTTACTGTAGTATCTGAACACCTCCCACTCTTTAATGCATTTAGCCTCACAATGTCTCTGTGAGGCAGGGGACTGTCATTCTCTCCACTTGACAGATGGGGAATGGAGGCATAGAGAGACTAAGGCTACAATTTTAAAAGCACCTAAGTGACTTAGGAGCCATAGTCCAGATTTTCAAAGGTGTTTAGGCACCTAATAATGCAGACAGTCACCGACCAGGGTTTTCAAAAGGACCCTGGTACATAACTCCCATTGAAAACAATAGAAGTAAGGTCAGGGGTCTTGGGGGGAAATCCACTAGGTCAGCAGTTCTCAACATTTTTCTTTCTGACGCCTGCTCAACATGCTCCAAAAACTCTTCACGGCCCGCTTGTACCACAACAACCTCTCAAGATTTTGATTTACTGGCACCCACACTGACTACATTTTCTACATTTGGGGTCTACAACATACCCTCTGCGTAGCTTTGTCTCAGTTCTTGGTTTCCCCCAATGATTATGTATTATTCCAAAATCTACTGTACTATACATGTTCCAGTTGAGTGGACAAGCTTGTGAAATTCTGGGCCGGGAGGTGGCAGACACACTGTAAAACTTTATACTCTAAACTGTTAAAAAAATAAGAATCATACAGTTCCTTCACCTCTCTTTTGCCAGTCACAGAAGTACAACAAAGTGAATTTGTGCCCCACACTGGGTGGGGCCGTCTCTTTACTCCTTCATTGCCTCTCATTATAAGTGTTTTGCAATCCTAAATTTCTCTTTCTCCCTCCACAAATGACCTGTGTATCAATGTTATCCACAAACTCCATGAGGTAATAGGTGTGGTGCTCAATGATCACTCAGTGAAAGGTTAATTCTGTGTCTGGGTCCCACTATCTGTGCATAACAAGAGCTTCACAGCACCTCACCCAGATGCTATACCTGGGAAGTTCAGCCTCTAAAGGCATATTCCTCAATACCACAACAGGATTTTATCACTTTCACGTGTTCCTCTGCTTCAGTCTCTAGAGGTGTTCTTTGGGCTCATTCTATCATGTGGATGCAAATGCCTCCATTTCCCACGTGGGTGAGGAATAGTTAAGTCCTAAACTGCAAGCAGCCCAGTCACAAGGTTATGAGCAGAAATCTTTCCAAACTCAGCTGCAGTTGGAGGAGATATAGTTGGAGGTTTTTTTGTTGGCTTCTCCTTCGTGCATGGAGAAAAGGCAGCATTCATTGCCTTTTCAATAATTTCTTTGTTGTTTTCACATGAAAAGAATACACTAGACTGAGTGGGTCAATTTAAAAATTAGTCTTCTACAGAGAGAAAGTTCTTAAGCAGAACTGCTCTGGCGCCGAGTGCCAAGAGTAATTTTCTGGTTATTGATCTTTTCCAGATGGAATTTCTTTGTGATTATTTCCCATTTCCATTCCTACCTCATCAGCTCTCTGCAAAGACCTTCCTGAGGAGTAGCTTCCCATTCCCCACTCCTCTGCTGCAATCACACTGGCCTTCTTTATGTCGCTGTATGGCCCCTGTTGGATAGAGGCTAGGAGACAGACTGTGGGGTTATATAGATAGTATATGGTGGAAAGTATTAATGGCTGTCATCGTATGTGTCTTTGATCTATAGATCAATCACAGACCTTGTAAAATCAATAGGTGTGCTAAGCACTCTTCTTTCAGGCTAAATGAAAGGTGCAAATAAGCCCCTTTTATGAAGTAAGAGAGATGAAGACAATAGAAGCCAAGCACTCAAGGCAACCAGCTGCAAAGCGAAGCCTCAGCAGACTAAATCGTGTGGTCTGAGGGATTTTGCTGCGGCTGATTACATCTACAGAGACCAGGGGATTGATGGGTGGCAGCTGTGTGTGTACGAGAGCAGTAAGCCAAGAGAAACCCAGCAGAAAGAAGAGAAACAGTTGTGAGAGTGCCCCTGAGAGGGACAGAGCTCCCTGAGACATAGAACTCACCAGAAAGGCAGGATGGAAAATGGTGAACCAGCAAACTATCTGCTGCTGTTTGTTTTTACTGTGTTTAGGGAAAGAGGACTTTGTTCATTGAAACAAACAGGATTGCATCAAACCAATACCTGACTCATTTCATCAATTTCTCCTAGGGTGATCAGACAAGTATGAAAAATCAGGATGGGGGTGGTGGTAATAGGACCCCATATAAGAAAAAGACCCAAAAAATTGAGACTGTCCCTATAAAAATTGGGACATCTGGTCATCCTAACTTTTCCTCTGAATGAAAACAAGCCAGCTAGGCCCCAACTATTGTCTAACTGATCAGGCAAAAAAAAGAAACAGTACTTGTGACTTGCCAACTCTTGTAATGTGACCATCCCAAACTCATATTAATAAAACCTTTATATCCCACTCTCATGTATTCCAAATATGTATGCAATCAATATAATTGAGTCTGTTCTAATTGTCTCCTTTCCTAACAACTATTCTAAAAAAATAATAATTACACACACACACACAAACATACAGAGAGTGGCTACAGCCAGGCTACCCTCAAGCTCTGTTGTTCTCAGATTCCATTGGGGTCAGTGTTACAATAGGAGACCTTCAGTGGAAGCCCAGATCCTGCAGGAAACTGTAAAACTGTGAGTTGGTAAGTGGTCCCTTTCCCCCTGACTCAGCACTGACCCAAAGCCCTAGCATGGTGGCAGTGGGTAACATATTGCTGGAGATGCTGTCTTCTGGATTAGATGTAAAACCAAAGCCCTAAGCACTTGTGGTCATTTTTAGAAAGAGTTCAGGGCTATATTCCCTGCTGAATCCGGCCACTGCTGGGTCCAACAGAATTGAAGGATCTGCAAAGGAGCTACTCATGGCTCACTGGATGTACATTTATGGCTCCTCACAAAATGTAAATAATCCTCAGGGCTGCTCTAAACTATTTTGCAAAGGTAATGGCTTCCAAGAGACGACACACCAGCCAGGGATTGCTAAAGCAAAGCACACTCCAGCCATCTCATTCTCCATGCCCCCTTTGGCTATGAGAGGCTGAATATTCTGAATTCTTACCACCCACAGAATACAGTTGACTGTTTAACCCAAATACATGGACCTTTTGTACTGCTCCATAATGGGGCTCGGGACCTAGCCCAGACTTCTATCCTATTGTCCTGCCTAGACTTCAAATCCCTAAATACCCCCTGCCATTTCAACTGGAGCAATTAGTCTTTGCATCCCATCCTAAATGTTTGTGGCAGAAAATAACTGCCACAAAAGAGTCTTGTCTGTCTGTTGTGTGTTAAATAACCCTTGTACATACAGTCATGAATACATACAAGCATGAAACTCACTTAAGTGTGACACAGAGGCCCACTGGTGGCTCACTACTCAGTGCCAGAAACTCTTTTCAGATCTGACACGCTCGCTACACCTAACACACTGCTGCATTATGTGTATCTAAAAGGTGTCATGTAAGGGATCACATACAGATAGGCAGATCATTCATCTGGGTGTAAACTGGACAGTCCTTCTTTTATATAATAATGTTTGTCATTTGTCTGGTACTGAGACAAAACTGGATGTGATTTTGTTCAGTATCGTAGGGAGGATGCCATGAAAAAGAGCACGTCACTCTACCCCCACTGGCAAAATCTCAGTGGCACACTCTTCAAAATGGCAACCCTTTGTGTGGTGTGACCTTGGAGACACCGCGCATGAGAGTTCATGCCTAAAGGGAAACGTCACCCTGAGGGGATGGGGTCACGTCACTCCCTGAAGTACTGGAATGTTCGGCGCTCCGGGAAAGTGTGAGAGACAACCCTATATACAAACTCGTAACACACTGGTCCCCAAAATCACTATGTGGCACATGTTCAATGTGTGTACAAAGAGTTATAAATATGTGCTAGAATATTGTTCTTAAAATGTGTTGGGTGAGCAGTGCATAAACCAGGTCTGCCCTAGACAAAAAAAATGTGTATTTGCTTGACTGACCAAGCAAATACACATTGTCTCTGATCGTCAGGCAGAGACAATGAAGGTATATTTATATGCAAGGTAAATAAAGCTATTAGGAGAGCAAGCTGGGAAAGATGTCCATTTAGTCTCCACTGGGGATAGAGACTGCACCCATAGGACACCCTACCACCTCTTGCAACAGGGTCAAGGGACTTTGGGAAGATATAAGGAAAGAGAAAAAGCTATGTTGGCATCCTTCACCTGAAGACACAAAGGAACTGAGTACTTAGAGATCTGGCCAGGACACTTCATAGAAAATCTGATCAGCCATGCTGGAAAAGAAACTTGGTGGGAAACTCTTATTTGAACAAGAGAGCCTAGTTTGTTAAATCAGGTTTTAGTCCAAGAAGCACACTTTTACCCCTTTCTATCTTTATTCTTTTATACCTGGTATCACTAAAACCATGACTTTTTGTTTAATAAATTTGTTTTATTTTTACCATAAACCATAACAATGCTGCAATTGAAATAAGAGTCTTTGCCAACCCCCAGTTAAAGTAACAAGTTGCTATATACTGACTTTTTAAAAGGAGCAGTGAGCTTCTGAATGTTCCCACAGAGGGGAGGATACTACAGGGCAGACAGTTTGTGGGAAATTCATGAGTGGGAGGGGAGATCTTGGAGTCACTTTGCAAGGAGTAACCATGGCTGGAGGAATCCAAAATAAGGCTACTGTTCTGTGAACATGCTCCTGGTGCCAGGACTCTGAACAAGGCTGAATAGCACAGAGATTCCGAGGATTATAGGGCAGTGGTGACACAACCTCTTATTGGTCTGGATTGAACCCCAAAGTATCACAATAAGCAACTTCATGCAAACAAGCAAAGTGAAACTAGTGTTATCTTTGCCAGGTCTTGCAAGGGTGTGGCCCACAGAGCTCAATTCACATCACAAGGGGACCCAGGAAGGATATTCATCTGCTGGGAGAAATGTCAGATTAAGGATTAATCCCAGATCCCAAAGCAGACTGCTGTATTCTGTAATCACAGCACTGCACTGCACTACTCTCTTGGAATTGGAAGTGCCACACTCCCAAGGAGACACAAATCTGCTGTGTGACCATAATTTCAGGCCAAGGATGGGACAGTTGTACCCTTGGCCAGCCACCTTCAGGCACTCTCTGAGTCAATCATTGGAGGCAACATTCTCCTGGACTAAAAGCTGCAAAGCACCACAGTACTGCTTAAATAGGGGATTTTTTTAAAAGCTGTTTGCTTATTGAGTTCTCAATATTACTAGGGTTTGCATTTTCAGTTAGAGAAATAGATACATTCCACGGGGCACCTTCCCATGCAGCTGAGATTGGCTCAGAGGTCCATCTGTCTGCTGCAGAGTTTTCAAAAACAATGTCTAGTTCTTCTGTTCTCAGCAGCCTTTGTTTGTCACACCACATGCTCAAAGAGATAGGCAGACCTAAAATGATATGTATTCATTTGTGCTTCTCAATCGCTTCTCATCTGTGGATCGCAACCTCCACACAGCTTCCTGTTGAGTTATGTCAGGATGACAGGGTTAAAATAAGGTACAGAGAGGCAAGGGCCTGACAGGAGAGTCTGACATGCTCACATCACCTCATTACAACAGACCCATATGGCTGAGTTGAGTCCATGCAACAGTGTTTTGTTTTTTTATTCAGACACAACCATGTGCTCCATCACGTTCACACGTACCATGCTGCCTGAGCGGGTTTATACCAGAGCATTCACGGGAAATCTGAGTAGCTCTCCCATGTTATCACTTCTGGGGAATGAGTGCCAGAAGGACACACATAGGCATTTGCACCAGCAACATGCAGAACAATGTACCTTAGTTTAGCACTGGACCCTGAGGTAAAGGTCACATTTCCACGTGTTTGATGTTCAAAACCCCATTGATGCTGAACTGGACAGCACTGAAATGTCCACCTCAGGCAGGGTCTATTGCAGTAGCTAGTACTGTGCCTTTGGCAATTCAACAGGATGATCACCTCACTGTCAGATACAGCTGATATGATAAGGAGGAAACAGATTGAAACTAGAGATAGATGTAAGCCCCATAATTCAAATCTGAATCCTAATCCGTTCTTCACCTAGAGGGGACTGGCTTTGGGCCCATTTTTACTTGTAACAACAAACATGTTTGCTAACTAGTGTGGGAAGAGAAATAATTAAAAATGTGTGAAACCTGGGTATGACGGACAAGGCAGATATAAAGTATCAAGAAATCGTATTTACTATAGATTGAAATTATTGACAAATGAGGAATTATGGAAAACTATAATCACTCTGCAATTAAGATTAGGACTAAAAAGGATTTGCCTTCTTTGTAACATGCAAACTGGGCAGCAGCTAACAACCCCCTATGGAGTTGGAGCTATTAACATGCAAATGATCATTATTCTGACCCAGTATTTGCAGAGAAAAGTTGACATCTATGGAGATTTCAAAGGAGCTTTTCAAATAAGGTATGTTAGGGTACAGGAGAGGGGAAAACAATCTGTTTACTCAAGAAAACACAGTTCCATTCAATATGGAATAAAACTGGAAGACAATTATTGTTTCAGGAGGCTGAGACTGAGACACACAGGTGTGGAATTTGAGCAAGCCTCCTTGTCAACATGCTAATAAAAAAGAGAACTTCAGGGCTGGAATGTTAATGCAAGAAGCTCACACCTTTACTTCAAAGATTTACAGGAGCATAAACCAGAGAGGGAAGGGGGTGTTGATGACTCTCAGAGGTGAAACATGGAGACCTTGAGAAGTAAGAAGAGAGGCAAACAGAACCTGATCGAATGATGTGAACCCCTGAGCTTTGGGATGCTAGTGAATATTAGTTTATGCCTGTATTTGCAGGACTGCATCTCCTTGGGTGAAGGCGTTACTGAGGATTCGATTAAATGTGATAGTACACCACTGACTTTGGATTTAAGATGATTTTCTCTCAATTTTCTAAGAAACTTTGCTCTCTTTAATATCAATTTGATCTTGGATATCTCTGGCAAATTCACTGCAGTCTGTTCTCAAGGACAAGGAAAATGAACAGAACAAATCTGGTGAGAGAGGTAAAAGTGGGCAGCAAAAGTATACTGACCTGGGGTATTCAAAGAAAGGCATAAAGATAAGAATGCTGATGCGTGGTGGGGTTTTGCCAAGATTCTGGCTGAGGTTAGTAAGGGAGAAGGGGAAAGCGTAGAAATCACAAGGAGAGCTGGGAACAGGGGCTGAAGGTTACAACCGGAAACTCCAAGCTTTATTTTGTTTATTGTAGCACTGAAGTCATGGACCAGTGTGAATAGTTTTCCACATATGATAGAAGCTTTTCTTTAGGTAAAGAATATTTACAGTTTAATTTCACTGCAGCTTTCTTTCACATTCACTGTGCCCAAGAACTAGGTTGGCAGGGACAGAGAGGCAGACCATATTCTGGAGGCTTAGGTTGCAGGACTGTTAAAAGTTCTGGAAATAACTTTTGTGGTTCGTGTCCATGCAACACTGTAACATTGTAAGACAATGTCTCACCAGCATGTTCCAGCATCCACCTCTGTCCTATCTCCTGTTGAATTTGAGAGACATTGTAATGCATGAGTTTTACCTTCACCTTTTTTACCTACAAAAAAAAGGGGGGGGGGCGAGATTGAGAGAGAGCATGTAGCTAGGGTTAGGTCATTTTTTTCTTTATTAGTTTTCACTTCTTTGAAGATACAGTCTTCTGTGAACAAATAAAAGGGATCTTGGAAGGAGGAACTGATTTTGGGAGTGTAGAATTACCAGTTCAGGATTGAGATATGCATTTAGAATCTTTCAAATCTGCAAGAACCTGCGGCTGAAAACTGCTCATTTAGCAAGTTTCAGAGTGGCAGCCGTGTCAGTCTGTATGCACAAAAAAGACAGGAGTACTTGTGGTACCTTAGAGGCTAACAAATTTATTTAAGCATAAGCTTTCATGGACTACAGCCTACTTCATCAGATGCATAGAATGGAACATATACTGTAGTAGGAAGATATAGATATATATGTGTGTGTGTGTGTATGTGTATACACACACACACACGCATACAGAGAACATGAACAGGTAGTTCTGTAAGAGAAGTCAGACTTCTGATGAAAGAAAAACGGATACACAATTTAGATCAGTGGACCTAAAAAAATCAGATCTATCAGAATTTGGTTTTGCAAGTGCATGTATATTGCATCATGTCCCTTCCACTGTGCACTCTACTTTCTCACCATCCATTCCAATGTGACCACCACTCACAAGTACTGAACTGCACAAAAAGTTTGTTGTAGCTATGGGAACTTCAAAGACAAGGATTCCTGGTGCCTTTTATTTTTCTGACCTGGAATAAGCATAAATACAATTACTGAAGGAAGAACCTGACTAGGATTTTTAGGTCCAGTTGGTAGTAATGTAGTATCCAGACATGTTAAGTCTTGCAAACCCATGTCCTAGGCACACACATTTCTCTTGCTTTCCTTCGACTGCTGTACATATCATACAGTCACTAACAATGATGAGAACAGAGGAGTTTCTATAGGGG
This sequence comes from Dermatemys mawii, assembly GCA_007922305.1. Classification (NCBI taxonomy): domain Eukaryota; kingdom Metazoa; phylum Chordata; order Testudines; family Dermatemydidae; genus Dermatemys; species Dermatemys mawii. The sequence continues at coordinate 28,753,629 of ML677351.1, forward strand.
ATCAGACTGGTGTTCCATCTGCCATTATCTTACCTTTTACAGTACTTCTGTGGAAAGTATAAGAAACAAGCCATGGATAATTATGGAATAACCTCTGCCACAGGGGATGTTTTTACAAAACCCCTGACTAATTCAGGGTATGAGAAGGACAGTGTTCAGCAAACAAAGTAACTGTCTGTCATTTCTTTTTATCCTCAACAGTTAATGTGTTGAGCCAGACCTCATTTGCTATACACTATCCACCTGTCGCACTAACAAAGAGTTTTGTATAGGCAGTGCAACGGTGCTCATTGCCAGACACAGGGATAAATTTATCTTCACAACAACCTGTAAGGTAAGGCACTGCTATTATCCCCATTTAACAGATGTGGGACTCAGATACAGATAAGCTAAGTGCCTTGCTTAGGAAGGCTGTGGTCAAGCTGAGAACAGAATCCAGGTCTACTTACCTAGTGTCTTTACCACAAGACCATCTTTCCACTTTCAGAACAGCCCTCCCTGGCTCACTATACCACTCTCAAACAGCTGTGGTGATGAAACAGGGTGTTTACGGAGACCAAACTAGAGCTGGCTGAATAATGAAACAATTGTATGAAAAATATTGAAATTGTGACTTTTTCAATGTTGCAGTTTTCCGATTGGAACCCTCCCTTTGAAATGTTAATTATTTCCCCCCAAAATATTGAATTTTAAAATTTCGACTTTTTGCCACCTCCTCATTTTCTCCTTTCCTTGTTCTTTTTTGCCATGAAGTGCAATAAAATGAATTATTTCCAGAGTCCATCCTATGCCCTTTTTCTTATTTTCCTTCTTCCACTCTAACTTTTCAAGACCTTTTTTACTGTTGGAAAAGTTCCAGAATGGGAAAAGCGGAATGGGGCAAGCTGAACTGTAAGCACAGTTACAAATGTTGCTTTTAATTGTGACAGACAAATGTGTCTGCTATCCTGAGCTTGAATTTACCACTACTCCGACAATTCTATTACTGCTAGGCAAAACCTTTTTCAGCCAATGTTGTTCCAAATGCTGTCAAAACCCACAGACTGCCATTTAGTGGGCAGATATCCTTTACAATATGCAGTACACTTTGGATTTCCATCAACACAAGATCACAACTTACTAGCTCTAAAAGCTAACAGCATTGCCAATTAATGGGAATTTCTTGCCAAGTGAGTTCAAATTGCACATCAGGAGTACAAGCCACTAACATAAGTTCACTGCCAGCTTCTTCAAAGCAATAGGAGTCTGCCAGACTCCACCTCTGTCCTATCTCCTGTTGAATTTGTCTTCATTAAGCTCATCAGAACATGGCTGCCAGGTTCTCCTTCACTAGCTTATGGTGTTGTGTACATCCTAAATTGTGATGCAGCTCAAACAAAACAAAATGAAGGCCTATATGGACAAACAGCAAAGGCTCAGCTTTCTTCAGCCTGAAGAAAGATAGCATAAGTTCCACTTGGAGTTTGCCAGCTCCTGGAACTCTGCATTGAACCTCTGAGGGGTCCTACCCTATGGACTACAACAACAATGGCTACTAGAGCTTTTTGACTCCATTTCCCAGCATTTTTGGTGTCAAGGGTGAGGACAGAATGGACTAGAAATTCCCGCTGAGGCCAATAGGGAGGCATCTGCATGGGATGATACAGGCAGGCAGTTTGCTGGGTCATAAGAACATAAGAATGGCTATGCTGAGTAGACCAATGGTCCATCTAGCCCAGTGTCCTGTCTTCTCATAATGGTCAGTGCAAGTTGCTTCAGAGGGAATTAACAGAATAGTGCAACTATTGAGTGATCCATCCCCTCTCATCCAATCCCAGCTTCTGGTAGTCACAGGTTTAGGGACAACCAGAGCATGGGGTTGCATCCCTGACCATCTTGGCTAATAGCCATTGTTACACCTATCCTCCATTAACTTTCCTCCATTAGCTTATCTAATTCTTTTGAAACCAGTTAAATGTTAGGCCTTCACAACATCCCCTGGCAACAAGTTCCACGGGTTGACTAGTGGGACTTATGGAGAAGTGTGGCTCACCTGCCAATCATGGCAGCTACTATAAGGGACTGGGAAGATTTCCAGGGAACTTCTCCTCATCTGAAGGACTGGGTGATTTTGAAAGCTGGATGGACCAGGCCACCCAGATAGTTCCAGAGTAGCAATGTTCTGATGGAGAAAAGAGAAGGAAGATCTGATGTCATAAGGCTCTCAAAACTGGCAACCCTGACACCACTATACAAGATTATCTAGTTATACTAGAGAGCACATATGGAATGACCAAAAGTAGGGAAAACCCAAACTGCTGGTTCAGGAATCTTAAAAAACACCAGGGAGAAAAAAAGATGTCTAAGGTCCCACGAAGGCTGAAGCCATTTCTAGTGAAAGTGACTCTGACAAAAGGTGTCCAGATGGAGAGAGTGAACCATGCATAAATTGCCTAGGTGTTGAGGGGCATGCTCTATGACCTGTTACTTCTGAACCTACCATTGAGCTGGAGGTTGAAGAACCCACTCACCTTCCTGGCCCTATTAAAGAAAGCCAGATAGGAAGAAAAAAGGGTGGCAGTGAAGAAGCCCTTCTTGGCTTGTGAATCACAGGCCGAGACACAAGATCCTAAGTCAAGAAGGAACCATGACCACTCGATAAAAAGATGTGCAAAACCAACTGAAGGACTTGAAGGAACAGGTGGACTGCTCTGCTGACAGCACAAAGACAGTTTCCTTTATCTAAGCCTATCCTGGGAGAGGGAGGTTGGCACCCTAAGTAGCCTATTCCAATACCACCAAATCAGTAGAAACAGAAGAAACCACCTCAGCCTCTGGGCCAAAATCCTCTAATCTGTTTCATCTGTGAGAAAGGTGGGCATAAACCTAGAAGATGGCCTAAGAACAATAATGGAAACAATGTGATTTGGAAGTTCCTACAAAGATACTTAAATTGGGGATTCGGTGAAGGAGCATATTGTGTCCTGGCTGAAGGACAGCTCCAGCAAAGTTAAGCTGCCTGAAGTAATGACTATCCCTCAGGAAAATTACCTAAAGCCTTGTAGAATCTGCCTCTGAAATTACAGTGAAATTAGGACACACCTGTACATCCACCTTAGACAGTGGATCACAAGTGACCATCATCTTCAGAGCTCTTCATGACAAGAATCTGACAGAGTTACTGCGAACTAAGGGCCTCTTGGTGTTCAATAAAGATTATGGAGATCACCTTGGTCTCATATCTACATATAATTTGCAAACAGGTGTCATGTAACGTTTCTGTTGAAAGCCTGTGCCACACTGGTCCTCACAATCATTGTGAAATGTATGTATGAATAATATGTAAGGGATGTGTGTGTGTGTGTACACACACACACACACACACTTACAATTATATTCTTAAGGCTGTGAGATGAGGCTGGCCACCAAAAGCTGTGAAACAGCTATAGTTGGGCAAGAGATGTTTATCTATCTGTATGACTACCTGTAAATTGAGTAGTGTGTACTTCACAATGAATGCCTACTGACAGTCTGTGCAAAATGCTAATGTGGTGATTGCAAAGTCTACAAGGGAGATTCCAGACAGGAAAACACAAGCAGCGGGGGTTATCCTGTTTGCAAGTAAAGACAATTGATTTTTGGACTATAATGGTTGTGACACACACACACACACACACACACTGAATCTTTTTCACTGAGGTGACAAGAGGGCAGCATGACTTGTCTCATGAATGGAATATCACAGCAACACCTGGCTGTAATATGCTGAAAGTATTTTTGATGAGCTTTTGCTCTATACCATATGGCAATAACTAGGTAAGTAAATTTAGGGTCTAGAATGCATCGGCAGAAGGGCTACATATGGAACCATTTGATTCTATTAATTGTTTGCTTCTTTTCAAAATATTGTTCTTTGTTAAATAAACTTTTATTTGTTTTCACTATAAACAGATCAAAGTGCTGAGAATTAAGCAGAACTATGTTGTAAAGCTTAACTAGTATGCTGGGGTATACTGTTCCTTTGGAAGCAGGGGAGAAGGGAATTCTATCAGTGTTCAGTGGATATCGGGATGGGCACTCCAAGGAGAGGCTCAGAAGACTTGTGGGTTGGAGTGTCCCTATTTTTAATCTGTATAGACAGAGCAAGGCCTGCATAGGCCAGGAAGGCAGTGCTTGTGTTGCCAGAGACCTGATCAATGGCAGGCACAGACAAGACTTTCTCACAGTAAGGGCAGATGGTGGTGAGATGCCTCACAACCTTGGGTACTGCTGGGAAATGTCACACTTACCCATCCACATGCTGCAATGATTAAGCCATATGTGGACTATGAGTGCTCTTATTCTAAGTACATCACTGTTCTACTGGAGTCTTCCCCTGATGTGATTAGAGTCAGGCACAGAATGGACAAATTAGCTTTGGTCTGCCCGGATCCATAGGGGCACAACCAGGTGCCTCTTTTTATTGGTACTAATGCAAATATGTGTGGACAACTTGCCAGGCTTTTCTGTGAGCAGGGAGAAGACTCTCCTTGTGTGTTGCACATACACTCCATGGAGAAAGATGCCTACCAGAAAAATAATAAGAGAGGTTCACCAACCCATAGGTGGACCTGCAGAGAAGATATTGAAGTTTTGGGGGCAGGCTGTAGTGATATCTGCTGGTGAGGAATGAGAAGACACTGCAAGTTATGGAGTGGAAGTGAACAACCAATTCACCCTGACAGAGTTTACCAAAAGGATTGCTAGTGCATATTGGTATCCTTCTGGTATCCCCAGCAGGAGTACGTTGAATCAGTCAAAACAAAGAACAATTACATTTGTAAGGTTTCCATACCTCTGAATGTGATTCTAGCCCACATGCACATATCAGATACCATGGCTGCTGCCATTAGACACCTACAACCTAGACACCAGAATTTATTGTCTGCCTTTAGAGTCACCTGCACTGGAGAAATTAAAACAGCATCTGCAGAGGTCTGAGAAACCTGACATGTTTTCTCTCCATGAGTGATATGTAGGCAGTGTCAAGGGAGAAGAACACCAGGTGTACCTGAGTGACAACAGACTCTTTTGGGAGAGATCCAAGAGATTTCCTCCAAGAGATGTAAAACATATGAAAAGACACCTCAGAAAGCTGATGTCTGGGAACCATCAAGGAAACTCAGATTCTTATGCCTCTCCCTTATTAATAGAAATGTGCACATGTGCATTGACTATTGGATCCTAACCAAAAGAAGAATTCCAGATCAATATACCACACCATAAGCAGAGGATGTCCTTGATTGTTTGTCAGGAAGCAAGTGGTTTTCTATTCTGGATCTCTGGAGTGGGTACTATAAGATCTCCCTGGGAGAAGAGGACAAAGACAAATCTGACTTCATCTGCCCTATTGGATTCTACCACAGGGAATCACTGGAGCACCTGCAATGTTCCAGAGGTTAATGGGGAACATGGCTGGAGATGTGAACCTCCTTGGAATTCTAGTCAACCTAGATGACCTTCTCTTCTTCGTGAAGACCCTAGAGGAACATGAGACACGTCTGCTGAAAGTCATGGATCGCCTGCAGGCATATGGCCTAAAATCATCACTGGACAAGTGTGTTTTCTGTCAAAAATCAGAACATGGGCTGCATTGTGTTGGAAGACCCTAATATGTGTCTTGACTACCTGGCCTCAGCCATACAGCTTATGAAGCCTACAGTGGGCAAACCCCATTCCACTTGGGCCTCATCATTCAGAACCTCCACTATAGTGTTCAGAACCCTCACTATATTATTTGGGTAACCTTTCTGTAATTTATCCTTCTCCCCCACCCACACACCTCTGCTATGAAATTTACTATAAATTTCAATGTCTTTAAATTGCAGCCTTACTTAAAATTAACAGGCTATTTGGACTAGAAACATTTCTTTAAGGAGTGGGAGGAGAGAGCAAAAAGATTTGTCATCTAGAACCTGTGTAATACTAGTATGAAGAAATTCAACTAGTCCTAGTAAAGAGGAAATGGAGAAGCTAGGATATTTTAAACAGGAGGTGAAGAGCAAAGAAGCAGCAATAAGATGTTGATTGGCACCATCAAAGAAATTCCAAATGCCAGTAGAAGAAATCTGTCCTGTTTTCAAAGTGCTGAAGAGGCGGACAAATCTTAACACTGGTTCTGATAAAAACAAAGTAAAATGTAGACTAGCAGGAAAAAGTTCCTAGGAGTGTGGAACAGTCTCCAGAGTGAAGTGATGGGAGCCTCGAGACGTAGAACTTTCACAACTGGACTACACATAGTTATGGAGAATACAATCAGGGAAACCATTTTACACACTTGAGACAGAGAGGATGGAGGGGAGGAAACGGGCTAGATGACTTCATATAAAAACTGTCCTTTAGCTTGTAAGCACCTCAGAAAAAAGACCTGGTTTCCTTCACGTCCTGTAGGATGTTGAGCACACAGTCAGAACTCAACACATCAATACTAGGCTGTTAAGCTATATCAGGTGATGGTCAACCATAAAAACATGCAAGACCCAATGTCACCCCTTCTTAGATCCTTCTGCTACCCACAAATGGGGTGGTGTAAAAGTCTCACCATGGAGGAGGTGGGAGAAGAGGGAAATTCAGACACAGTGGTGAACATGGGTGGGTGAAGTGTTACTGGTCTTGTAGAGAAAAGGCAGGGCTGTGGAGAGAAGCTCAGAAAAACACTGTGGGTTTGGGTGCGAGAAAGAGAAGTTTTCAAAAGAGCTCAATGCACTGGATACTGAACCCATCTGAAAATCTGGCCACTATTTTGGAGTCTAAAATGCGATCTGGGCTGGACCCAACTTGTGGGTGCAAAACATTTTTTTGAAAAATCTGGCCTTCCGTCTTTAGAAGCCTGATCCAAATTTCATGGAAGTCAAAGGCTTGGTGGTGTTTGAATGAAAATGCTATCAACTCTACAACCACTAGTGTCAGTGGGCTTTGGATCAGGCCCTAGGAAAAAGGGATTATGAGCCAGTTCCATTAAGGTATTTAGGCAGCTACTGGGTCAGAAATGAGGTACCTAGATGCTTTTGAAAATCCCACTGTGTCCCTATCTGCATCTTTAGGCACCTAAATACCTCTGAGTCTACATATATGTCCAAATCCTGCTCAAATGATTGGGTGTGAAATGTCAAGCACTACTGATCCATGGCCAAGAAGATGCCTGATCTTGTTAAAAATCCACAGATGAGTTAGACAGACACATGAGACACAGAGTCTGGACTCAGATCTGAGCTTCTCCAAAGTTCAGGGACGTTTGGATGGAGAGACTGGGTTCAGATCTGTCTACAGAACAAATATCTACTGGCCATTTGACAGAAAAACTTCACTAACTTGCAAAAAGCTTTATGTATTCAGATCCAGAACTTCAATTTTCTTTTGATTGGTGGCAATTTTAATATTCTCATCCATAATGGGGACAGTGGAGAAAAGTCTGTAAAACAGCATTACAACCATTGTCTGGCTCATTTCATGGAGCAGTCAGGCTTGACTGATGAGTAAACGAGTTCACTTTCCAAACACACCAGTTAAGAAAGGGTTATCAGGTGGTTGCAGAGTTGATAGCATTTTCATTCAAACACCACCAAACCTGTGTAATCGTGATGCTCTCAGAGGAGTTCTCAGACCATTGCCACATTATGCTTCCTAAATATTCAGAAACCGATTAAGCTTGGGAGGGAGTTGTGGGAGCTGAACAGTTGGCTTCTTTAAGAGAAAAGGCATTTCCTGTCGCTTTGCTGATTATGAGTGAAGAAAGCCATTCATTGTATGTTCTGCTCAACCTTGGGACTAAATGGGAGGCATAAAGGAGTCTTTTCACAAACAAGAGGCCTTGCAGCTTAGTAAATGGAGGAATTGTGCATACAAAGCCCTGCACTTTAAACTAAGCAGGTTATTTTCCAGGTTACACAAATGAGGGAGATGTGAACTACCAGGACCCTGAAACCTTGAAAGAAATACTGAAAGTACATAAATATTATTATAACCTAGCACTTCTGTATTATAGCACTTTACATTCATAGAACTGAAAGGCTGGAAAGGAGTTTGAGGGGTCTTGAACTCCATCCCCTGTGCTGAGGCAGGACCAAGTAAACCTTGACCATCCTGCACAGGTGTTTGTCCAACCTGTTCTTACAAAATCTCCAGCAATTGGGATTCCACAGCCTCCCTTGGAAGCTTGTTCCAGAGCTTAACTATCCTCACAAAGGTTTTCCTAATATGTAGCCTAAATCTCCCTTGCTGCAAAAGAAGCTGATTACTACTTCTCCTCTCTTTAGTGGTCCTGGAGAACAATTGATCACCATCCTCTTTATAACAATCTTTTATATATTTGAAGACTCAGCCTTCTCTTCTCTAAACTAAACATGCCCTGTTCTTTCAATCTTCCCTCACATGTCATGCTTTCTAAAACTTATCAGTCTTATTGAAATCCTTTCGGCATTCTCCAATTTCTGCACTTCTTTTTTAAAAGTGTGATTCCCAAAATTGGCACAGTACTCCAGCTGAGGCCTTACCAGTGCCAAGTAGCAGGGAACAATTATCTACTGTGTTTTACGTACGTCACTCTGAATAACACATCCCAGAATGACATTAGTTTTGTTCACAAAAGCATCACACTGTTACCTCATATTCAATTTGTGATCCGTTGTAACCCCCAGGGCCTTTTCTGTAATACCTCTGCATAACCAGTTATTTTCCATTTTATATTTGTGCATTTGATTTTTCCTTCCGAACAGAAGTACTTTGCACTTTTTTAAATTGAATTTCATCTGACTGAATTCAAACCAATTCTCTAATTTATCCAGGACATTTTGAATTCTAATCCTATCCTCCAAAGTGTTTGCAATCCCTCCCAGCTTACTATCATTTGGAAACGTTGTATGCCTCCTCTCTACTCCATTATCCAAGGCATTAATAAAAATCTTGACTAGTGCCGGACCTAGGATAGACCTATGCAAGAAATTATTGGAATGCACAACATATAATTAATTTTCACAGCCCCTCTTTGAAGTGGGGTTTCTCATGCTATAGAGAGGGAAACTGAGGCAGAGTGTGGGCTTGCCACAGCCCTAGCGAATCAGTGGCAGAGCAGACTGCAAGTATGCAATTCATTCTTTTCCAGGGCAAAGTACCAAGACAAAAGAGTGTTAAGAGTGAATACACATACCGATTGAATAAAGAGCTGATGTTTAAAGGGTAAAATGAGACGCTGTGCAGGGATCTTAGGAAAACTCTTCCTGAAGGAGGAAAACTGCTCAAAAGATACTGAGGGCTTTTTGACAAGGTTTAGCTTTCCACTGCTTTCAGAGGCTGTCAGTTTATTGCAGTCATCTTCTGTCACAGAAAAAAAATATCATGTCTCATGAATACCACATAGCAATTAAAATTGACCAAGGAGAGGGAAAATTCCTGGATGTTATGGCATCATGGAGACTTTTGCACACCTATTAGGACCTTGTAGTTTAAAATATTTTGCTTTGAAATCTGGATCATGGTACTGTATTTATCTTGTTTTCTCGTTTCGTACACCATGCCCATAATCACACTATCTGAACGCTAAGAATAAGTCTCTTGCTAACATTGTTTCAGGGGAGGTAGGGGACTCAGGATATACAGGATTGATCTCCTTCAATAGCGATTATAAAATACTTGTCACATTTCTTTTTGCAGACTACAGTACATCAGCTACTTACTCGTTACTCTTTGGTTTCAGCAGTGTGCAGCTGAGGGGCAGAACACAGCAAATCTCCCATGCACATGGGAGATCTCCAAGTTTAGAACATGGTGGAGAGGAAAGTTTGTTTCTACTAAGCATAGACCATCTAATATCATCATCACCTGTTATATGCAATACAGGCACACATGGTCTCGCTGTCAACGTTTTGTTAGCTGGTTGGGGTCTCTGTATGGAAAGCCCTGTGGTTAGTGGTTTGCTTGGGGTGGAATGGGGGATACGTGGTCAGTCACATAGAATGATCCCTCCCCAAGTGCAAACATACTCCTTGCATCTTTCCCTAGCTGATTTTTAAGGCAGCATGGTGGGCTTACGTGGTGCAGTGGCAGCTTCATGAGGAGGAACATGCACAGCTGGAGTTCAGTTAAGGTCAGGCTCCAGGGAGGCAATGACATTACTGGTCATTCAAAGAAAAAGGCTTCCTGGAGCCCAGCACACAAACACGCTGAGGTTCTGTTCTGAAGTTGGCAGGGCAGGCAGTGCCCACCCCAAATGCTATCCAGAGCCAGCAGAGGAGGCAATAACCAACCTATGAGGAAGACAGGAAGGAAAGTAACGGAAGTCTAGGATTCATGTGCAGAGAGAACAGTAACACCTTGTCAGGTTTGCCTCCCCACTTTCACATACCACCGGCCCCTGTGTGCGAGAAGCTGAACGCTGGCAGTGCAGATGGGAAGCATGCTCATCAGATCTTCTCTCTCTCCCGAGTTCCTTCCCTGCTGCTGTTTATAGTCCCCAACCCCAGGGACCAAAGTGTCTATTAGGCTCATCAGCATTCTTCCATGGAGCATCCCTCCGAGTGGTTCATTAGGTCTCCATGCCTGACAGCATGCAGCCAGAGGACCAGGTGGCTACTTTCCTCTGCAATTCCAGCACCATTTGCAGGGGTGTCAGACTCAGTGGGAAGATGCTTTTAAACCTACAGTTTACCAGACACAGGGAAGGCTCCATAAGCCCCCACCCCCACCCCCACCAAGCACAGATGGAGTCAACAAAAACAGTATGTTTGATATGTTCTCTGGAGGAGTTCATTACTATGGGGAAGAGTGTGAAACTCCTGGTATATCTGCACAGAGCTTCAGCACAGCATCTTGCTCTTCTCTAGCCTCTTCCATCCAATGATCACAAAGAATTGTACAAATATCATTGAATTAAATCCCACAAACATCCCGTGAGGCAGCTCAGTACTACTGTCCCTATATTACAGATGGGGAAACTGAGGCTTGTCCCAGGTCACACACCAGATCTGCAGCAAAGTGAATGGACCCCAGAAGTTCTGGTGCTGGACCCAGGCTCTAACTGCTAGACAACACTCCCTCTGATCATCCCAGTTTTGTCCTTCCTGACTCTCTGTACGTAGATATTCCACTTCAAAGCCCAAGTCTATCTTTACTGTGTCAAGAAACCTGCTCTACCTGAGGGAGAGATTGGATTTAAGGAGGCAGGAAAGAAAGAGATGGAAAGTGTTAGGTGACAAAGGATGCAAATATTTTAGGAGTCATTTTTGTGAATGTGAATCAGAGGAATCCAGACCTCCAAGCTTGGGTGATGTAATTTAAGAGCACGAGAGCCAGCATAAGGGTCATTAAGCAACATCCTGCTGGTTTATATGCAGATCTTACCATTGTTTCTCCTCCCCACTGAACTTTTTACCATCCGTCCCTACAGCTGCTGCTTCTAGATGTTATGAGGTTTAGGTGTCCCCCAGGTAAGCAAAATACTTCTAGGTCCCCAACAAATAGGGAGGCCTCAGAAGGATTAACCAAGCTATATTATTCTTTGTGCTTTCTCCTTTCCACCATGTAAAAGAGCTTTAACTAGATGGAGATGCTCTCCCCTTCCATGCAGTCAGGAGTGAAACACAACACAGCTGATGTAGCTGCCTTTTCAGTGGGGCATCTCTATGCAGGGCATTAAAACTCTCAATGAGGAAAATAATTATGTGGTAACATTTTTGTAGTCTGCCTTTTTCAATAGAGAGTTTATTTCTGGAACATCCTTTTAACAGAGAAGCGTGGGTGTCACAGCAGCATGTCAACTAAGCACCAAGAGGAAGGATGGCCCTGTGTTTGCGATATAGGAGTCAGGAGAGTTGTCTCTTATGCTGACTTACACATGACCCTGGGCAAGTTACTTCACCTCTCCATGCTTCAGTTTGCCTCTCAGTTTAACTGGGGTACTAACAGTTACCTGCCTCACAAAACTTTATGTTTGTCAAGAACTCTGAAGAGGAATGTCTCCAGACTGAGTCTCTCCCGGCAGAAGGAGCAGCAGAGAATGGTGAAAGCCCTGGCTGTGGGCACTGCGCAGTTCATATATTCTGTATTTCCAGCTTCTCCCAGGTGGTGGCAATGTAAGGAATAAGGCAGGCAATGTTAGCCGTTGGGAGCTCAGAGCTATCTGTGTCTGTTTTTCCCGCCAAAGGCACTCACGCAAATGGTGCAGGTGTGCAAGCTGCCTGCGATCTCCGGTCCCCGTCTGTGAGGCTCTGTACAGAATGGTTCAGGAGAAATGTTTCACTTCGGTAATGTTTGCTGGCATTGTAGCTGTTCACGTTCAAGGCCCTTCTCTCCTAGCAGCTAGATCTCAGAGAGAGTCAAAGAGCTTAAGACCAGAAGGGACAACCAGACCATCTAGTCCAAGGGCGGACAAACTTTTTGGCCCAAGAGCCATGTTGAGGAATAGAAATTATATCACAGGCCATGAATACTCACAGAACTGGGGTTGGAGTGTGGCCTCTAGCGTGGGCTGGAGATGAGGAGTTTGGGGTGTAGGAAGGTGCTCTGTGCTGGGACTGAGGGGTGCAGGCTCCAAGCGATGCTTATCTCAAGCAGCTTCCAAAAGCAGTGACATGTCCCTTCTCCAGCTCCTATGTGGAGGCGCAGCCGGGTGGCTCTGCATGCTTTACCATCCACAGGCACTGCCCCTGCAGCTCCTCCTGGAGTGCATAGGAGCCAGAGCAGGGCCATGCCATGACTTCTGGGAGCCGCACGGTCTGAGCAATGGCTTGGGGTCGAGCCACATGTCGTGGCTCACGGACCGATGCAGGTCGCGTGCTCCTGATCTAGTCTGACCTCCTGTATATGACAGGTCACCACATGAACCTGGCACCTGCACAGTAAACCCGACAATCAGACCGAAGTGTTACAGTGCATAAGAGACTATTAGACTATTATGGTGCCACAGGCAGAGAATAGGAGGAACCATGATGCTTCAGTGCTCAAGGCCCCTGCAATGGCGGAGAAATGATTAAATAAGCTATATCAGACAATCACGAAAGTGGCCTGCACTCACTGGCTGCAAAGGAAGGTGAACCCCTCTCCCCAAAAGTCTCTGCCAATCTGACCTTGGAGAAAATTCCTTCCCAGTTTGACATAGGATAATCAGTTAGATGCTGATCACTGGAGCAAGGACCAGTCAGCCAATCACTTGAGAGAGAGAGAATGCTCGGTGCCACTTCAGAACCCTGACCCTTCCCATTCAGCACCCCAGCTCCAGCAATGACCACCCTTGATGCTTCAGTGGAAGGAGATTCAAAAATCCCAGAATATATTTAGGGTGTGGGGGAGGAGTAATATTCCTTCTTGACCCCTCCAGGTGACCCACTGAAACCCCAAAGCATAAGCTTTTAGGAACTTAAGACAAAATGGAAGTGAGCTGCAGAGTGTTGAGCTGATCGATTAAAAGGATTCTCTGAATCCATAGGAAATCCAGAACAGAATTGTTGAATAAGGCCCTTTTCAAATGGATTTTAGCAGAAACTTCAATATCTAAATGCTCTTGATTATTTTTCTGCAGAAGGGAAATTTGTAGTTCCTTCTGGTCGCAGAAAGAGACGTGAAAACATACAGCACATGGATGAAATGATGCACAACAGTACCGTGCCTATGATTAGAAAGGTCGTGCAATCAACATATAATTAACCTAAGAAACTTGTTGCCAGAGGATATTATAGAGGAAAACAGATTAGTAAGATTCAGGAAAGGATTAGACTTTACAAGAATAGCAGCTGCAGCTACACTAGCCAGGATAAAAACCATATGGGTTATTAGTCTTCCCACTTCAGGGTACAAAGTGATCGCCAGAAGGGGTCAGAAAGAAATGTCTCCCCTATTACATAGCATTGTAGAACTGAGCACACTAGGGAGTTGTTCCACCTCTCTCTAAAACATCTAGCATTGGCAATGGTTGGGACAAAATACTGGACTGGATGAGCCATTAGTTTGATATGGTACAGCAATTCCTATTTTCCTACACTCATTACCTACACTCATTCTGCACTCATTTCCTGGGAGAATTCCTCTCTCAAAACAGATACACACTCCAATGACTGAAATTCAAGTGTAAACATGATATTGCCTGAGCAATTTGTGGGCAGAGAGAGGCAGGGAATAGCATTTAGAGCCCAAGGAGGAGCATTTGGTGGAGGAAAAGGTGGGTTTTTACAAAATAGAAAATGTTTTATTTTTATTATAGCTTTGTGATAGAAACTTCCTGGCTGCCACTTACAACTGCCCTGTATCTGTGGAGATAAAACTAGTACCCTCCTGCACAGGCCCTTAGCAGAGAAACTGAGGTAAAACCTCTTAGAAGTATGGAACCTATGCCACTCAGAGTTGCACAGTTCTGTTTCCATCCACTAGAGGGCAGAACTGGACCATAGCCCTTAGTACCTCCATACCAAGCTCACTGCTCATGAAGAAAATGGAGACTGGACCACGCATAGGGGTTGGTTTAGCCAAACAGGCGGACCAATGGCCATAATGTGCAGGACAGCATATTAGGCCAAGCCAACCAACATCCACAATGGGCACCAGGGTGCAGTAGGCCAGGCTGACTAACCGAGACAAGGGGCAGCCTGGCACAAACAGAAGAGGCCAACTAACACCCCACCCAATACAGCATAGCTAGAATGCCACCTATCCAGGTTTTCCCAGGATCACCCATTTTAGAGGTAGCTGTTCCAGGAAATCAGATTAAGATGCTCATCCGGGCCAGTTTTATGGGCTCAGGATCATCCCGGATGCCCCATTTTTTTGTACCTCAGAGGTGGCAATCGCAAATGCAGCATGGAGGGCAAGGGAAACACACAGTGAAGCCAGCTAATGAATTAATGCCCCAGGGAACAGCAGAGCAGAAGGGATTGGGGCAATTAATCTCCAAAGGGATAGCGAGATGGCATCCCCAGGATGATCATGTGATGTCAGCACCTCACAAGGTAGGAAGAGTCCTAGGGAGAGAGAGGTTAGCAGCACAGAGTGCCTGCAGCAGTGGGCAAACCCATCCCCGCTCCTCTCAGCCTTTCCAGAGGTAATAGAAACCTCCCCCTCCCTTGGACTGGAGGCAGCAGTTCCACGTCCTCAAGTGGTGCCAATTAAAGGAGGCTGGAGAGGGGACGAGCTCTCCATCCAAGTTTTTTGCACTTGCTCGAATGTCAATAGGCCACACAGCCAGACAAGGCCACGGCCCACCCAGTTTTAAGCAATGGCCCTGTACGAAGTCTGCTTCCAATGTGATCTGGAATGTTGCTCTGGATGCGTAGTTCCTACATCTGGACATTGAGCAGTTTGGCCAAATGAGGCTGTGACATGGTGCACGGAGAGGCTGTTCCTGAACGGTGGAGCACAGGAGAGTCCACCGAGAACTCGACTCCTGGCAACACTGGCTCATTCACCGTTTGGGTGAGAGAGAGGGAAGAGGTCCCCAGCTGGTCCCCATGTGTGGGGAAGAGTGTAAGCAGGGATGAGAACAGGGTGCCTCCTTGCAGGAGGGAGAGAACTGGAATTCCCCCGATCCCACAAGAAATATCTGAGTTAGCACACTGCTGGCTCCCCTGCTGGGTAAAGGTGGTGACTGAAGTGTCTCATCATCTCTCCACAACACTTATAGCTCTTGCTGTTATACTCCACCCCCGATCAGCATTGGATTTGAGGGGGTCAGGAATGGGGGTGTGTATGGAGAGTAATGGCCAGACAGCAGTGGAAGGTATGTATAGAGCCAACAGTGTGGGGGAGGAATGGGGGAGTATGCATGCGAGGGAGCAGTAGGAGAGAATGGGTGTCTGAAGGGAGTAGGAATGAGTAGTAAAGAGAACAATTTGGGCAGGGTGCATGGTTGTGACAGCAGGTAAGAGCTAATGTTAGAGGGAGAGGGATTGATTGAGGCAGGGGCCATGCATGCAGGTGACTCTCAGAGGTAATTCTCAAAGCCTGCAAAAATGTGATAGGCTGACTGAAGCCAGGAGTCGCACGGTGCAGAGCAAGAGGCACATAAAAACATGAAGCAGTATGGTACAGAGGGACAGGTGGACTAATTTGGAGCAGCATAATACAGGGGGATAAGCAGACAATACCCACAAAGGGGAAGGACAGACAGGCAGACTAACAGTGGAGCACTATGGTGGGAAGGATATAAAATATTTAAAACATCATCTTCCTTTCCCCAAGGCCACAGCAAGAAAGGGAGATGGCAGATAGCAGAAGGCAAATGGTGAGTGGGTGGGTATGGGGTGTCAGCCATCAGGAGAAAGCAGCGAGTCAGTGTTGTGTGCATGTGTGTAGCAGAGGGTGGCACAGAACAGGTTTATGGTGTCAGACAAATACCCTCCTTTGATATCCTAAAACTATTTTTTGAGACAAGGCTCTGGCCCCAACCTGCTCCCCTGGCTCTTATTCTGAAGAGCTTCTTGAATCCTGTCCCCTTGAAAGCCTGTGTAAGCTCACTGAGTCACAGACAATCCTTTGAGCTTGTTAGTACAGTGCCTAGCATACTAGGGGCCCCAACCAGGAATCACAGTTGTAGGTGCTACTTGTAATATTTCATAATAAACAATAGATTTACATTATATATATATATATATATCCATCCACCCACTCATCACTATTTCACAGCCATTTCAGATCCAATAGGCCATATCTTAGGGAACTATATCCTGCCCTCATAGGGGCATGGACTCAGACTAATAGCAGCTCACTTCTATCTGCATCTACAATGATCCTATATCTGCGGACTCAAGAGGTCAGACAGGTCCTGTCCCTCAAACACTTCTCCCCTACCCCGGGCTTTGCTTTTGCTTCCTGTGGTAGGCTGCTTGGATCTTGTGTTCACAAGCTCACAGGCTGATTTCTCTTGTTCCCAGAAATGGGACACATGCACATATGCCAGTATATCCAGATGCACACACAGCTTCCTTGGCTACTCACTGCTCCTCTCAGCAATGGACAATCAGAATGTTTAGCCCCACTGTGATGATGATCTAAACGGAAAGAGAAAAGCCCTTCACCTGTGAAACTAATTAATAGTCAACAAGCTCGCTGCAGCATAGGAGACCTGGCAGAGGGGAAGCAGCTCACTTACAGGCAAGTAGAACCGTCTTTCTGTTGCTAGGTGGCAGTATTCATTCACTCACTTGCACTAATCACATATCCGGAGCTTGCCAAGTTATTTGCTGGCTTTAATTCTGTGTGAAGTTGATGGTCATCAACCTGAGGGACTGTTATAGCCCCAGCTGAAGCCAAAAAGCTCAAGGCTGCTGCTGTCACTGCCCATGATAGGAGCATTCATAAACTTGAAAGGAAAGCAGTCCTGTCTTTAAAGGGGAACTGCCAATTAGGGTCAAAGCATTTTAAAGGGACATACCAGTGAAACCCGATGTCTCAATGTGGCACAGACACAGAGCAGGATTGTGTGCTTCTCCAAAGCTATTTCAGGGTTATCACTGATAAAAGAGAGCATTTATCTTCAATGAACTTTGTAAATGCTAATTAATTAGCTCCCACAACACACCTGAGAAGCAGGTAAACCAGGCCCCACATTCTCTGCAGCAAGTTGGATCTAAATTATTGGGCTGAAACACTGGCTAAAGAGACCTCCTCATACAGAGAATAGGAAATTCTGCAGCAGACCTAAGCATACTCTGAAAAATGGCAATTTTATTATATTCACTATCACAGGGAATAATACAGCTAGTACTGAATTCCTGTGTTCTTGGTTTTGGTATAATATTTCACTATTTTGTACTGTCCCCATGCATTCTACATGCTGTAGATTTGCATATTGACAATGTGGAGCTGTGTCACAGAAATATTACACTCAAGTTGGAGGTTTGAAAGGGGACAGATAGGGCTGTTGGGCCTCAAGTGCTTTTGATAATGGAGGGTGGTTGAAGGTGAAGTGAAATATGGAAGGCAGGGCCTTGAACTCCCCATCCCCAGCTTCAGCAACCTTGACCACAGTCACTTACCCAACAACACTGCACCCCTGCGGGTAAGCACAAAAGCTGGAAGTTTCTGCTAAAATGAACAGCAGTGAAATAGTTAATAATGTTAACATTATATTTGATCATTAGATTTCAGAATTAACACTTTATTGAGATGAATGGGTAACAGATCAAACCTTTCTCAGAGCTACTGATTTAGGTTGCCACCATACTGCATGGGTTGCCCTTGGCTCTTGTTTAGAAGGTTTACTTTGCAAACATACGGGTGAGAGATGTTTTGCTTGTTTGTTTTCCCCTGAGCTGCTAGAAAATATTAAATCCAGAATTTTCCAAGGGCTTTAATCCCAGGAGACCTGAGCTAAAGCACCCTTCAATAAAAAAGGCAGCACCTTTGCCTTTAATAAAAAGAATTAGAAAATGCCCAAAATCAAAGCCAAAAGTTTTGTTTGAGCCAAAAATGCCCTTTTTTTGCTATTGTGAAGTAAATCCAAACCACTATGTTTTTGATTGCTCCAGTTCAGTCAGCAAACTGAAAACCTGATTATTGGTACAACTCAGAATTTAGCCTCATAACTACTCTTGTTCACAAAGGCCCAGATTTTAAAGGTATTTAGGTGCTGGAACACTCACTATTACTCTGTGTAGCTGATTTAGGAGCTGTGGCAAAGTACCCTCCCTGTCTCCCCCACTACAAGTCTGTTATGCCTGGGAGAGACTGGTTTGGGCAGGGCACTCCTCCTAACTCTCCCAGGGCAAGCTTTTCCTTCCCTTCAGTAGTTTTTGGTCAGGGTTTTTTTTTCCTTCCAGCCAGGGAATGCTGCCTCCCTTCTTGGAGGGGCTCCTTGTCCTGCTGACAATCTCACTCCCTCTCTGTGTCTCCCCCACCTCCTTCCTAACAGGGGAAGGTTTGAAAAGGTCTCCTTAACTGGCCTCAGCTGATCTCAGGCAACCTCTACTCAGCTGAATCAAGTTAACCTGAGGTTACCTTTTCTCATTTGGCAATGAGAGGGCCTTTTACTCTTCTAGGACTGCTTACCACCACTCCCTCCTGTAGCAGTCTGCTCTGGGTTTACCACAGAGCCTATATCTGATTGTCATAGAAAAATTAGGCACTTAGGAGTCTAAATCCCTTTGAAAATCAGTGGGATTTAGACTCTTAAATCAGTTAAGCATTGAAATGTTGAGCTCAGCAATACCTAAATGCCTTTTAAAAATCTGTGCCAAAGATAGCATGTGTGAAAAATCTGGACGTGGGGAGGGGTAAGAGGAGCCTATATAAGACAAAGTCCCAAACATTGGGACTGTCTCTATAAAATTGAGACGTATGGTCATCCTATTTGAGCCCTTGGATGGAAGAGCTATAGAAGTGAAAATCATTACCTCTACTTTACAGATAGTAAAACTATGGCACAGAGACCCTAAGTGATTTGCCCAAGGTATCATAGTGAGCCCGTGGCAAAGCTGAGAACAGGACCCAGGATTCCTGCATCCCAGCTGCTTTCACTCCAGCACACACCACAGATATAACATGGGAAGGGATAGTCACCTACTCTACTGCAAGGTAGTAGAGTCTCATAGACTGGTTTAAATGGAGTGTTGATGGGTTATTAAAGGAGAAGCCAATGGTCCTATAGCCTGCAATCTACATGTATTATTAGATATGCATCCCTATTGCTACCCACTCTCACTTTGGTGTGCCCATGGCAAGGAACCTTCCCTAACTATCAGAGCCTTAAAGCTAATAAATCTAATCACCTATTCCAGAAGCCCTCTCTCTACTTTTCAAATAAGTTTGCTTTGTAATAACAGGGGATTGGGAGTGCTTGGGGGGAAGAGGGCAGAGAAAACAGAGAGAAAGGTCACCACCTGAACCAAGTGCTGGAAAGCTTTTGTTGTTACTTCTGAAGTGTGTTTAGCACCAAGACATATTGTACATTCAGTGTGAGTCACCGAGACCCTAACGAGCTCCTAATGTGCCCCATACTTCAAGGTTTTTCCAAAGAGGGCAGTAACTTAGCAACGGCAGTGAATCCTTGACGAGAATAATCAGTATTTGTGTTGTAGCTTCAGGCTTCCCTTTTTCTCTCCTACCAAGCTGGGGAGTGGGCTGGTTTCCTGTTTACTGTTTTCCTTTAATCTTCTCCCACAAAGAGGAAAAAGGAGCACTAGTCTCTTTGTGGCTTTGTGCTAGGCAAGGTCCCACCAGGCAAGGTGCAGAGGGAACAGGGTCCCAGGAGTGCTGCAGACAAGGAGGTGCAGGGTGAGGGGATGATCTCCCTGGATGCAGCAAACAATGAGGTGGAGTGAGGGGTGGTTCTTAGCTGTCAGCAGGGCAGGGAGGCACCAAGGCCAAGGATGTTCCCCTGAGGAATATCAGTGGCTGAGAAGAGCCGTAAAAAGATAAGTGTTCAGCAATCATCCATCCTCTCTGGTTTGTTCATGTCTTTCAGCTAAGGGGAAATGTCTAAATAACTAAACTTCATGGATTTTCCCTTAAGAAAATATAGAAATTCTGTCAACTACTTTTACTTCTAGTAGCCACATGAGATGACAGGCTTGAGAGGAATCTAAGGTTCTGTAATATGGGGCCTTCAGAAGACTGGCTCTGGATTTCTTGGTGTGGGATAAAGTTGGGTGCCACAGTGTAGGGTGCATGCCCCTTTCCTGTCCATCCCTGCCTGTGCTGCTCCTGCTGGTTACAGAATAATACTGAAGGGAGGCTGCTTCCCATCTCCAGCAAGGAATGAATGCAAGAGATCATGAGCAGACAATTCAGATGTTGAGAGGAGCCCATGGGACAGAAGCAAATACCTCTGAAGGAATGCCCTCAGTAGGCAGAGGAAGCTACTTCATAACAATAGCCTCTACCAAGCAGCAAGAGTTCTGTTTTAGCAGGGATGAAGAGGATGCTTCCCTCAATGAATCCAGCTGACAATATCTTTCAGGCACCCTCCAAAACAGAGACCAAGCATGCAAGAGGAATGGCTACAAATGTGGTCTGCGGTATGAGTTCTAAGGTGCAATTGGTCTGGGGGAAGTGACTAGTCTTTTGGCACTTGGAGTAACCTGAATATTATTGTGATTGTTGGTGTAAGGGACTATGTTACAAAGGCAAGCTTGCTAGGTGACACGATAAATCAGAGGACGGTCTGTGACCCCATGGTTGGGTTGTTATAGTGCTTGAGGACATTACACTTAATGACTGGTGAAATCTAAGTATAGAACACTCAGTCAATTGGGATTTGTGCCCTGGTTCTAAACAGTCTGCCCTGAGGTGGGTACTCATGCTTTTGAGCTACTGCAGGACAGCTTTACAATCAGCAATGTTCATTACTAATTATACTCAGCAAAGTCAGCTAACTCTGATCTAAAACCATTAGGAGTTCATTCCTGATCCTAGCTAGTGCAGCCTCATGCCAAAGGAGACCAGAACAAGGATGTCAACAGAGTTTAAGTGTACTTGGAATTTAGTAGTGACAGCCTGCACAATCTCTTTTCCTAAGATAAGAGATTTGAGACTAGATAACTGGCAACCGTTCCCATATCAAGGGTTTCCTGGACTAAGCAGTGGACAACCACATCTTTAGGAACGGAGAGGACTTGCTAAGAGAGCCTTTGAAAATGAACCGTATTAACAGCACCACTGCCACTCACTTGTGTTGAGCAAAACTGATGGACAAGGATTAAACATGCAGATGGTGAGTCTTGACCAAGTCAGAAAACTAAAGACAGCCTAATCAAAACTGGTATCTAACACAATCAGGGCACAGCTGTCCATAATGAACCATGAGATCTCCTCATCAAAGTGTCTGGAGATACCACTGTGGAGCCAATCTGTCTTACGTGCAAAGAACAAACTCATCGCAGCAATCAGATGAAGACACTATTAGTAGGAGCAGGCAGTCTGGATCCATTAGATTGCTCACTGACCAAAAGTGATCTCTTCACTGGATGGCTCCTCATAGTGTCTATGGCTAAAAACAATTTTCCTTAGTCAGAGCCATGACATTTCAGCATCCTAGTACAGAAGATGACCAGTCTCCATTCAGCTCCCCAGTCATCGTTTCCCTAGTGTGCCTTCTAGCTGCTTCCATTCCTGCTTCTCTGTTAAACCACAGTGGTCTCTGCGCAAAGGAAACAACTGGCATTTAGGCAGGGAGCTAGGAATTGAGAGTTTCCTTTAACAGCTAGTAATAGTTGTCAGTGATCTGAAAGATTGAAAGTGGATGTGGGACCAGTTATACCTTACAATAAAGAGACAAAACACGTGTCTCTAAGGCTGGGGAGTTACTAATTTGCTTCAGTGCAGATATCAGGGGCGCAACTGCCTCACATTATAATACCCATCCTACTAGGATAATCCAGGTACTTCAGATAATCAAACCAGACTCAAAGGCTGGGAATGTGGAAGCTCTCCTTGAGAAACCCAGTGAATCTGTTATTTCAAGGAGTACATGAACTAAGCTGATGTATTCATGTACACTGAAGTCCCTGGTGACAGTAATCTGTAAAGTCTCCAATTGCACACAGACACCAGCAGAGAGAACTTGATTGCAAAATTCTGTGTAGCACTCTGGTATTTTCCCCAGAAGAATCATAAATTTTGGTCCTACCATAAGAGGACAGGAGATAGCCAGAAGCTCAAATAAACTTCGTTCTCTAGCTGTCCACCATGTGCATCACAAAATGGATGAAAATATCTCATCTCTTCCTCTTAATTATGCATGACGCTGGTGAATCAATGAATACCTGGCTGGCACCAACCATGGCAAAACTGAGCCTGCATCATCATCTAGTCAGGTCTCTATGATGCATAAGAGAATTATCAACAGGTTCTCTTTCACTCAACTGACCTGACATTACCCAACCAAAAATGCATGCAGGAGGGATCTGAAGAACTCATTACATCCTTTTAGTTCGTTATATCAAGTTTGCTGATTTGCTGGAGTATCTTTGAAGGCACTTCATAACAGAAGCACTAATATATTTCAAACAGGTTAAAGGGCTTAGACTTTTGTAGCTCTTTGCCGACTGGCTATCACTAGAAGACCTTTTATTTTCTAAAAGTCAAGAGTGTTACTTTGCCAAGAACTCCAAACTGGGCAAGACAATGTCTTTTTTACACACACACACACACACAGAGAGAGAGGGAGGGGGAGAGAGAGAGAGAGAGAGAAAACCAAGCACCACCATGAATAAAGACCGAGCATGAGAAATTTCAAGCTGGAAGTAAAATGTATGACAAAGACATGTGGGTCAAAAAATAGACGCTTATGATGGAAGGCTGGCGAACTGTTTGGGCAACACTATTTACCATGAGCACCACATAAGCAGTTGTTGGAATAGCCTGAACTGCAAATAAAGGTATTCTAGAAAAATTCTAGATTATCCATGTCTGCAAAATTAGAAGCACCTGCATTTCAGATAGACAAAAGAGAGCCAAGCAGTGGAGCTACAGGGTTATGAATTTCAGAGATAGGTGTGGTCTAGGCTGCTGAGCATGAGTTTGAGAGCCAGGAGCCTGGAAGCTAAGCCTGGCTCTGCCACTGACTTGCTGTGTAGCCTTGAGCAATTCATTAATTCACCTCAGTTTCCCCAGTTGTAAAGTAGGGCTAGTGATATTAACTCAGCTGCCTCATGGCTCTACTGTGAAGATTTATTAGTTTACATTTGTGAAGTGCGAAGAGCTTCAGGATGTAGGCCCATACTTGGGCAGAACCCCCACTGCCCTCGGCAGAAGCTTGTCCTCATTAAAAAATGAATAAAAAATAAGGACTTCAAGACTTGATCCAGGATTTGTCACAATGAAGACCACTGTATAGACAGGGCACAGATCTGCTACTTTCTCCAAGCAGCCAAAGTTAATGGGGAGTTCACACCTCTCCTTTTTCCACCTCAGAGTTCACTTGTCACCTTTCACTGTGAAATGAGATGGATCTGAACATTGGGGGTGAAATCCTGACCCTACTGAAGTCAATGACAAAACTCCACAATTGACTAGGGACCTAGGTTGCACTGCTTGTCTAAAATTCTCATTGAGACAAACAGAATCACTTGTGTTTTATTTTTCTGACTGATGCAATTGGAGAAATCCTGAGTCTAGATGCAAAGACTAAGGGCTAAGCAGAAGTGGGGCTGGCTCTTGTCTAAGACCACCTGTCTCAGATAAATTGCTGACTTGACTTTCAAGAGAGCTCAGATACCCTCTCAGGATTAGTCCCTTTACAGTCAGCTTGAGCCAGCTCAGTAAAGCATTTGACCTTTTCCAGCCTTTCAAATTTCATTATGCTGTAAAAAGAGAAAGAAAAGCACAAGAAAGTGCCTAGCTGAAGAAAGAATTTTCTCATTTGGATAAAGTATTCCCATTACATGCAAAGAAAATTCAGGCTTAAAGTTGGCCAGCCCACAATTTACAATCTTCACAATTCAGGGAAGGGTGCTACAAATGATTTCATTCCTGAAGGCAGGAACACCTCTCCAGAAGCTGCCGATCAATCAGAAATGGACAGAGTGGGCCTGTGGGCTACCCGTTTGCTAGTCTGGAAACCTAGCTTCAAATTTTGGCTTATGTCAAAAGTCAAAATGAATTGTGAAGGTTTCATCTTAGTCCCTTCAAAAAACCTGCTGGGTAGTTCAGCGCAAGTTGCAGTGGCTATTCAGCCTGGACCCAAGACTGGAATATTAAAAGGAGCTGTAAGGTCACAGTGGAGGTGAACTGAGAAAGCTGGAGGGACGAAGGGGGAAGAATCAAAATAGCAGAAGGTGCTGTAGGTGAGAATTAAGGTGCATTAGTAGACTCAGGTGTATGCATAAAGCTTGCACTATGCTTGGTTTTAACCTGCAATAACTCTCACACACTTTTTATGAGCACGAGAATTCACTAAGTCCAAAGAGATCAAACAAGTGAATTAAAAAGCATCTCTCCTTGTTTGTTTGGTTTCAAGACAGGATATAAAACAAAGGTCTTCCAGGGCTACACACCACTTGCTGGCTTATAGAGGCAATCACTTTACTTCTGGTGAAGTTTTGAAATACCATTAGAATAATTACTTCCATAAAATGATCTGAAATAGATCTCCAGCCTCTAGCTTCATGGGTATGGGGATGAAGACGTGTGTGTATTTGGGGGTGCGGGGAGCTGGAGACTAATCAGTAGAGCCCTAACCAAAGTATGTACATGTGTTGGAACATGGGAGATCTGAACCCAAACTTCCCCAAAATTAAGGCCTGTTAGTTTTTTTTTTTTGGTTCAGTAAATCAATTGTAGAGATAAGAGTCAATCACAACATTCAGACTAGGATCCATGTTTGAAGCCATTTGCACCTGGGATTTGGGTTTGGGCCCATCTCTAGAGTTAACGCTGTATTTAGATTTTTGACTCAGAACATGTTAGATTCTAAAGTATTTACAGTAGAATCAATTTGAAGCCAGGGCTTGTATCAATAAAGTTGATCATTATTGTAATTAATTTCCTTGAAAGACAACTGAATCTAAATGTAACATCAAACTCCCATCTGCTCACCAGAACCCCCAGAGTCAAACCTAAAGCAATACCACTAATAAATACCTCCCTAGAGATCCAGGCAGCTTTGATTATAGAAAGAGGATGGGATGGAATGGAATGGGAGGCAGGGAGTGGGGGGAGAAAGCATGATGTCTGGATACAACAAGCCTCTTGCTTCTGCTGTCTTTGTATTCCAGAGCATCTTCTTGAGACAAGAGGGGTTACTTTCCATTGTGTAGCTTCTTGACTAAGTGGAACAAGTGCCTTTACTCCTGTTGGTTAATTAGAACTACCTGCTATGTAGATGTATCCTTTTCCAGTCCCTTGATTCTTAGCAAATAAAAAATCTATTTTGGCTTCCCTGGGCTGACCCTTTAATTGAACTAACATAGGTTTTGTTGCTGTTCTTTGGTTTTAAATAAAGTAATTTCATACTTGCAGATTTTAATTTCCCACATGGCAACACCGTTCTGAATATCTCCAAATCCGGGGCACCATTTCAAGCAAAAGTGCAACTCTGCCTCCCTAACCCCACCAAAAAAAAAAAAAAGTGTCAGAAATCCCACGTGATCAGCCCTTTGCCATGACATTCTGTTGGCTTCAAATGAAAGATTGTTTTGATTGGCTATGCTAATCACGTCATTAATTCCATTATTAAAGTTATAGAGACAGGAGATTACAAATCAGTTACTTAGCACTAAGCCCTACAGATTTCTAAGGAGTCTAATTATATATACTAGACATTTATAGCAGATTGGCAAAATTCTACTCCTCGACTCAGAGGGATTTTTTTTAAAAAAATATTATATTCTTCACCCCCTCCCTCTTCATCATCAAGAATTTATGGCTGGTATTTTTTATGACAGTCTCATAACAGGTTTATTGAGTTTGTATCCTCTGCCAGGTTGGTTGGGCTGGTAGTAGGTAAATGACTTGTAGTCATGTCCACTGGCATGTCCATAAGGACACACATTTATAGACCAGGTGCAGCTACAATGATTTTGTCAGCTGGAAGTCTGGGCCAATACATTTATGAAGAAAAACAACAGTCCTATGTTAGTGCAACTTTAAGGCTATGGTCTCCTCTGAACTGGGTCTGGAACTGGAAGATAAAAAACCTGGATTCTGTTCTAGTTCTGCCACTGATTTACATATAGCCAAGGGCAAGTCTCTGTATGTAAAAGAATTATAATGATACTAAATTACCTTTGTCAAGTGCTTTGAGATCAATGGATGCATGGTCAGCACTGCAGTGTCAGATAGACAGACATGTCTGTAGTACAGTTAACTTTGAAAAGCCAAGAAATGCCAGTTACAGTTGGCACAAAAAGCCTTAACTCCGCCCCTTCTGTGTATGCTTTACTATACAGTCTTTAATGGCATGATTACAGGATTTCTCAAATGCAATATATCATAGTTTTTTTCTACATCTGTAGATAGATGAGTTGCATTTTATAATTGTTGTCTTTTCATGTTTTTATAGTGGTATTAATTTTATTGCCATTATGTCCCCGTCCATTATTACTGACAGAATTTTTACCGTTAAGTAACTTTCTCTCCAAGGTATGTATTGTCATAATTTTGTCTGCACCATGTACTATATTAAACGAAATATTTTGTTTTTCCTCTGGAGACAGATACATTTCTGAAGAGTAATTTATTATTGTAGGATTTCACAAGCTGTTTGTCAAAGTAATATAGAGACAAGTATATTCATATTGTTTATGATATGTTGGTTTGACTAGGTCTCTTGTGTACAAGTATAGCTAATTTGTATCTTGGAGGTGACATTCTCAAACTGTTTTAACAAACTTCCATTATTAGTTTCTCTTGACATTTGATGTACTTTTAAAAAAATATTGTTAAAACTGTTTCCTTAATTTTACAGAACACCCTGGGTACAAAATTTTTGCATGGACATGACTGGTTTCAAAATGATGAATCCATATGTTTAGCTTTACGATACAAATGCATAAGCAGGCTGTGATGGGGCAATGCCCCAACCTACTGTTAGCACCACACATGTGCGCGCACTCATCTGGTTAGTCTCCAAGCCTTTCTGTGTTTAAATTTAAATAATTACACTGCAACTGCAGCCTACATTTCCCCTTGCCAAGATTCCCTCTGCCCACCTAAGAGATGGACATACCACCCTTTTATACCCTGGCATGCAGCTAAATGAGTCTATGACAGATTTGGAATGGCCTGTACTAATTTATGAATATTATCTGAGGGACTGATTATTGTAATGGTGTTTTCTGTGTGC
This sequence comes from Dermatemys mawii, assembly GCA_007922305.1. Taxonomy (NCBI): domain Eukaryota; kingdom Metazoa; phylum Chordata; order Testudines; family Dermatemydidae; genus Dermatemys; species Dermatemys mawii. The sequence continues at coordinate 28,781,347 of ML677351.1, forward strand.
ATATATTGATCTAACTCAAAGGGAGCAGTTACCAGAAAGAGGAAGGTGGCTTCAGATAAACACCTAGCTGTAAACACTTTAAGGATTGTTAAATGACAATGCAAGGACTATTAGCTTTGAATCCTGCTGGTTCCAATTTTTGGGCCTGAGCCTGCTGGACAGGTTTCCCTAGGAGTAATCAAGGCTCTACAATCACAGAAGATCAAAAGGAACTGTAGCAGGATTTAAAGGCACACTCCCTTAAGGAAAGGGAAGAGAGAGGTTTTTGGTAAGGAAAATAGACAGACTCCAGAACATGCTGCAGAGTGGCTGAATAAGATGGGCCCTCCTAGACCACCATTATAGAATTGTAGTATTTTAGGTAAGATAGATTGCTTATAGTTTTTTTAAAAAATCTCTGAAATGCTTTGTTCCTATGGTTTAATAATCAATATACTGCGGTTAAGAAGGCTGAAAATTACTGGTCACAAACTCCCAAAGGGAAGAAACACAGCGGCTTGAACTTACAGGGTAATCATGGGGGCTACATAGGGTGGTATAGCCCAGAGGCTAGTCTAAGAGTGAAAGAATCATGGGATTCCACCCTAAGAGAGATGCAGGCACCGGATCTGAGATCTAAGGAGGTGCACTCAGACAGCCCAGAAAGGGGACAGGGGTGCAGCTAACTCTAACAGTGACAGTCACACCTGTTCTGCCTATCAGCATGAGTCAGCAGAATAGCACTGCCTTTCCTTGAGGAGTTCTAAAGCCCGTGTCACTTTCACAATAACACGTGTCCTAAGAATTTAATTGTATTAAATGCTGATTGCACAGTTGCCATGTGCCATATATATGAAGATCAGTGGACAGTAACATGGAGCCTACTGTACTCCAGTTGAAGTTAAAGATCAAAACTTCTATTGACTTCAGTGGGAGTAGGATTCAGTCTAAATGGGGTTCATGTTGTAATTCATTTGTACATATCTATATGCACTAACACTTAAATGACTTTCATTATGTACATTATGTACTTCATCTATGGAAGGGGTTCAAAACCCTTTTTTATATCAGGCCTTGCCTTAGCATTTTTTAAAAAAAACTTGGAGCCCACCTCTCTTTAAAATAGAAAGGAAGATACTGCCAGCTAGCATTGCTAATGTATTTACTCAGGAGATGCTATGCAAGCTACTCAAAATGCAAGTCAGAGGCTACTATACAAACACCCATTAACTGTGTTACTGCTGCCAGTGTCATTCAGTGAGAGATGTGAGTGAATGACATTGTGATCTGACACACAGGGTCGCATTGCCACTCAAATTTGGCCAGCCCCCTCCACAGCCAGCACGATGGAGGGATGGCTGGACCAAATTTGAATGAGTGTCATTGCAGCCTGGCCTCCCACTTTTACTATAAATTATGGAATTATTAGGCGGCTTGCCATGCCACCCTAGAAAGTTTGATGTTTCTCCCACCCCATAGTCAAGAACCTCTGATCTATGAGGTATTATTTAGAGAGACTTTTCCTGAGATTCCTTTGTTTACTTTGAATGCACAGAGTCGTGCACAGAACTACAAGATGCTACACCTGTGGATTGATGAATATAGGGGGGGGGGAACCTATTATATTGTATTATCTAAGAACTAATATGTTATCTTGTATTAAAAGAGTTCATTATAATGCATTTGTACAAGAAGGGAGAGTTAAAGCTGAATGTTCACTCAATTTGGGGATTTCATCTGAGCTAAACTAAACTATCAGAGTTGGGCAAATGTGACCATAATTTTTCTATGAATATTCATTCAGGTGGATTTACACACTAAGCAGAACAAGAAAAAACAACAAATTCCCCTATTCTATTTTCCACCATCTTGTTAGTTGCTTTCCCTGAGACTTCTGTGGTATGTAAGTTTATACTCATTTCATATACTTACTGAACGCAAGATGCATTTTGCTACTTATAACTATTTCCTGACCAATTTGAAACAACATTTAAATGACACTATTCTTTATGTCAATAGTACATTTGGTCCCATTGCCCGTCTGAAAAGGTTTGTGTAGATAAGTAACACTAGTTCACTAGAGACACCTTTGACTTTGTGATAAATCTGGACTGTAGCAGCATTTCTCTCTGACCCAACCCCTTGGGGAGCTGGGTTAGGTTTCCTGATGCTGCAGTCCCCTTAAGGTGCCACACATAAGGGGAGCAATTTTCTGCAGGTCCTGAGGAGTTTGTGACGTTTGCAACCAGTGTCCCTACACAGTCTGTATTTTTGTTTATTTATAGCTTTAGAGCCCAGGAACCTATTTCCAGCTCTTTCCAAGCTCTTCAATATTTATTTTGATTCCTTATATTAATAAATAAATAAAATCTCCAGCTTTATTAGGGGTATAAAACCGCTCAATTCACCGCTGGGTTACAGAGTTGATACACTATATATTTCTCATTTATTAGCTTCATTCCTTTGTCAGGTCTCTAGTGATAACGTTATATTTCCCATGGGGGTCACAAGAGATTTTTGTCTTGATTGTGTTTGTGCACGTGCATGGTTATTTATTTAGTAGGCATTTTCCCCTTTATCAGGTATTTATTTCAAGCTTTTCCCCCTACCCATTTGATCTGAATAAATTGGCTATGTGCAATCTGTTTATAACCAGGCTCTGTCCTTAATGGTGTAATTACAACAAGTTTTCACTCAATACCAAAGAGATCCATAACCAAAGTGATTTAAAAGACAATTTCACTGTTTCTTTCCCTAGATCTGCTTTGCCTTTCACAACAAGTAGGAAATTGAAACTATGGGGGGAAGAATTTGCCTATAACTCTGCTGTAAAAGCACCTTCCTCTTCTTCAAAGAAATCCCTCTAAGAAACAAAAATTAAACCTTAAAGATTCTCAATATTGGTAATTATCTTAAGAGTAGGCCTTCGGGGATCACTTACTTCTATCAAGCATAGCACTCATTAAGGCACTGATATATAAAAACAGCCCCTGAATATTAACACCTACGCCTCTTGTGGGATGTTGAGAAATGGAAGGAACATTTGCAGGTTCAGATGGGCTGCACTCTTAAAACGCGATGCTGGGGCATTGGCAGATGATGCATGTTTTTGCAAATATTCCTTTGCTCCCTTCCACCACTAAAGCTAAAACAGTGTTGCTGGTCTACACTATCAAAACATGCTTACAAGTATTCCTAGAATTGATATATCCTTGCAGAGTTTTGTAACCCCGTTTATAACTCAGTGTATACTGTCCAGATAAACTATCACAGTAAGAAACATGTTCTGATACAGTTCTGACTACCACAGTAAGAACTGAAGTTTAAGAGGGCCTTATTAAGCTTCAAGAACCACAGACTGGTAAACTTTTACAACAGAATCTTTGCTCAAACTCCGCTAAATGACCAGGCACACTTTCTTCCCTTCCTTTCCTCTCGGAGAGGTGCACAGATCTAAACAGCAGAGGTCTCTATTGTAACAAGACTCGTCTTTGTGTCTGTCTCATTTAGCAACATCCTAACCTTTATCAGCTCAAAAACTAGTTTTCAGTAATGATGAGAAACTAAAACAATAAGCAACACCCTCCCCCTCATCCTGCACTCATATAACTTAGCTGTTCCCAATGGAGCCTTCCACCCTTATTAATCTACAAGAAGAAATACATAGAAAGTATATGACAGCTTAATGGTGTTCGAAGCAAATACATATTTGTGTTCATTGTTATGAGAACTTTCCAGTCAGCCAAGATTAATGGCACAGTTGGTTTAACACAGAAGCTCATCAAGAAATCCAACCTTCCCACCCTGTTAGCCTGAAATCCAACAACTCGGCCAGCTTCTCCAAAGAGAGCAGAACTGGTCACACAATACAGTTGCAGAACACAGACATTGTCTTAATGGTACTGCTCTCCAGTAAGCAAGATCCTCCACAGCACTCGTGAAAGCAGATGGATTGTCAGCACTGGAGACTGGAGTTCCCTGTCTATATCCACAGAACAGTTATAGAAACACTGCCCCTCACCAATATGCCTCACCTGTACCTCAGAGGGGCCTCCTCCGAAGGCAAGAGAACAGCTTGCGTAGCACATTCAGTCCTTTTGAAACAGCCAAATAGTACTAGACATGGCAGTGGTTTGTGATGTGGACACCTCACCCTGGGGAAGCGAACTGAAACAAACCAAGCACCTAACACAAGAAACTGAATAGATGTAAACTGGTAACATCTTCCAGTTGCTAGTGATCTGGGGTAAATTTTTCAAAAGCACCTAAGTGACAGAAGTCTAAGTTCCATTTTGAAGAGTGGCTTGGGCATTTAGGCACCTAAGTCCCATTGACTTTTCTGACAGTACTGGGGACGGGGGACTGGCAACCACGCAAGGGAAATATTGCAGGGGCCAATCAATGTTTCCACCCCAAATCTATGTTTTTCAAGTCCCACTGATTTTCTCAGGAGAAGTGGAGGCAAGGGTGGGAACCAGAGGGACTGGAGAGGCCACCATAGTGCCTAGCGGAGGGCAGAAGCCAGGGCAATCACTCGCCCTCCTACCCCTCTATTCAAGGTGCACTTCCATCACCTCTGGACTTTCCCTTTGACTTGCCAGGAGACTTATTCACTTCTGAAATAAGACTTGGATGATTTTGAAAAATGTAACTGCTGGTCAAGATCCGAACCTGTGACCCGGGGGTGGGGAATAGTATGACTTATTGTCAATCCCTGAGCTACGTAGAAGATCCTTACTTATGCCTACCTATCACATTATTAAGTATATGATATGAAACATACATTTTCTTAGTGCATCTCTCTGGGTCCCTTTGTAAAAGGAAAGAAAACAAATTATACCCTTTCAACCAGGATCACAGGAAAATATTTTCATCGCTTCAGTCTCTGTTTTAGCCAAGAGCATTGCTACCAAACATTATTGCTCAGAATGACCAGGGGCTCTCACTAATTATAAAGCTGCCCTTAAGCGATTGAAAGCTCTCCCTAGTCCACCCCCAGGAGAGGATTATCAGCTGTTCATGGAGAGATAATGCACCCCATACTTCCCTGGTCTTTACTTAATTCTTCACCATCGCTTGCATTTCAAACCTTATATGCAGCCTGGCTAGATAATGGAGCCAATCCCAAGGGAAAGAGCATACACAACGCTCACTGACATGCTGTCTTTTATTTCCCTTTCCCAGAAATCTTGTGAGGCAGCAGCTTTACACACTAGAGATAGATTTACATAAAAGGACATTTCTGTCAGAAAATGTTTCTCTAAACCCCTTTTTTTGCTTCAAATTGTGGCACTGATCAAAATAATTAAGGTTTCCTTCATTTTAACAGAGAATTCTAAGATAGATTACATCAGGGTGGAAAGGGAGGGAGAGAGACACAGACCAAGAGGTTACTTGGCAATTAGGCGATCTTGATTATTTCCCTCTTGTCTTGCTGACTCTTTCAGCTGGTTATTGGGTGGAAATGATTTTCTATTCTATCTAAAACTCACTGCACAGCTAATTTGGTTTCCATCTATCTGTTTTTATTTGGTCCCCATCTCCATTTTATTTGAGTGCCTCCTACAAGTATAAAGAACAATGGTCTGTCTTTCTTTTTTTAATGCTGGGAAGAGGCAGGCATATTTGTGGACAGATATGAAAGTGGAAAGGCCTGGGTGAAAAGGAATGTTACCTTTAGCACTAATTTGGCAAGGTCAGTGGTCTTTTTTCAGGTGACAGGAAGTTCCTTAGTTCTGATCCAGCTTCTGTGAAAATTCTGTCTCCTGCAGTTATGTGCCTTACCTACTGGTCACAAGTATAATCTTTCTAGTCGAATGTAGCCATTGTGAGATGTTATGATCTCACACAGACAGGCAGTTTCTCAGATAGTGACATGAGATTGGGTTGTGGGCATTCAGGCCAAGTGGGTAGAGCAGAAGTCATGGTCCAAATTCCAAAGCCAAGGAATGAGGCAGAAGCACAGCTGGGAATTGGAATGGATCATCAAAACTAGCTTACCTGCGCTCAGAGAAAGCAGGAACATGGCTGGTTCCATGGCTAATACAGAACTGAAACAAGACCAGAATACAGACCAGGGTCTAAGCTGGAGCAAGGCTGTGAGCAGACTAAGATCTAGACTGAAACAGGGGTTGGAGTAAGGCAAGTGGCCTGCTGCTGCTGGGCTTAAGAATCAGCCTTCTAGCTTCCTCAGCCAGTCAGTCAGTGTGGTCCATCAGGTAGCCTATCTGACTCAGGCCACCAGAGACCGAGCAGCTGCAGCTGCAGGGCCTTACTCCTGACATGTAACTAGGACCAATGCTCTACAAGGCTTTGAAAATCAGAGTACAGACCTCCCACTGGAGTCTGTGTCCAATGGGGAGTTAGTGAGGAGAGTGGCAAATAAGAATAATAGGCTCCTGAACTCCTCCAATGCTGACCAGGTGAGCTCTGGAGCAGGCGATATTATTCCATTCCTAGATATGGAGAATTGTAATTGTCAGTTTCTGGATGTTACAAAGACATGCCCTACAGGGACCAGATCTCTCTGTAGGTGATTCAGCTCCCTAGCTTCAGGCTGCATCAATAGCATCTACATAGACCCAAGTGCTCAGACAGTTACCAGAACCATGCACTCTTGCTTACATGTCACCTAGAATGAAGCTCTTAGGTTTTTCCGTAGGACTATCACTGTATTTAGGTTATAGATAGATTAAAAAGAAACACTGAGCAAAACAGTAAATTGTTCGGTTTGCTCAGACAAAATGGTGCTAAGACTAATTGCTTATGTTCATCTGGAAGCAGTGTGGCTAGTAATCAGAACAGAGGGTTGGGAGTCAGGACTCCTGGATTCTTTTTCCATCTCTGTGACTGATTTACTGTGGGTGAGTCACTTCCACTCTCTGTGTCTTAGTTTCCCCATCTGTAAAATGGGCATATTTATAGAGACCCACATCATATGAAGGGTTGTAAGGTTAAATTAATCAATCAGGAAGCACCTTATTATCTTCAGATAGATGGCGTCAGCAAAGTCGAATGGATATTAATGCTGTTGCTTTCTAATTAACTAACTATAACAACTCATTCTGGATTTTTGCCCGACAGCTTTGTACATTGTAGAAGGCACCTTCTGAATAGAGCTTGACAGTATTTTCAGCCAAAACTTTATTTTTTGGGAAAAAATGCAGATTCAATGACACTAAAACATTTCATTTCATGTATATGTTTTGTGAGTTGTGTCAGTTGAAAACAAAACCACAAATCTTAAAAAAATAAATAAAAACAATGTTTTGATATTTTTTTCAGTTTGAAACAACGCTTCATTTCAAAATGTCCTTGAAATCTATTGTTAAAATACAATTTAAAAAATGGGTTGAAATCAAAAAGTTTCATTTTAAAATGCCAAAATAAAACATTTTGTTTGATCCCAAACATTTTTTTTTAGTTTCACAATAAGCCAAAAATTTGAAAAATATTGTTTTTGTTTTAGCCACAAACTTATTTGTAAAGATGTTTTTCAAATTTCCAGCTTATCAAATAATCTGTTATTTGCAGAACTCTACCTGTGAAGCACATTTATGATGCTACCCTAAAATGCAGGATGCCTTCGGTGGGCTGTCTGAACATACTAAGTAAGAGACTTCGGGGGACTGTGCTCTATCATAACTCCTTTGGTCCAGTGAAGACTCGTTTCAGGACCAACTTAAGCAGGTAGCAGCAGCAACAAAAAGGTTAATAGTATTGTCCATACTTATCATCATTTCTGCTTCAGCTGGCTCCCGAGGATGTCAGCAAGTTGATTGTGGAGATCACCCTCTTTTCCATCCATTGACAACTTGTTTCTGAAGCTCTCCCTCCCTCTCTCTCTCAGCCTTAACTGCTTTGCTGGGGCTGCTGCTTTCGTTAGAGAGAATTTTAGCTTTGATTAATTATTGAGCCTGTATTGCTGAGGGTTTTCTATTCTCCAGTTCTCATTACTGATGCCTTGCAGCTTGTGTGCTTCATTGGTCCCGTTGCAGGATTTGATGGATGGACCCGTGAAGTTTTCCTGCCTGCACAACCAGTCTTGCCTTTTGCTTAATTTTGTTTGGTGGACAGGGAGTTTTCCTGTTAGCTACTGTGAGCATTAAAACATACGTGCCTGACAAAGTATTACTATTACTGCAGTGTAAGTAGCTTGAAAGTCTTACTCCTTTGCTTTTTGTTTACATTTGTTTAAGAACATTGCTCATTGGCCTTTTTGTTCTCAGGAGGTGTTGCAGTCTATTGCAAAAAATTCCCCAATACTCTGCTCTCTCATCAGAAACTTTATTTGTATTCTTCCCAGTTGTTTGCTTTAATCTAAAATTAAAAGATATACATACTAAAGATACGGTGTTTTACTCTGTGTGTATGGAAACAATCATTACTAGGGCTGGTTGAAAAATGTTGATCAAAACATTGTACCATTGGAAAAATAGGGTTTCATTGAAAGCAAAATGTTGTGTGATGGCTCAGCTACAGGATGAGGCAATAGTGTATCATGAGAGATGTAGTTTAGACAATGAGCAACACCCAACAAGGAGAATGGGGGCACAAGAACCCAGACCTACAACTCCCATGAGGCACTGCAGGGCTTAGATAGCCACAGGAATTGGTTTTGACATTTCTGAACTAAATTTTTTCAAAACTTTTAATGCAGTGAAGTTTCACTACTTTTCATCTTGTTTCAGGAGGCAAATAATGTCAACACATCTGCATTTATTCAAGAAGGTACATTCCATTTTCAATGAACTACAATAATAATTAATAATTAAATTAATCCCTATTGCAACTCCAGTCCTTTCAAAGGAGTTAAATCAGAGATCACCTTGGCCCATGTTCCCCATAATCTGACCCAACCGGGTGCTCACCCACCTGTCCAATCATAATAAAGATACATTACCTCTTGCGTAGTTCTGTGTGTAAGGGCAGGTCTTCACTGCCCTTTGTGTTGCTATGATTCAGGTTGCTCGAGGATATGAAAAAGCCACCCCGAGTGACGCAAGTTACATTGACCTAAGCGGCTGTCCACACTGGCACTATGTCAGCGAGGGATGCTCTCCTGCCAACATAGCTTCCACCACTCACGGAGGTAGAGTAATAATGCCAATGGGAGAGTGCTCTCCCATTGGCATGGGGCATCTTCATCAGATACACTATAGTGGTGCAGCTCACAGTGTTTCTATTGTTGACTAACCCTGAGTCACTCAAGATACATTTAGCCTAGATCTCACCTGGTGTTGTTACTACAAACCTGCGTAGCCTACCCGTCTTCTATAGTTCTTCTCCCTTTTGTCCTGTAAATGTCAACAGATTCAGAAGAGAATCCAAGCTTGGTGAGAAAGGCTGTGATGCTGTTCTTGCACACTCTCTACATCTCATGTGGTTGAATATCCTTTAACTGCGGCCATGGCCTCAGTTTGTCTTTTGTGCTCTGACATCTCTGTGTCCAGGCACTGCGAAGAACAAGGTGGCTGTGGGATGGAGAGTTTGTGTCCGTCAGCACAGCCGCTTAAGCATAGCCAACTTGATGCATGCTCCATCTGTCCCTTCTCTTACTACAAGGGGTCTGAGAAAAAATGTCTGTGTTGATGGAAAAACGCAAGGGTCTCTGATTCTGGAGTCAAATAGCTTGGCAATGAGTGTAATATAGGGAATAGACACATAGTAGTCCACATGGACAGCTTTGCTTCTGCTTCCCTTCAGGACTTCCCATATACAAATAGGCTCAGCACAGGTATGAGCACACATACATGCAGGCATACGGGCACTGGCAACCCCCACTGTAGGTGCACATGCATGCCTACACACCTGTGCGCGTACATGCACACCAGCAGCTCCTCCCTCCTTTCCCTCCAGCCCCTCATTCCAAGACTCCCTAGCTTATCAGTATCTCACAGGAACCTGCTGTTAAGCCATTCTGGATCCTGCAAACCTTCCATATGAAACTGCATGTCATGGAACTGAAGTGAACAAGTGGGTGAGTTGGGGTTCTTTCAAGGAGAAAAGAAACTGGCACCATTGTGAGGTCACACAGGACAGAAGCAGGCCTCAGGACCATTGCACCCAACTCTTCAGTGACACACATGTCCAGCATCCCTCTGACTTCTATGAGACGGCAGTGGGCATAAGTACCACAAAGCAAGGTCACATACAGGCAGACGCAATGATCCGCAACAGGGAGAGAACCAGGGACTTCAGCACCGAAAACAAAGGGCTCTACCACTGAAGCTAACGGTGCAGTTTGATTCCTGCTGATAGCTACAGTGTCTGGATGTATGTAGCCATGGGGCACTAAATAAATCAGTGCAGAACTTGGCCCACCGTGTCTCATGCAAGCCAAAGCTTTTGGCCTTTGGGTGTCCCCTCATTTCCCCCAGTTGGACAAGGACAACTTCATAATGAGGCATGCAGGTATGATTGCCCAAGAATGTGCATCCATCCAGAGATAATGAGTAATTGTTGAGGTGTAGGCACAATTTAAAGGTTCTGGTGGGATTCAGGGCAGAGCCCCTAAACCCTAGCAGAAATCTGGGGGCGGTAACGTGACCCAACGTGCCTCTCCCAACGCATCACTTCTGCATCTGTCGTATCCCCAATCAGACAGTTGCAAAGCTTTGCACATGAATAGTTCCTACCTAGCTCAGAAAGGAGAAGAGCCCTGAGGATGTTTTACTAGTATGTTGTACGTGAGCCCCCTGTGCTCTTCCCATTACTGTGCCGGAGCCCAAAGCTTCTGCCCCACAACCACTTGCTAAAAGAGATCAGCTTCTCTCTTTATTTTATAGTTATTCAGGAGCTTTCATCTGCTACCCAATATTGGCAAGAAATCCTGCTGAGATCATAGCTTCTCATGCTGAACAACATTTGACGGCACATTGAAGACTGTGCAAGTCACAAATCCCATTTCTCCAGTAAGTGGGTCTCTCCAGGGCAGAACAGCTGGAGGGAGTGTAAACAGAGGGCTCAGCAGTGAGCACACAACTAGAGGGAAGTGGCTCTGGGTAAACAGGAGGTGAGTATTTCTGCAGATATTGATGGCCCAAGCCCTCCTTCCCTACCCATCTCACCAGGGAAAGCTTCCCACTCACCACTAACTAGTGGGTGAGCAGATTTATGCAAACCCTGCAGAAGACCGTTCTTCTTCTGCTGAATGTGAGCTGAGAGGGAGGAAAGGAGGGAAAACCTTGTCCATGGAGGGAAATAATACACACAACTTTCTCAGCATCATTGCTCAACAGAAGAAGGGTTTTGTCAGGTGTGTATATAAGGCTATGCCTACACTGGCAATTGAACAACAAAACTTATGTCTTTTAGAGGTGTAAACTACACTGTGTGCCTTTTAGTAGCATGGCAATAGCAACACAACCATGTTGCTAAAAGCTGTGTAGTATAGACACAGCCTGAGAGGGAGTTGGTTTGGGGATGGTGGTTGGGCCAGTGAAGAAGAAGGGGATCTGATCCTGAATGGCTGCAAGAGAGAAAGCTTTGAAAGCCAAGGAAGTCAGATTGTGGGCACACTGGAGAGTTTGGTAGCTGTGAAGCAATTGGGTCATCAATGTAGTAGAGATAAGCCCACAAAAGCAACTGGGGTCAACCTTTTTTGTAACCTGTGAGTGGGGATGGTGAAAGGGATTCTGGTTTTCATGAAAATGAGCTGGGACTTTCCTTGAACACCTGCATATTCCCATTAAACTAGAATATCTGATCAATGAATGGTTGGAAGTCTGAATCCAAGCAGATGGGAACCAGTCAGGGGCGGGGAAGAGCCCCACTCAAAAGTACACTAGGATTCTCACATTAAAGTCTTTTCTGTATTTCCCTCTGCATTGTCCTCTGCTTCTTCTAGCTCACCAGTTAGATTGTAGAGAGATGTCTGCCTGGTGCCTGGACCCTGATCAGAAACTGCACTGGGGCTTGGCCTTTTCCATCTGGCCAGATGGCACCTCTGTGGCAGGAGACTGCCCCTCTCATGACATTTCCATCCATCAGCATCAAGCCCATGCCAAGTTGGCTCTGGGAATGAATCACTGCACTCTCCTTACTTCAAAGACAAACCCACACTAACCACTACACAGTCCTCTAGAAATGTGGCTTCCCTGCTTGTGCTTCCCTGGGGCCCTGGTGTTTAACAGCAGCCAGAGTGCTTGTCTGTCTGCACGCCTCCAAACTCCAGCTGCCCAGTTTCCCACAGACAAGCATGTCAGGGCAGTGCATGGGAGAGAAATATTTTTCCCCATTATGAACTTGTTTCTCTCACTCCCTTCCCCTTCACTAACCAGTGAAGTTGCAGGAAAATGTAAGGGAGGAAAGACTTGGCTTTTCTTCTACCCCAAACCAGAGGAACTAGTAAAGCTTCTGCCAGGAATCATGAGCATCACTTGGAGAGAACCAGTTTGTTGCAGCCAACAGGCATACTATTTAGGGAGGATTATATAAGGAGGAGGGTTACCGGGAACATGCTATGAGGACTATGATTAGTTAGTCCTATAGGGTGTTACTAGTATTGCAAATGGTCTACACTAAACCTTTATTTTCCAGACAGAAATCTTCTGTTATGGAAAAGTCCAGTTTTCTGGAAGAATCACAAAGAAAATCTCCCTACCCCTGTCTACTTTGGGGATAGTAGTATTTTTTCCCCTGCCAAAACCCCTAGAACTAGAGAATTTTTACAGATTCCACTGGAGGCGAGAGAGATGTAGTCAACGCTACGTAAGACCCTGTACATTTTCTTCCACACAAAACTGTTAATACTTTGACGTATATACGGTGTGCACAATCAGTGACTCCCCTGGGATTTAGGGAAGGCTTATCATCATCTCAATTTTATAGACTGGGAAGAACAGACATTGAAAGTGATTATAATGCTTTGCTCGAGGCCACACAGAGAGTCAGTAGCAGAGCCAAGATTAGGACTCAAGAGTTACTAGCTGCTATTGCCAGGCATGCTCCAATCACTAGACACATTGCATCTCTGAGCGGAATTGGCCAAGTCACTGGAGAAGCTTCCTATGTTCCCTGTTAGGATTCAGAGATGCTTTCATTTGTACCAAAATGCAGTGGAGGGTATCACAGCATTCCTTCTTGAGCTCCTCTACAAAAAGGACAACACCCAAGCAATGGTATGCCTACCAGGATGCGGAGGAACCAAGACTGAAATAGCACAGCTGAAGTGTAGCGTGAATCTAATTGCTCCCCTTGTTCCCCGTGCTGTACCTGCCTCTCCTTGCCTGTCTCCTGTCTGCCTAACGTGCAGTGTTTGCTCATTCGCTCACTTGCACTCGCTCCTTTCCTCCCGCTTGCCCTCTCAGCAGTGCCAGGGAGACAAGTGAAGGTTATTGTATGGCATGTTTGTTTTTGCATTATTTATGTTGTAGAGGACGGAGTTAGACATCTAGAGGACAGTCTTAGGTCACACGTGAATCTTTCCTAATAGGGCTCACTAGTATGGCCAGCCAAGTAGAAAACACAGACCCTGTATTTGGGAAGAGAGATTATCAGTGTGCCCATCACAGGCAACTGGTAGCGCCCCAGGTTTGCTAGTAACTCCACCCTTCACTCATCTTCTCCCGCTTTCAGATGTACAAATCCCTTCAACAGAGAGAAGGGGGGAAAAAAACCCTAAGATATAATTTCACTAATATAGCATGCTTCACTGGCACTCAGATATTGTACTTAAATACTGTAAATGTCCCACACTAATAGAACTTGCTGGCACTGGAGTACCTGTGAGCTCCCCATAGCCAGCACTCCCACACCATTCCCTACATTGCCTCCTGCTGGGTGAGGTTGGATTGGGAGCACCAGTGAGCTCCCCCAGCCAATAATCCTGGCACCATTCCTTACAGAGCCACCTGCTGGGAGAGCCTGCCTTGGGAATTAAACAGTTCTATGCCTACAATTCCCGCAACTGTGCTTTTCAGTGACTCCAATGTTATTGTAGTGGGGTGGCTTCCCCATTCCAGGTAAAAAGGGGTTAAAACAGCCCTGTAGAGGGCTGTGGCTAGAGAAAGGCAGCCCAGCAGAGGGCTGCAACAGAAGGCAGCTGAGGGCAGAGCAGCCACAGCTGTGGCTGGGTCAATTAGGGCCCAGCTGGCCTTGATAAAAAGGCCCAGAGTTTGGTGAATAGGGAGATAGAGTCCCCTCTGTCTGCAGAAATAGACAGGCCTGGCTGCTGGGAGTTTGAGTAGGTACCTAGAGTGGTGCAGGGCTGGGGCAAGGCAAGAGGAGCCGGGGGAGCTCTGGCCTGGAAACCCCCAGGCTGCAGGGCCTAGGGGACGGCCCAACAAAGGGTACTGGGGTTGCAGGGGGCAGCCCATGGATAGGTAGAGGCAGCAGGCCAAACCCTCCTTGCCAGTGATGAATGGCAATTATACTGCAGTCTGCCCCAGAGAACGGGAGCAAGTGGTGACTGGAAGTTGCCTAGACTGAGGCAAGGTGGGGATAGGGGGTAGGGGTTCCCCAGGGAGGGGAGACCCTGAGACTGGGGGGTTACTGAAGGGGTGCAGCACCCCAGGGAAAAGGGCACCCGGGTCCAGGGAGGGACACTGGGCCAGTGGCAAGCAGGACTACAGCCTGCAGAGGGTGCTCCGGAGCTGGAAGAGCTAATTCCCGGATGACCAGCGGGAGGCACCGCAGGGGTGAGTCGCTGCTCTGTTAGAGTTATCCAATAATAAATATTTATACAGCACCCCAATGACAGAGGGTTTTCATATTTCATCTCTTCCCCTTCCCTTCAGTAAAGCTAAGTCTCCCTCAATTTCTTACTGAAAATGAAATGGGGACAGTACTGCTTATGCAGCTGGAGATAGTGATCACCAGTGTGCAGACTGGCTTATCAAGCAGATTCTTAATGCCATAAAATCAATGAGTTTAGAAATTCTATTATCCTGTCTCTGACAGAATACACCAAACTAAAGAAACTTTTTGCCCTAATTTTTTAAGCATACTTAAATATAACATTACCACAGTCCCAAAACAGGCTTCCTCCATGCTCCTACAGTGGGCATCAAACCATGAACACAGGGGTTACCTACTGCTGGGATGCAGGGTGGAACCGGGCTATTTTGATTATTTTTTTAAAAAAAAATCGTGGCCTTTGATGTGCTCTTTCAGCAAACATATCACAAATACACAATTGGGACATCTACTGCAGGGTTCTGAGTGAATGGGCATCATGGCAGGTGATAGGGGCATCTGTCCAACAAAGTAGGTGGGGGTGAAAAGAAAGCAGACAGAGAAAGAAGGAGAGGTGTGTGTAAGAGACAGAAGGTATGTTACACTATGGGAATTACACTGGCATAAATACTGCACCAAAGCATCAACCCTAAGCCATAACCCCATAGTATAGATACAGCCCCAGTGATGGAAAAAGGTTTTCCGTCAGTGTAGGAATTCTACCTCCCTGAGTGACAGTAGCTAGGTCAATGGAAGCATTCTTCTGTTGACACAGCTGCATCTACACTGGGGGAAAGATCAGACTAGCTACAGTACTCAGGAATGTGGATTTTTTGCACACCTGACCAATGTAGCTTTGTCATCCTGGACAAGGCAGAGAGATCAGATAGGTCAGAAGAAGAGCAGACGTTGACAAGAGGTGGGCGTTCTAGAGAAGGGCAAACCGGAGTTGAACAGCAAGTCAGGCAAGGGGATAACAAGTAGGATATGAAAAGGTCAGATGAAGGGGGTCAGTTGCGAGGCACAGCGAAGGCTGGATTAGAGAGGTTAGATAGGATGCCTAGAGAAGATTAAGTGGATGATGAACAGAAAGTTGGATGAGGGAATCAGGTAGGACATAAGGGCTTGATTCTCCATTTACACTAAGGTGCCTTTATGCTGTAATGGCATATAATTTACATGCACTTTAAGGCCCCATTACACTGCCAGGGACATGTAAAGAGGCTATAGTAGAAATGAGACCCAGGCCCAAAGAAGAATAGCATGATCATACACTCAGGAGAAGGAGAGGTGCCTTAATATTTAGAGCACAGCTCAGTGAATCAGGAGACTGACCTGGTTTCTGTTCCCGGCACTGCCACAGACTCAGTGTATGAATCTGGGCAAGTCATTTCTGCTCTGCATCTGAGTATTCTCATCTGTCAAAATGGGACTACTGGCATCCACCTTTTCAAAACACAGTGAGACATGTGGACGACAAAAGTGTAAGTATCATCATCATCATCTGGAACCAGATGGGCCACAGTAGACCATTCCAATGAAGCCTTATTATATGTACACTCTCTGAAGGAGAATGATTTAATCGTGGAATGGCTCCAGAGAAGAGAGTTGTTTTGACCTGATTAGCCTATCACAGTGGCACACCAGGATATAAATTATTCTCAGGCTACAAGCAGCAATGAATTACACTGAAGCACTGGCTACTTTTAGCTAATGAAAGAGATACGGGGATTTGCCGACTGCCATTTCACCGAACAACCAAGCAATCAACCAAGGAAGAAGACAGCAACAGAATGATCAAGATGTATTTTCTGTAGCTTCACAATCAATATATATAGTGAGGCAGTTTCTGCAGATTGCTTTCAGAGAACCACTTGTATGTTATTTAGCTTTAATGTATTTGGCTCCATCTATATTAAAGATGCTTTGTGATCATGGGACCTGATTTCCATTTAGTATCTTGCTATGCAAATAGGTGCATTCTACATAGAGAAGATTTCAGAGGCAAATTCCTGTATGTAGGAACACAGGACATTTTTCAAAGGACAGACAATTTATGGTGGGGTAGAGGGAAGACTTTGGGGACGGGGAAAAGAGAGAGAACCTTATTCTGTACTCAAAAAATTCCAGGTAGCTTTCCAACATTTAAACCAGTCTAGATTAGCCACAAAGCAGAAGGGGTGCATGGAAGCAAAATGAAGATTAGCCCAAACCAAAGCCCTGGATCCAAGCACTGACAGATTTAGGGGAAACCCAGGACCATCACTACTCAGTGACTAAATCCATTTCCTTATCCCTCTCTCTACTGTCTTAACAGATGAGATTTGAGAAGAGTCCAGTCTTCCTTGTATGTAGAAAATTCGAGCCAAAGACAGAGTCTTTGAATGGGAGAATTTAAATCCAAGGACAGCTTCTGAAGTGGGAACATGCAAACAGAAAGAGCATTTCTTCTGGCTGGAGTGTGCTGCCTTCCTTTTTGTTATCATCAAAAACCTCAGCATTTGTGGGAGAATATTTCTGCCCTACATCCAGCTCAGTTCCTCCTGCTGTGAGGTCACAGCTCTGTCTTTGTGACATGGCTGCCTGTTGCCATGGAAGGGTTTGTGCTTTCACAAAGTCAGCACAGTGATGACTTTACAAGCAAGGTCATGGAGGAGCAGATGGGCTTTCAAGGAGGGAGGGAGGGAGACCCTCTCGTTTAAACACAAATAGCAATGATAATTAATTAACCAAAGTAGCAGGGGAAATTATGAGACACATGTGAAAGGTAAAAGGATTTCTGTCTAGCTGCCTTTCCCAAGAGTGGAAACATCTCAATTATAAGATCTTATTGCAAGCTAGTAAAACAAGGACATTTTCTGGAAATGCTTTCGGTGGACACCCTCGGAAATTATATAAACAATTCAAGCCTTGCTTCTCCTGCCCTCCTCATCATCCCACCAAAGAATCAATATTCTCTGGCCCAGGAATCTATGGTAGCATCTATCTTGTTGGGATTCAGGAGGTGTGAGCGTGATGCATGCTATCTCAAAGTAGCACCCTATAACCCCCATATTCATCATTTGTGTATGGTTGTGATATTTCATACAAAGCATGCCTTGTAAGGTAGCACATGAAAGGCCGCAAGCCACTGAAACTCATTGTTCTGTCAAAATATGTGTATCATCATTGCATATGAAGTTATGAGATTTTGTTATATGGCTGTTATTGAAATGTGTGTGTCTGGGAGACGCCCACAACTAATTCTCCAGTGGCAACAAAAGAGGTGACCCACTCCCAAACCGGCATGTTAAGTGACCATCACAAGCCATTGATCAGCAGGGGAATTGTAAACAAGAGATTTACAATTCTGTAAGAGACAGTTGCGGAAGCACCACACAATGGGACTGCTCACCTCTGTGACTCAATAAGGCCCAGCAGGACACGTCTCGGCCAGTATCTTCCCTGGGACATGAATTGAGACTATAATATAAGGGGCGGTGGCATCACGAGACCACCTCTCTCCTCCCCCACCTATGCTAAAGGCAACAAGAATGCTGGGAAGACAGAGACTTCAAACTAAGGGCTTGTCTGTACTGGCACTTTACAGCGCTGCAACTTTCTCACTCAGGGGTGTGAAGAAACACCTCCCTGAGCGCTGCAAGTTGCAGAGCTGTAAAGTGTCAGTATAGACAGTGCACCTACGCTGAGGGTTATTCCTCTCACGAGGATGAGATTTTTTTAAGAGTGCTGCGACTACACAAGCCATATTAAAGCGGCAGCGCTTTAATGTTGCCAGTGAAGATGCACCCTAAGAAGGTTTGTCCCCAGCTGAGAGGAAAATGCAGCCTGTATATTAAGAACCGTTACCTGCCTCTGACATCCAGTGGGATGAGAAAATCAGTATGAGTCAACTCTTGCTTAATGTGAACGTTTAGGATTTAGAATGTGTGTTTACTTTTTATTTTCTTAGGTAACTGTCTCTGACCTTTATGCCTTCCACTTATAACCACTTAAAATCTATCCTTCTGTAGTTAATAAATGTATTTTAATGTTTTATCTTTACCAGTGAGTTTGTCTAAAGTACTTGGGAATATGCTCAGGTTATGAAGCCTGGTGCATGCCCATTTTCCTTAGGAGGAGTGGCAAACTTATTAACGAGCTTGCATTGTTCAAGAGAGGTCTTGAGTAATGTAAGATGGTACATTTTTGGGGTTGCAAAGCTGGGGGGATTTGCTGGTGTCTCCCTGTACAGGCATGTCACATCTTACGCGAGGGTAACGTTCCACGATTACCGCCTAAAGTGGAAATCGCGTATAGCCAAAACCCACTGAGTTTAATGGTGGGCAAAATCGCCTGCCCTACAGATAGTTTTTACATTTTTATTTTCGCCTTTTTTTCTTTTTTTTTGCCTATCGCATAAAGCTGAAATCATGCATGTTAAATGCGCATAAGGTGTGACTTGCCTGTATATAGTTCATGAGTGGCTTAGAGAGCATTCATGCAAATTAGCTGGGTGTGTCTCTGTATGCTGGTGGCAGAATGATAACAGCACCTGGAGGGATTTGCAGCTTATCACTAGCAAAGTATTATGAGAGACAGCTCAGGATGGAGAGTTAAGGGGCAATGTGGTCCCACAGTTCTAGCTGTACCCCAGGGATCCAGTCACAGTGGGTAATGGACAACTACATGGATACCAAAGGTGTCTTGTGGATATAAGTGAGATGATAAAATTTATGGTGATAATGGTTTGCATTTAGCACCTTCCATCCCCAGATCACAGTGCTTTATGAACACTGAAACTGATCCACTCGGAAAAGCAGCTGTAAAACGACACCATGGGGCTCCATGTTTATTGCTGTTGGTAACTTAAGAGCAAACATGCTCAATTTAGGAGCGGAAAAGTTATTCCCCCCCCCCCCCCCCGGCTGACAGCTTCACAAACTACCCTGGGAGCTGAGAGTCAAGCTGGGCTATTTCCTTCTCACACAGCATCAACAGTGATAAAGAACCTGCAGCCAAATGATACCCTCACTTTCACCGATGCAGTTACAATCCCTACAGCATAAGGATGGTTCTACAGGGGCAAAGCAGTACAAATGGACTTTTGCCACCAAAGATTCTGAAACAAACAAGAATAAATTATCTGCATAGGCCGGGGGTGGGGGGGGGGGAGGAGTGGGGACAGAGGGCTGTATCTCACGTAGCTGGTTCCCTGCAACCATGAGATGTCTGGGCGACAACTTTGCTCTTCCTGGATTCTCCTCCCAGGAGTAATCCATCAAGTAGACTCAGAAATTCCCAAATACTTTGGGAACAGCTGTTCTTGGCCTGATGCAAGGCAAGAAGTACAGGAAATCTAACCAGGAAGCAAGTTTACCTATGAACTGGTAGTTACCTTTCTCAGACTTGAGAAGCCTGGACAAAGTTCGGAAAAGTATCTCACCCTTTTGGTTCTCTTTGCCTACTGTTAAAACTGCAACAAGACCATTGCTAGAGGAAAGGAGCAGGGGCTTTGGCTGGTTTACTTTGAGGATCACAAAGGACCCCTTCCTCTCTTCCCCAGCAAGCATCAGTATTTTCATTCTCCAATCACAGTTGCAGACACATCAGCATACACATACAGGAGCTTCAAGACTACACACCCTATCTACTCATCAGTTTCAGTAACAGATGACAGTCACATGTAGGAGGAGATTGGTGGGGCCTAGAACATCTGTCTTCAGGCCCCACAGAATCTAAGGCTACCCTTGGCCAGACACCATTTTGGATATGTAACACTCTTTTTTGGACCAGGGAGGGTATAACTTAGCTTCCGCTAGAGACTGTCAAAGCCACAATTAGTGCTAGCCAGGGGGAAGTATTACCAGAAAGCAATGAGAGTGAGTTACCTCTTCCACTCTGGGTCCATAGCATGCTGCCTCTTATGGTGGCTACAGACTGCTACGCAGAATTGGTGGGGGCAGGGCTGAAAGGACTAAATCTTGCACTCCTTGTAAAATCCCCTATCTTTTTGCTGGGTTGTATTAGAAGGTGCTATTATTTCAAATGGAGTCCCATGTTCCACATGTCATGATAAGGCACACTTAGTAGCACTACCTTTTTATCAACGGTGTGAATGCATGGCCCTGGGGTAAGTACTGCTGTCTCCTACCAGATAATTATTCACTAAGTCATTCAACCAGCCACAGGTACAGAGCAAGGACACTGTTTCCAAACCATAGTATCATCTGCTATTTATAGTTCACCTTCGTATCTCAAAGGATTTGAAAGATTTACTAATCTCCTGTGTCGCTCCACCTGCCACAGAAATGCAGCTACCTCTGGAGAGGAATGTTGACGTGTTATGGGCATAAAGTCATATTATCCAATAGTTTAGCACAGAAAAGGAAGACAAATCCTGTATCCACTTGAATCTGGAAGGAGAGTTTAAGGAGGCAGAGTGTAATTACCTAAGTTGGAATTTGACAAGGACACTAGGGCTAACAACCTTCCTTTTTGTGAAAAGTGCTGTGAGAATTTTCATGACCACAGATGGTCGACCCCTTGGTTTTATATGAAAAATGGCAAGCAGCACAACCAGATATCATCATAAGCAGCATAGTGTCCTCTATCATCACACTAAGGCACTTTATATTACTGACAGAGGAAAAAGGATCACCTACTGAACCACAGCTGTCACCGCTTACAGCACTGTGGCCTTTCTTTGGTGGTCTCCCATCCAAACCACGAGAAGACACAACACTTCTTAGCTTGGAAAAGTGGATGAGGTGAGATCCCAGTGCACATGGTGCTGAACTATAGCCTCAAGATGTCTCTGTATAATTAGCTGAATCTGAACACCAAATGCAAGCCCTCCAAAATGCTGGGAAATTCAAATTTAATCCTGATTTCCGGCCCCTGGGTTTATGAGAGTTCAGATCCAGAGCTCTGGCATGCCTATTAGATATACAAAGTTTGGATCCAGAGTTTACACCGAGGAGTTACATTGAGACTCCTTTCCTAATTGATAGGTACACATGTAGGAAACCATCATGGCCTAAAGAATACTGAGCTGGATGATCATTTCTAGATACAATAGCTTCCCCGAGATCAAAGAAATGTGATCACTGAAGGTCTTTGTTGATGTTCTTAAAGCTACCACGACAGACATTTATTTGGTTTGGCTCGTGGGGGAGGAACTTGAACATTCCTGGAGAATCATCCCTTTCGGGAAGCCACCTTTCTCCCACCAATATAAATTCCAGTGGGACTTCCAAAATGAACCCTGTTTCTCATGGTTAGGGCACTAGCCTGGGAGACCTGAAGTTACTTCCCTGCTCTGCCACAAGCTTCCTGTGTGACCTGGGGCAAGTCACGTAGTCTTTCTTTGTACCCCAGTCTCTCATCTGTAACCTGGGAATAGTAGCACTGCCCTACCTCACAGAGGTATTGTGAGGATAAATACACTACAGGTTGTGAAGTGCTCAGATACCAAGGTAATAGGCACCATCTCACCACTTTGATCTCTATCTGTTGTGACAAAGCTCTGTCCTTGTCTCCGTGGATCCTGTGTTTCCTGGTGGATTTTACTAGTCTCAGAGGCTCACTGTGACCCTCCACATGGCCCTTCTCTCTCTAGAGACAAACGTCACAGCCTATTGAGCCATTTTCATCATAAACCAGCGAAGGAGGTGAGGAGAAACTATCCTTTCCGGCACAGTCTCTGTTGTCTCCCAAACTCAGTGATTAATTAGAGGAGGCAGAAAGGGGGGAGCCCGGGCCCGCCCTCTACTCCGGGCTCCAGCCCAGGGACCCTAATAGTATCAGCTATGATGGCTGACCTTTTAGCAACAAAACACAATACAATTCCCTGGGCTACTTCCCCACAGCAGTCCCCGCTTCCTCAAACTCCACGTCACCCTTACCTCAGGGCCTCCTTCCTTGTGTATGATATTGTGTCTAATGCTCAGTCTCACCAACAGCACAACTTCCTCCCACAGCTCCTAAACATGTGCACCCACCTAACTTAGAGGTTTTTTTAAACTGGTTTCAGCCAGCCCCTGATTGGCTTCAGGTGTCCCAATCAGGCTAGCTGTTTCTACTGCTTTCTAGAAGGTTCTTAATTGGCCCCAGGTGTCTTGATTAACCTGGAACAACTGCCATTTGGTTCCAATGGTACCAGGCATTTGTTTAGCCTGGGACTAACATATCTGTTCCTTATCACTTTCCTATAGCCATCTGGCCTTGCCCCATCACACTGTATTAATGAACAGAAACCAGCAGAACTGCCATGTAAACACATTTCATCAAAGAGAGGCACTCCAATTTCATCCACATCTTAACAAATCATCAGGAAAGATAAATAAGTTCCCATGAGGACAGATGCCACTGCAGATATTGACATCATGGCCGCTTCACTCCCCTATCCCTCCCCAATCTTCTTTCATTGGAAATGGCATTCCTCACGTTAAAAAGGGCAACATGAAACAAGGAGAGAAAGAGAGAAAGGTTTTAACCTTTGCCATCTGAAAAGGTCACTTCATCTACCATCTCTCCTTCCTCTTCACCACCCACCACTGTGTGTGCATGAGCACACACACACACACACACACACTCTTTGAAGTAAAATAGCAGTTCCATCAAGTCTGTGGCTGCCCTTAACTGAAGTCAGTCAACTGGATCTAATATCACAGGATCTGTGGCAAGTCCAACTTATCCAGTATCATTAATCTGTCTATTGTGAGTCAGGGAAGATGGGTGGAGAGAGAAGGACAGAAAGAATGGCTGAGTAAGAAGCAGCATCAGACTTATCTTTGGCAAAGGAAGTCCTGCTGCTTCCCTTTTCTCCCATCTAACCCTACACCTCTGTCTTCTCTCCTTCCCCTTTCTCACTGTCAGTTAGCCAAAATGACACCTGATGCATATCACTAGAAGTCCCCATCTTCTGTTTATTTCCCTTCTCTCCGCCTCTTGGGGCTGCAAAATCATATTTGTCAGACTCTCAGAGACACAGGTAAATTTTCCTTTTTTTCTTGAATTATCATGCTGATGAATAAAGGGGCTGCTCACTTCAAAGCCACGAACGTGAATCATTGCAAAGACATCTGTTCCCTGCGAAGTCCTGAGTACGAATCAGAAAGAGTTTTTCACCTGACCAAAATTCCTTTGCAGGCCAGGGGAGGCCCTGATGGTGCTTGGTAACTTAGACCTGGCCTACACTACACACTTATTTCAGTCTAACAGTGTCACTCAGGGGTGTGGAAAACCCACATCCCTGAGACACACAGGTATACTAACCTAACGCCTACTGTAGACAGAGCTATGTCGACAGGAGAGCTTCTCCTATTGACATAGGTACCCCCTCTCGGGGAGTTAGATTAAGTAGGCTGATGAGAGTAGTTCTCCCATCTCTCATTTTCACTAAGCGCTACAGCCTCATAGTTGCACTGACACTGCAACTACGGGGGGAAATCCATCAAAGTTATGCAACTTCAGCTACATGAATAATGTGGCTGAAGTTGACATACTTAGATCTACTTACTGCAGGGTCCACACTAAGTGATGTCGACTGGAGATGCTCTCTCTTTGATTCCCCTTACACTTCTCATTTAGGTGGAATACAGGAGTCGATGGGAGAATGATCTGCGGTCGATTTAGCAGATCTTCACTAGAGTTGTTAAATTGACCACCAATGCATCAATCACTGCCTGCCAACACCCTGGTAAGTGTAGACAAGTACTTAGAGTCTAGGGGTGACCATTACAATAGCTCTCACTGGTCTGGTTTAAATTTGTGACTGCTGTCCCCAAACTGCCCAATTAACCTTGCTCCTGCCCTATCTTTATTGCCTTAGCCTTGATCCCAATGCCAGAAATTCTTTAGGACCCAAGTGGAGGGCATCACAGAGATGGCCCTAAACATTTCTTTGGTATACTAGTTTTTCTTTGTTAAATACATACAGAATTCCTGAGTGGCTACATTGAACTCCCTCAGTCATGTCCTGGGTGTGCACAAACTTCAGAAATCTCTAAGTGTCCCAGTCCAGGGAGGTACTACAAGTCCTTGTGTGACAGTCACCATTTGATCTCTTTGTGAAGAGGGGGTTCTTACCTGACAGTCACCATCTTAGCTGACACATCAGGGATTGAACCTTCAATTTGGAACATTTCCAAGATGAATGTTACACTGTAGTTCACTGATCCCATCTCTTGGGAGTCCCTCCATAACCCAGGAAAACATTTAGGTGGGTCTGGTGGAGATACTTGGTCTCTTGCAAATATGCTCCTGGAGGGACCACCTCTAGCACTGACTGGGGAAGTTAGCCTGCACTGTGCAGTGTGCAGTGCACTGTCCTTGATTTCTCCTTTCTAAAAACGCCAACAAAGCAGCTCAGTCCTGTAGGGTGGTAATTGTTTGTAAATGTGGCTCCCGTGGTGTACTGGAAACTGTTACAATTGTAAGCTATCACTTAACCCTGAAATGTATTCAGTGGTCTTAGTTAGGGACTCTCCAGGGAAGCATGCAAACTGGGTCTAGCAGCAGTCATTCTGCAGAGAGCCAGTCTAGATTCAGGTGGGGTGAGTTGTGCCTCTCTGCTTTAGGAGGCAGCCTGTTTTGTCTCTGTTTTGGGATTCTTGTGTGGTATGGTTCTGAATTCTAAGAAATAAAGCCGTGTTACATTACAACCTTCCAGCAAATGTATTTATGTGTATTTAACTTCTCTTTGTGTATGCTGTGAACATAACATAATATATTAAAAACTGAATTGAAACTAGCCTACTCATTATACACAGGACACAAAGCAATCAGCAGATACTAATGGACTTTTATCACAACGGAGTCCACAGCAGCTTGGAACCTGTAACCTAGAGGTAGCAAGCTTCCTAGCCCATCATGAATCCCCTCAACCAACCAATTTATCACAGGCCAAAACAAATACCAACCACAAGGGCGGAACTAGGGGTACTCGGTTGAAGTGTTTCCATTATTTACAGGGTTTACAGTTTGGTTCAATGACTCTCAGCACCCACACTGTACAAATTGTTCTAGTACCCCGGATACCAAGAGACAAAAGCAAAAAAACAGAATTGCACTCAAGACAATAAAATAGTACGGCTAGAAAGCAGCAACATGCTCAAAACAGGGAAGGACAAAACCTGGCAAAAAGCATAGCCACATACTCATCTCCTCTCTGCTGTTAAAAAGGGAAGAGAATAAAAATAAAAGGGAAGAGAGAAAATTAGATTAGATAGTTAGCCTTTGAATTTGATTCCCATGTCTGGATGAGCATTTACTGCTGCTAGAGGTTTGTCTTTCTGCAAGCAGAGATGACAGCTATTAACCCCATGTAGTGTGTTTTCTTTGCTGAGCCAGCAGGCTTTGTTGAGACCCAACGCAAAGGTGCTATGCCAGTTTCCCATTATCTTCATGGGACACTCAAAGTTCCTAACCTTGGATAGTGTGCAAAACCTGTGGGCCCACCCGTCTGCTGCTGAGAAGCCTTCAACGACCATTTATTAATCTGGAAGAGGAGAGAGCATTACCATCATGAAAGTGCTATCTTGGTGCAAAATAGTCAGAAAGCAAAGGGACTGGGGCAAGGGGTCAAAGAAGGAAGATACCATATGTATTGCGTGAATGCAGAATTATATGTGCATGTGCATATAAAACTTGTTTTTGCACAGGTGCATCTGCGTGACTATGCCCACATGTGCATACAGGAGTGTGTGTGTATGAATTTGGTGCATATATATACGTAGACACATGCACCTATATTTATGTGTTTGTGTGCAGGGACTGGGTTTGCTTCTGTGCAGGAGTGCACATTTGTTATATATGTACACTGGAGTGTTTGCACATGTCCACACCTTTCACTGTGCAGGTGAATGGATGTGGATGGGCAAAACCTCCTCCCATCCACCTGGGTAGTGCATGATGCAAATCTAGTCAGCAGCAGCATGACACCAACTCACCTACCCTCCACTTGTTGTTCTCCCCTTCATCTCTCTCCCTCCTGACATTCATACAATAATGATTTGTGTTGTGGGCATTTGCTGGAAAGCTTTAACATAACCATTATTTTTTAGGTTGCTGGAATTGAGGTGGGCGTCAAGGACACTAATGAATACAAATAAGCTCAGACACGAGCAGGCTCCATCTTATATAATCTTTACTGAGCAATAATCTGGAGCGGGGGGGCTTCTTTGTTTTCATTTAGTATGGGAGGAGACTGTGCGACTGTGCCAAGGCTACTGCAGTCTGGACTGATCTCACCTCCTGAGGACTCCTGCACCTTCTCCATCATAATAGCTATAATCTGTGCAGGATGTATTATTCGCCAGGAGACAACTCCACCCACCCACTACGGGAGCAGCAGAGGCAAATATTTCTTTCCGCCCTGTTGACTCCACAATCATGCGATCAAATTAGATGTGAGCTGAGCCATAAAGTGTACATCCATACTGCAAAAAAAATATGATGACAGCAAGTCTCAGAGCCTGACCTAACTCCCTGGGAGCACGTCAGAGCCCAGGTGCCAACCTGAGCCAGACTGTCTATGATACTCTATTTAGCCGATAGTGTGAGCCCTGAAAGTCAGTTTACACAGGCTCTGATACTCATGGCCGCAGGGTGGTTTCCTCCCGATCCCCACGCCTCGGTGTAGATGTACCATAAATCAGAATCCAGATACAATCTCCTCCAAAATGGATGCTGGTTTTGGGTTTGAGCCCATGGCTAAATTGAACACTTATTTTTCAGTATTGTTGGTTTGTGCAAATGACCACACAAGCTCACACCATTTTTTAAACCACAAGGGGCTTAGAAGATTGAATGGAAGCTGAGCAGCCAGGAGACACAAATATGCTTTTTCTTCCTTGTTCATATAAACAACCACAAACCTAGTTCCTGCATAATCTGGACATAGTCTCTCTCCTGTAATAATCAGCCACCTGGATACGATGAGATGCCATGCTGCTGGAGGGTATGTCCTTCATATCCTGAACTTGCTCCACCTTCCAACATCTCACCACAGCATGAGAGGGCGCTGCATCATTGGAGGTGCAGCTCTCTTTTATAAGTAGGACCGGCTCCTAGTCCCTCCAACCCCTGATCGGCATGATGTTTGAGAGCGTGATGCTGCTAGTGTCCTTCAAACCCTGACATGTTCCATAGGACAAGGCCTGGTTCTAGTAAGTCCTGTGCGGCCCATTGAATATCTCTAACATGCTTGATCTCCTAACCCCATATCTTGGTATTAAAGGGTCCTGTGATGCCAGGTTGCCATCTCCCTTAACCTAGAGATTTTCCATACTATCCCAGGCTTAGGTGCTATCTGGCACATGAACACTTTGGATCAGTCAGAAACCCAGTCCCTTTCTCTGGCTGGGGCCCAGCCCCTCGGGTGATATAAATTGGTGTAGATCCATTAACTTTAGTGAAGCTATGCCAAGTTATACCAGCTGTGTCTTGGACCCTCTCCTTGCACTCTCTCACATACGCGCACGCACACACAATACCGCCCCTTCAGCACATCTCCTGTGATGACTATAGTTGATAACACAGATCAACTAACCAAATGCAGCATGGGAAGAGAAATTCTTGATAAACAAATCTTTTTGCATGAATAGGGGAATACGTAGTCCTCATAAAAATGGTAATTAGAGCCCAACATGAGGAGGCTGCATTTTTCACAATAATAATAATAAAATCTCCAAGAGCTATGATCCAAGAGGAAATAATATTTGCTAGCATTATTATTATTGTATTACCACTAATAATGATGACAGAGCTCTTGCTAAGGGACAGGGCTTTCTGTGTAACTAAGTAAACATGCTTAAAAAAGGGCTCCCCCGAAGGCATGTCTTCAATTAATAAAGGAAACTGACAGATCTGCTCATAGCCCACTGCAAGGTACCAATTGATTGCCTCTCTCTAATAACTGTTTAATTAGGTTTCCCTTTACCAATCACACCGAGCAAATTGTTGGCCTCTGCCACACAGTGACAAAACAGTTGGCATTTGTGTGGGCAGTCCTTTGCTGATCCACTCCCTCCTCTTCACCCTCACTCCTTCCCCCCTCCGCCACCTTCTCCATCAATTCTACTTGTTTCCCCTCTCAAGCCCTGCACACAACACTGCTGTTAATTTATCTGGGAAACTGTTTAATGGTGAAAGGAAAGGAGAGCGATCAGACCTTCTGAGCAGCCGTCACAGGAAGAAACACCCCTAGCCGTTTCTCAATGACCTCTCTCCAAGCTTAAAGAAAACTCATCTGCTCCCAGCACGAATTAGCATGGCCTCATTATGGAAACAGAATTGGGGTCAGTAGAAAGTAACATGGGTAAGGGAACATTTTCTTTCCCATCAAAAGCAGCCTCTGAGATGGAAGTGTCCTAATTGCTGCCCACACTGAGCACAGTGAAGGACACCAGAGCGTGACGATTTTGGGGAAGGGAGGACATTCACGGCAGGAGGAGTTATAAACAATGCTTCATCAAAAAACAGCCTTGTGGCAGCCTGGACAGTAGTGGAATGGGGCGGTGGGGAGTCCAAGTCTTTCCCTTCTGCTGAAGGTTTCCCATTCAAACCCATTCCAGGTTAGTAGAGACCAGAATGCATATTAGTGTTTGATGGCCCGTTCCTAATGGACAAGCATCCACTTCTCAAACTACGAAAACAATAGGCTTTAATTGTTGGCCCCCTTCTGGACATCTGTACAGAGACACCAAGGTCTCAATGGTCATGACATGATTCTTTCCCGCCTTACAAGGAGACCTTCTAGATCACAGCTGAGGCCCACTGGTGGTGAAGCTTGCGCTGCCATCTCTGCCCAAACTTCATTAAATGGAAAGAAAGGGTTCGGTTTTCAGGGCTCCCCAGCTGGCTTTTTCTTGTTGTTGTCAGCAACGAAGCCCCTAACTGAATAAAAATAAATGTCAATAAGTTGTCCTGCCTATAAACAGAGATGCAGACAGAAAATGGCAATGGGTCCTGAAGGGAGCTCACTCTTCTATTTAGTGGAAATAGGATGACTCAGGCAAAGTCTCCAGGGAAGGATGCCAGATGCATTGGCTATCTGACAGCAATCCCACCTACGGAAGCTGTACGTGGATAGAGAAGGAAGATCCTTCCCCACCACCAACCACCCACTTTTTGTTGGTGCTGCCCTCCAAGTCCTAGAGGAAGTTATCCCCGGCTTCCCCCACCGTCCTTCCTGTATCCCATGGAATCTCTGAGAGAACCCATTCCTCATTTGCAATGCTCTCCAGAGACCCAACAACCCTTTCTGCGTTCTTTCTTATGAAATTAGTGCTGGTTTGATCAGCATTGCTGCATTTTTCTAAGTGCCCATCACCATTATATCTGAGTTTCCCCCTATCCTCACAACCCCCCTGTGAAATAGGGCACTATGACTACACAGATGGGGAACTGAGGCATAATGTGACTTGCTCAAGGTCACACAAGAGGCGTGTAGCAAAACCAAGAATTGTATCAAAGTCTCGTGATTCCCAGTTCAGTGACTTAAATACATCATCATCCCCTACTTATCTGCACAAATAAGTACAGACTAGTCAGTAGTAGTGTAAATTTCCACCACAACACCCTGCTGGAGTGACTCAACACTGCCCTAGAAAGACTCGACCTAAAGAGCTTCAAGGGTGGGCAAATGGCCCACTCACTTCATGACTTCTGTCCTGAGACTGCCCCAGACAAGCAGTGGAGGCAGGATTTTGTTTTTTTTCTCTCAGGCTACAGGCTGAGCTAACACACTCATGTCACACTAGCCACTGACTGACCATCAAATGCTAACTACTTTCATTTGCTACCAACCTGGCCTGGACTTGAACTGGCAACCTAGAAATGAAAGGCTTGATAGCCCTTACCAACGCTCTCAGCCATCCAATCCCTCTCCCTCTGGGCATAGAGATGGGTCATGGCTCAATGCCATCCATGCAGCATGACTCCATTTATGTGGCATTCAGTTGCCTTTCCTTTGATACCGAGAGGCAACAGGAGGAACAGGAAAGCAGCCGGCGAGGCACGAAACTGTTACAAAGTAACTGAGTCAGCAGCTTACAGGATTTGCCTATTTGCTTTTTTATTTTATTTTATTTATTTCTGCATTCAGAAAAAAAAGTTAGATGAAACAATCCAATTTATTCTCTCTGAGTTTATTTACTCTGACACTCTCCCTGATAATTCTCACCCTTGAATCACCCTGGCTGCCATGCCACAGGTCCTTCTGACATCAATATTAATGCTCCCTGCTCATGGCAGTGGCTAGGGGACGTGATGTTTCATACTTCAGATGTAAAAATTAAAAGTCGAGTGCTAGAGAGAGTGGACGGCAGCCACATATGCTCAGCCTTCTGATTGATGGCCCTCTGGTAAACTCTACAACTCCCTGCCGCCAACACAGAAAAACCACAATCAACAGAAGTTGAGAAGTTGCTTGAGAATTATCTCCCGCCTCTTAGGAAGGAGGAGGCTTTAAAGATTCAGAGGCTGGAGATCCAATGGCTCAGAAGGCTGGACCAGCCTCAGCTATGCTCAAGTAAGGAATTAAACGTGTTCATGTCTGATGTTCAACAAAGAATGGGTCAGCCCCTCCCCGCAAAGTATGAACATGTTAAAAATAAGATATAATCTTGTGTTTTATTTGTTTGGGGGCCTTTAAGGCTTACATTTTTGAGTTTTTCATCCACAAGGGCTAGAAAATTCCCTTAAAAGTCTCAAATCAAATATAAAAAGACAGCGGCAATTCTCATGCAATAATAGATCTCTGGCAGCATGGGCTTTACGAAAAGCACCAAATACTGTGAGTCTCCTGAGAAAATCACAAGTATTAGCAACATTACTATCTGTGAGGGGAATAGCATGGGCGGGGGAGGAGGAGGAGGGCACTGGCAGAGCTCTGTGGGGAGCACATGACTTGAACAGCAAGGTCATCTACAGCTCAAGAATGAGGTGCATTAGCAGAGGGAGCTAGAACCAGGAAAAAGAGGTTGTGGCTGCTGCAGGTCATAGAATCACGATTGAGATCCGTCGGAGAGTTGTTAAGCATGAGAATGATGGCTGGGCATCCAATCACTCTGAATGGAGTAACATTAGCCAGCGCTTAATTTGTAATCAAGGAGGTGCTGGGGCTCACGCAATTATTATTATTATTATTTTTACTTTCATACCTGCTGCCGCAAGCCCAGAGGTGAGGGGGCTACGAAATGCCAAAAACCTAATGGTGCCAGGGTTGAGCCCCAGCAAGCCCTGGCACAAATGAAGCACTGACATTAGCGTGTCCACCTCAGGTCACAGTGCTAAAATCTTCTGACTACACAAAATAGAGTGGAGAATGTAAATCAAACTATTTTCCATTGACAACCAAGAGGCCAGGCTGTGGAGATGCATCTAAAAGCAGCTTTGCTAGGGACGTTCAGTGAAAGCCGTTTCATCTTTTAGCTCTCAACAACACAGTCACCAACATATTTTATATCAGATGATGCCCTCTCCTCCTTTTATCATGTTACACTCTTGTCCTCGCTGTCAGTACAGCCCAGCCCAGGAGAAGTGACTTCTACAATTTGCTGTTGATCTGTTATTTAATCAGATGGCTGCTGGAATCAAGGTTTCCTGGTTGGAGCAGCAGCTGAGCGGGGACTCTCGGAAAGTGGAAATGTCAGCCAACCTCTTGGGAGACATTCTGAATCCAGCTGGAACATTCTCAAATGCTCTTAATTACTATTTTGTGTTTTAAATGGCCAGGGGAAAGGGGAATCTTTTTTAAAAATAAAAGCAACAGAATGAGGTGACTGTGTCTGCAAAGGCCACTAAAAACCCATCTGTTTGAATTTCACTTAGTGCCCAGAACACTGACCTAAGGAAGCTTCCAAGGTCCTGATTAAAGGCACGCAAATATCACCAGATTTGATTCTTCTCATGCTTCTTCAGTGTTTCGGGAAAGCAGGGGCTGAATGCAGGTAAAATTAGGGCTGGGTTTCACTAACTAGAGCCAGGCACAGTGAGTGAAGATGACGTGCAAACTTCACTTCTCCGTCACCCATAGCTCTAGCATGACACCTCACTCCTGACTTACAGCATTCAATTTCCTGAGTGCTTCAGCAGCTCTGTCTTTGCACATTAATCCTGGCCCATAACATCGATGTCATTGCAATCCTTGCTGAGCCTCCTCTCTGCCACCACTTTTGTGACAGTGATAGTGGGCTTTCCTTTGGAAAAACTTCCATTTGCAACCATGCATATGCAAACCAAACATTTGATTCGGGGACTAGACATCATTTGCAGCATGGTGTCCAGAAAGCAAATACAAGCACATTAACTCACTGCAGTGCCCACAAGACACTTGTGGTGAAATCAACAGGAGTTTTGCCTGGAATTCATCCCTTATGTTAAGGTCTTCAGCCCCAGCACCTTGTACTGGGAATCCCTTTGGTCACAAAAGTTGATTTGGGTCAGACTGGGTCAGTATTTCAATGAGAGCGCTCCAGAGAGTACTGGCATATTGCAGGAAGTGGTGCTGAGGACCCAGTGCATGGACCTCAGCAGGTCTATCTATATTACATGTGTCATAAGTGTGAAGTAGCCTAGAATTAGTGTTTACCTGTAAAGGGTTAAGCTAAAGGTGACCTGAGAGGTGGACAACTGACCAATGAGAAATTCCTCAGGAGACAAAGGATTTTAAGTTTCAGTTTCTCTCTGGGTCTCTCTCTCTTCACCTCGGCTATGGGATGAACACAGCTATGTCTTTCACTGTAACTATAAGATTCTATCAAGTACTGTAGTCAGTAAGTTTACCTTCTTTTTATCACTTGGAGGGTTCTCAGTGGTGAGGGTTGGCTGGGTGCTTCTTGATATTGTAAGCTTCAGCAGAGATATCAACAGTGGGAGAAAGCTGCCTTGGGGGAGAGGTTTGGTTTCTGAATCCTTTTATTGATTATGGTAGATGCTGTTCTATTGATGGTGTGACAAAGCTCCAAGTTTGTACTCGTGGGTCCTGTGCTTCCTGGCAGATTTAGGGGCCTCAGAAACTCATCTAGGCCCCAGAGTGACCTCCCTTTCTCAGTATAATTGGCAAGAGTCACCACCTAGTGAGTTACCTTCATCACAGGCCAGTATGGAAGGTGGAAAGAGCAGGGGGGAGCTCGGGCCCGCCCTCTACTCCGGGCTCCAGCCCAGGGACCCTAATAGTATCAACTAAGATGGCTGACCTTTTATCCACAAAACACAATACAATTCCCTGGGCTACTTCCCCACAGCAGTCCCTGCTTCTTCAAACGCCACTTCACCCTTACCTCAGGGCCTCCTTCCTTCTGGATGATATGTTGTCCACTACTCAGTCTCACCAACAGCACAACCTCCTTCCACAGCTCCTGACACCCACAGCCCACCTGACTAACTGGGAGGTTTTTATCTGGTTTCAGCCAGTCCCTGATTGGCTTCAGGTGTCCCAATTAGGCTAGCTGTTTCTACTCCTTTCTAGAAGGTTCTTAATTGGCCCCAGGTGTCTTGATTGGTCTGGAGTAGCCTTTGTTTGGCTATCCAGGGAACAAGGACCTGTACATCCTGAGGCTGATATACCTGCCTTCCAGCACTCTCCTATATCCTTCTGGTCTGACTCCGTCACAATGGTTATAAGAGATTTATTCCCTTCTTCTTTTCTTTTATTAAAAACTTTCTTTTAAGAATCTGGCTGTTTGTTTTCCATTGTGTAAGATCCTGGTTTTGGATCGGGCACGTCTCGCAGGAGCAGGCGAGGTTTGGTTTTTTATTCTCTCAAGCTTTCCAGGGAAGGAAGAAGTTTGGGGGGTTAGTGGAAAGGGAAAGAAGGGTCCCAAACTACCCTAGACCTAGTTTGGTGGTGGCAGCATACCAGGTCCAGATACAGAAGAAGTTGTGTTCTGAGGAAAAACATTTTAACCCAAGCTGGTAAAATAAGCTTGGGGGGGGTATTTCTTTTTTCATGCGGGTCCCCACATCTGTACCCTAGAGTTCAGAGTGGGGAGGCAATCCTGACAACATGTTCCCCACTATTATAGTAACTGAGCACCTTACAATCTTTAATGTAGCCTCACAGCAGCCCTGTAGGTTAAGTAGCACTATTGTCTCTATTTTACACATGGGGAATTGTGGTGCAAAAAGGCTTACCCAAAGTGACTTACCCAAAATCATACAAGTAGTCTGTGGCAGAGCAGGGTGTTAAATCCCAGCCAGTACCATATCCGTTAAACCATCTCCACATCACCCCATAGGGCAGTAGGATGGGCTGTGCTGCTGGAAGTGCTGCCTTTGTAATGACATCCAAAAACAAAGTCCTGACTACCTCTGACCATTTAAGAGCCCTGGACATTTTCTCGAAGATTAGAGTTGTTAATGCCGGAGTCCTGGTCCAATTGCAACATCGTTTATTGCATTCTACCTCCCTCATTTCCCTCCCACCCCACATTTTCAAATGGATAGAGGCACAAAATTATCTTGTTGTGTTTTTGATAACTAACCAGTGACACCAGTGAACAGCAATCCCGCCAAACTATTGACAACAGCAAGGCAAGGCTTCATGTGAATGGCATCCATTAGAAAGCAGAGGAAGGGAGGGCCTATTTATTAAATCTTTGACTAAGCCCTTTGGCACTAATCAGCAGGTTGCCAGGGACTACTTGAGAGACAGCAAAACTTTGTTCTTGGGCTCATCTGGCCTGACCTGCTCCAAAGTGGCCATCTCAGGGTTGGTGCCCAGAAGGAACCTTGCTTGGCTGTGGCCTGCTCAAGACTGAAAAGCTCTGAAGGAGGCCAGCCATAAAGAGAGGAACCTCTCCACAGAATGGTAACGACTCAGGGTTGTTTTAGTGTTAATCTCATATCTAGAGATAAATCCATTGAAGACACATGTTTTCCAGCTACACTTGAAGCTGATGAGCTGCTTCCCTAGGTCAGAAAAAGGAGCATAAAAGAGACATAGAAACGCCTCTACATAAAAACCAAGAGACAAAAACAACACGGCCGGCAAGCAAAGCAATAAAATTTAGTCATAACTAAATATGCATAATCTAATGCAAAGTGCACTAAAGCGCTGACCCACAAGCCAAAATGGCCTCATTTTAAAAGTTTTTAAAGTAATTAAAATAAATTAGAAACTTCACCGGAGAAAAGAGTCACTGAAAATAAGAGGCACTTTGTGCCACATTCAGTGACTGAAAGTCAAGCCCATGGGACCAGATTCTTTTTAGAGGAGCTCCTGGCTAGATTTTCAAGTGCCTGGCATGGACAGTGAGGGTCAGATTTTTCAAACAGCTCAGCTCCCAGATGGACATCTAAATAGGGCCCAATTTTCAAAAGTACCCAGCGCCCAGCAACTCCCCTTGTGATAGTTATGGCCAAAACATGCTGAGGTCTTTTGAAAATGGGGCTGCTTGTTTTGGCACCTAAGAGAACCAAGGTCTTGAAAATTTGACCCATAAAGAGCCCAGCATTGGATCCTTTCCCTGAGGACGTCTAAGCACATTGGCTTGAACTCCTTTGTGCTGGGAGGGTCAAAGATTCCAAACACAGTTTGCCAAATTGAACATCTAATACCCTACAGGCACAAGTAGAAGAAATCCTGCAACCTTTATTTAGGCAAAATGTCCCATTGACTCCATGACAATGAACTCCAGAATTTTACTTAGTATCACCGCAGAAACAAAGTTTTTTCAAAAGTTCTAATGCTGCTCCCAGCTGTTTTGCCAAGAAACATACAGTACAACCTTGCGGCACCAAAGGGTAGGAATTCCATCTGACAGAAAATAAATTCCCATTAATAGCATTTTTAACAGAAGAAAGAGAACATCAAGATTTTTCCTGGTTACTAAACCACTGTTAGCTCAGCTGAGAAGTGAAAGATTTTGCAGTGTTTGAGAAGGAAAGCTCTCATGCAGCTAGTGTTACAAACTGATGTTACTTGCTAGCCCGATCACTACCAACAACACTGTTACTGTAATGACTCTGTTTCTGTGAAGATACTGAGATGGATGCTGCAATACTTAGGTTTTACTCTGGGTTACCTAAAGTTACCAAGTAAAGACTTCAGGATTGGGCCCATTGCACATATGAGCAGGAGACTCAGGAACAGCAATTCAAAACACAAAACCTTGTCAGTTAACAATCCCTTCCTGCCCCACTCTGAAACAGACACAGGCCAAATTTGCGTTGGGACAAATTTTAAGTTTTTTGCTAATAAAAATGGTTTCTCACCACACCCTCAGACCTTTCAGAGTGCTGGAATCAGAACGAATGAAGAGGATTTTCCCTAAAATAATTATGTCACTAGAGAAAGACATATGTACATATCCTGTGGTGATGGGTCTCTCTCCTCACGGCCTAGAGCCAGCCTGAGAATTGTGCAGTAGATGCTGTTAGCAAACTCGTGACTGCACTTACCACTATGCCTGCTGAAATGAGTTGCTCATGCTGCAGATGGCAGACTCTAATTGTGAAATCTTGGCCCTGTTGAAGTCAGTGAAAGGTTTCGCCTAATGACACTACATGAAGGGATGAAGGACTCCTCCATAGATGTCCTTCATCAGGTGCTCGAACCCTGGATGAAAGTGTAATGTAATTACTGTGGTACCATATTAAATACAGAGATCTGCTCTGCTCCAATCAGGAAGGAGGAGGGGTTGGAATACTTCTATGGGAAGAAGGAACTAGGGTACGGAAGAGAGACATTATTCAGAGAAAACTCTTATGGACAATGGCAAGCAAAGAGTTTAGGGTGAGATTTGGGTTTGCATTTGGTTCAGCTACTAGGAAAGCCCAACCCCCACAAAGACGGGGAGTTTGCACTATACAAAGAATGCAATACAGATATATTTTGTCCAGAGCAATACGGGAAGAACTGGGTGAAAAAGTCTGAAAAGCAACTAAGTGATTTAAGAGTCTCAATCCTATTGACAAACTTCCATCTGCCTAAATCACTCCTGAAATGGGACATTGGCTCCTATGTCCTCCTACTTTCCTCCACCATGGAGCAATGAGCAGATGCAGGGCAGTATGTGTGCTGCACCACGCCTTCCTTTCTTAACACTGCCTGTTCCCCTTGTGGCAAGATAATTAGATTCCCCCCTAAGAAAACATCAATATTTTATTTTTAATGAGCTGGGCAGACCCAATTATACCAGCAGGCTGTTAATAGACGGAACTCTGGAGCATGGCTGCAGCTTTGAAATGAGAATTTCTGACACATGGAGTATGAGATAGATGCCATGTGGACAACAGGGAAGAGTATTTAAGAGTCAAATCCACCTTAGCAGCAACAATGTTGCAGAGAAAGAGAGAGAAAGAGAGAAGGCTGCACCCTGGTTTACTGTCTTTTGACTTGTCCCCTTGCATTCAGACATCCCGAGTAAGGGCCCAAAGAGTCGTGAGATTTGTCTTAAAAATCACCATTTTGTAAGATAATACATTTGGGGTCTTTTTATTTACCTTTCTGTTTTTAAGCTTTTCAGGGTTTGTGGATTTCAGCTTTTCTCCCCAGTGGAGACTCGAGAGGTATTTGATTTTGTTTTGCTTGAAATGAACGTTGTAATTCTCCTGTAATCAAATGACACCCGGAGCCCAGACTTTAAGAAAAGGAAAACACCAAGTACCATGAGGCTCATGAGAGCTGTTACTACTGCATGTGGCATGAATGAAGCATATATTTGTTGGGAAAGAAAACTCTCACCAGTGACAATCATGGGGCATCCAGCTCTAGGAGGACAATAGTACCTCTCCTCCGCCCCAGATTGTGGTAGCAATCTGGCCATTCCAAAGTTTATGGAGAAAGTATGGGAAAACCGCAAAAGCTCAACAGC
Organism: Dermatemys mawii; assembly: GCA_007922305.1. Taxonomy (NCBI): domain Eukaryota; kingdom Metazoa; phylum Chordata; order Testudines; family Dermatemydidae; genus Dermatemys; species Dermatemys mawii. The sequence goes on from ML677351.1 coordinate 28,819,806, forward strand.
CAAATTTTTTTAAGTGCTCAATACCCACTGAAAACAATGGCAACTGCTGGGTGCTGAGCACTTGAAAATCTGGCCACTACAATACAGATATATTCATCCCATGAAGTTCAAATCCAGATCTGAACTTCCTCAATGCGTAAAGACAAGACACTGGTTCACAAAAAAAACCAAAAACAAATTCCACCTAAACTGACTTTGTGGTCTTAGATGGGTTGGGGAGAGCCTCCAGTACAGAGAAACGAGAATAATCAATAGTTTGTGGACATGAAATTTCCATTAGGCACACATTTTAGCAATCCCAATAGTATTAAGGTTTCATGTATGCATAAAAAATAAAGATAAACTTGTGATTGTGTGTGTGCACGCACACACAGTTATGTTTTAATACCATTACTCATGGTGAGTTGGGCTTTAATCCATCAGCGGTTCCACTGAAATCCTCAGGACTACTCGTGGAGAAAGAGCTGACTCATTGTGAATAAGGGTATCCAAATCTAGCCCCGAATGAATATTACACACACACACACAAGACTCAGTACCAGACTCCACATCTAAAACATCCCCAGACTTGTTTTTCGGGGTGGTCTGGAAACCTTTGAGTTGCCCTATATCTGGATTCAGCTTGGAGTTCAGTAACTCAGGCCCATCTCTGATGTCCTACATGTATGTAACCCTTTTTCTGACACCACAAGCACAGTCATGTGACCTTGCATTTCGCTTTTTTGGGTAACACCAGAATTAGCATCCCTGGCCAGCTCAGTAAAAATAAAAATCATTTGAAAAACAGAACACCCTTTTCTAGCTTTGAATTCCCTTAATTGGCTGGGGTTCCAATAAGCAACCCTTCTTAATGCTTCCCCACTGACTGATTTTGCTGCTCATCCTAATCATAGAAATAAAGGCATTTAATTCCAGAAAGATATGAAGGCATAATACAGACTTTGATCCAAAGCCATTTCTTCTTGTGGGACTCCAAAAAACAGTCTTCAGGCTTCCAAAGATTCTTTGCCAAGCCTGATTTGAAGCTACACTGGCTGACACAGTAATTGCTCCATAATCATATCTTCAGTACCCTGACCTGGTTTAAGCCTACAATCTATATTCTAATAGCAGTCAACAGGTCACCAGTTAATAAAAATACCATTAATGTCCCCCTGTGACTAAGAAATGGAGATATTCATCTCACTCGGCCAGTGGCGGGCCAATATAATTTCCATGGCTGTTAGTGTAATTAACTATGCTGGTGTGTGAATCTCCCTGGAGGGCTGTGCAAGCACAGAATGACCTTGAAGCAGACATTTGCTGGTGGGCACAGAGATTTGCAGATGCTTAGGCCAGGAAGGAATGAATGCTTGGATGTTCTTATGGTCCAGCCTCCAAGTACCGAGGAGCTAATAATCCAGAGGATGTTCTTGAGCACATCTGTCTCATTTAGTGAAATGGAAGGGGAAGGGATGGACTCCAATGGACAAATACAACCTGTATTTGTGGCATGTTGTTAAAAGGTGCTTAATGGTTAGGGGGACAGAGAGGGATGATCAACAGGAATGTGTGTTATGTCAGGGAGGAGGGGAGGAGAAGAGTGGTGAGTCAATAAATGAAAGACTAGACAGACTTTCATCCTGTCTCATGCTCATCCCCTCTGAACGTACTGCACCTCGTGGGCCATAAGTTGCATTTCTTGTTTATAGGTATAAAAAATAGAATGATCTAGAAAAACCTCAAGGATATAAACATTCTTCAGAGACTGAAGTTTCTCTCAACACACTTAGCTTTAGCACATATTTGTTTGTGGAAAGGTTTGCGTGTGTCAGGAGTTACAAGATGTTGGAGATATAGAGGTTTTCTTTGGGGTGGTGTGACAAAGCTCCAAGTCTGTACTTGTGGGTCCTGCACTTCCTGGCAGATTACGGGCCTCAGGAACTCATCTAGGCCCCAGAGTGACCTCCCTTTTTCAGTATCTTTGGCAAGAGTCACCGCCTAGTGAGTTACCTTCATCACAGGCCAGTATGTATAGTTCAGCCTCCTGAATGAATTGAGTCTCACTTCTCCTCTCAAGAGGATTTCTATAGAGTATGGAGGGAGATGGGGGGAACCCGGGCTCGCCCTCTACTCTGGGTTCCAGCCCAGGGACCTTAATGGTAGCAGCTGTTGGTGGCTTTCCCTTCACCACTAATGCTACTTTGATTCCCTGGGCCACTTCCCCAAGGTTCCCTCCTCCTAGCTTCTCCCTTACCTCAGGTTGCAGCAAAGCTTCCTTTCTTCCAGCTCCTTTCTCCTTGGCTCCCCTACCTGACTAACTGGGATGTTTTTAACTGGTTTCAGCCAGCCCCCAATTGGCTTCAGGTGTCCCAATCAGGCTAGCTGTTTCTACTCCTTTCTAGAAGGTTCTTAATTGGCCCCAGGTGTCTTGATTGGCCTGGAGTAACCTTTGTTTGACTATCCAGGAAACAGGGACCTGCACATCCTGAGGCTAATATACCTGCCTTCTAGCACTCTCTTATACCCTTCTGGTCTGACTCAGTCACAGTGGGAAGTCCTCTCGCTGTTGTGGTAATCAATGTACAGAAGCATGCAAAGGTAACACTACAGCCAATAACTATCCAGATAAGCTAGTGTTTGCAAATTAATCAAATGGATTTAAAGTTAGGGAGCTACCTGAGTTTTACCCTATTTTACACCTAGCTTGACTGTAAGAGTCCAAAACCCAGCAAAATTCATGTCATGTAGGGGAGCCAAGGTGATGTCTACCCACCTGCAAGCAGGCTGAAATCCAGCAGCATTCATCTCACACAAGGGCACCATGCAGAGAAGCCATCAAGCTGGCGAAAGACCAAGACCTATTAGAACTTGTTTCACAGAGAAGTCCTGTGCTAAGTTCAAAGTCAGCTCCCTGCAAATAAAGGTCCTGTGTTCAATTGCTACTGCACACCTCCTCCAAATCATCTTAAATCTGCATCACTGACCTATTTGCACAGACTCATTTACATTCTGCTCCACCTACGCCTGCTCACCTGGATCTAAGCCAAGTGCAAGTGAATGACTCCCCTTGACTCAACTAAGCATTTCGTTATCAAATGTCTCCTTGTCCTCTGATTCCTTTTTCTTCCCTTTTCTTGAAGAGTCAAAGCGGCATCCTGAGACTTCTACAGTTGTTTTATTGTTCAGATGAAAAGACAGACTCAAAAGAGACTTGCTAGCTAGATCTATTTTGCCAAGTGATACATGACATCATAGAAAGATATTTTGAAGTCAGTGTGTTGCTGTCCGACGAGGCTCGCCAGCATTTAAGAAACGTCACGTCTCCAGAAGCCAGAGAAAAGCTCCTACATCGTGTATCGTTATTGATTCCTTTTGACCCATGTTGTTTAATTCCTCAAGCCTGTTATTTCAGTTATGTCACCGCACTGGGAAAATGACTGAAATGAGATAAGGGATTAAAATCTTTTTCTGTTTTGTTTCCAGAGACCCTCTATGCCATGGGGCTCGGTGATTTGATGGGTAAAGCCTTCAACCACATGACTGCTAGGTGACTTCACACAGCAGCCCATGGGATTCCAGTCTGATTGTACTCACAAGTGAAGCTGAATTTGGTGGGTTTTCAAGAGAGCCCTTGCTGGTGCTTGCCCAGATTACAGTGTTTGGTAGAACTGACAGCATTTGCTCAGGACTGGAACAGAATCAGAAGGCAGGGCAGGATGGAGTTGGCAGAGCTGTGTGCAGATGTGGGGGAGTAGGTTGAAAGTGAGTCATTGGCATAATTAGTCCCTCAGTCTCATGAGCATCACGCACAGTTCAGTGGCCTCTGCTTGGCTTATGCTGCTCCCTGACATGCAGATATTTCCATGCAGTAGTAGATTCACAGGAGAATAGTGCTGGGCACCAGAGAGCCACACAAGAAGGGGAGTGTCTGGCACTCTCAGGTGAGAGCAGCGGCAGTCACTGGATCAAAATGAAATTCTTCTAATCAGTTCCCAGAACCACGGAGAAGAAATGGAAATTCTAAGCAGCATAGTTTATAACTGCATTATCCACTGACTGCCTGCAATATATCTTTATATACTGAATAGCTAACTAGATTAAGGAAATGAAATATACATAGCTGATAAATAACCCAGCTAGAATCCACTTTCAAAGACAATCAGGCACCAGCTTTACCATAAATTAAGGGGAAAAAATGCAAACAAACAAAACTGTGCAGAGCATACAAGAATTGTTTAAGACATGGAGAATGAGAAAGGAAGAAGGAATGGAGAAGAGGAAAGTAGTAAACAAATTGGAGGAGGGAATGGGAAAGAAACAATAGAAGAAGGATGACTCGGTGGCCTATTTGCTCTTGGTCTTCTTGTAGTCAAAGTTTGAAAGTATTTTCAAACATGGCTGTAGCCTTAGGCTCTATCTGCACTACATGTCCAATGTTTGGTAAGCCAGTTTGTGATACTCTCCTCTGATTTGGTTTTAGCAACTGTGATTAAGATGTTTCCACAGACACTGCTTTCACAAACAACTATATGCCAATGGCATTTTCAGGATACGTCAGTGTCAGATATAAGCATCACAACCCACTGTGCTACCTAATGGTCTTTACATCAGTGTACTGGGAACATCTGGGAAGTTCTCCCATAGTGCCTCAGTAGAAGTAGTTAGACAACCTAGAGGAAATGAACTCAGAACAGCACCAGCAGAAGATGGGGCACTCCTGGATATCCCAGTGCATAGCACAGAGAGGAAGGAGGAGTAGATTACAGATACCACTATGAATTCTAGATATGTTATGAAAACCACAATGAAATCAGCACTCACTGAATCCAACCAGTTACAGGAAGACAAGTATGTGCCAACTGAAGCCACTGGTCAGAGTGACAGCCAGGCTACAGAGACCTCAAGGGGAGAACAGGGAGGTTGAACCCCAAAGAATAAGCACTTGAATTGTATACAATGTTGCTGTATATAAAAATATGTCAATATGATCTTTTATAAAAGCTTATAATGTTCTGAACTTGAGGGTTCAGCACGTGGGTATGAATTTATATCTGTACTACAATTTCAGATATGCCGCACACCAGGGAGGGGCCCCTCCCAAGCCAGGTGTAAGCATGAAATCAGCTCCAAGAAATGATCCATTGTTAAGCAGGGAAGAGACAATGGCAGACCATTAAAGTTAATGAGAAGACACTGAAACTAAAAAGAAAATCCCTGTCTTGGAAAACTAACATCTGGAAACTAACCTCTACGTTAGGAAATTAGTTCTGAATAACTACATCTCTCAGGGATGTGAAAAATCTACACCCTAAGCGACCAAGTTAAACCGACCTTATACTCACCGTAGCTGGTGCTGGGTCAACGGGGAGGAGGGATAGCTCAATGATTTGAGCATTGGTCTGCTAAACCCAGAGTTGTGAGCTCAATCCTTGAGGGGGCCATTTAGGGATATGGGGCAAAAATGGGATTGGCCCTGCTTTAAACAGGGGGTTGGACTAGATGACCTCCTGAGGTCCCTTCTAACTCTGAGATTCTATGAATGGGAGAATTCTCCCATCAGTCTAGCTACCATCTCTCTGGGAGGTGGATTAACTACACCAGCTCGAGAACCTCATCCACCAGTGTGGGTCTTGTCGTCACTGAAGTACTACAGCTGTGCCACTGCAGCATTTTAAGCACAGACAAGCCCTAAGATATGAGCAAGTTCCCCCATCCTGAATAACCATCAGTCATCATGCCAGGAGAAAGAGGAAAAAGAAAGAGAGGCAAAAAAACCACCCTTGTTTAAAAGCAGGCTTTTGTTTGAGATTTGGCATCCAGAAACGGAGGGACAGCCTATACGAGTACATTTACACATTAACCACTACAATCTCGATACTATCTACACCATCAGGAGGGGCTCTTCCATCAGCCTCGGCAATCCACCTCCCCATGAGACGGTAGCTAGGCAGACGGAAGAATTCTTCCACCAAACAGCTACTGTCTGCACTGGGGGTTAGGTTGGTTTAACTACACTGCTTGGGAGTGTGTATTTTTCACACCTCTGAGCAATGTTAAGCTAACTTAATGTTCTGATGCATACCAGACCATAGCTACATTTCTCTGTGATGTGGATTTTTCACACCCCTGAGAGACCTAGCTTTATCAATGTAAATTCCCAGTGTAGACCAGCCCTATGAGGGAAGCTGTCTGTGAAACACTGAATCCTTCTATGACAGGGAGCATGACGAGCAACAGATAACTTATATTAGAAAAGGGAATTAATCTAATATAGAGGTGTACAGCCTGGAGTTGTGTCGCTTCTCTGTTTATTTCCTGTGTAACCTGTATGTGGTTTTTTTTTCTTATTATTTTATCTTTGAATCTGATTTGTCTATTAAATTAACTTTTTATTTGTTCTTTTCCTCCAACGGGGCTCTGGTGTGCAAACTGCATGGAATATGTGTGCCAAGGTGAGCTGATAACTGGGACTGTTTTCACACCTTTGGAGATGATGAACCAAGGGGAAAAGTCTGAGTGTCTGGCAGTTAAGAACTTGGGGAGACTTGGGATGGAAGGGCTGGTGGTGTCGTCCTGCAAGGAGTAACTAAGCTAGTGGAAGACAGGGTGAGATCTTTATACTTATGCTCTGGTTACTGGTGTCAGGGATCTGAGTCACAGCAACATAGTATTAAGGCACCCAAAGGTTAAAGGCAAGGAGTGAAAGAACCCCTTACTGGTCTACATCACGATGACACAGTGTTAGCTGCCTTTGTTACTAACCATGTGCTATGTGGACACAAACCACAGAGCCAACAACAACCACTAACAGCTTACAAAATGGGATAAAAGTTGCCGTGTAGATAGGTCCCCAGTACAACTGTAATGTTTTGGCTTTTCACAATTACAGGGTCATGGCAGCTGTGCACTACAGATTAGCAAGGGGTGTCATCTCTAATATGAGTTTAGCTTGTATGCTTGAAGACAAAAAAGGGAAACAGAAACCAACGAAAAGGTGCTACAGCTGTGTACGTAAGTGCTCATTGACTTGATTCCTTGCAGAAGGACGTTGAAAACCGTTTCTGAACATGACTGTTGCTACCATGGTTCAAGCCATAGTGGGTGTGTCTACACTGCAATTGGATCATCACATGTAAGCATACCCAAGCAAGCTCTGATGGAGCAAGCTCTCTAAAAAATAGCAGTGTAGCTGGAACAGCATGGACTACCCGCCAGAGTATGTACTTCAGGTCCCTAGTGGACCTGTACTTGGGCAGCTAAGCCCGGGGTACTGCCAGTGTGGCTGCACCTACTCTGCTATTTTTAGCATGCTGCTATCAGACCTCCCGGCATGACACACCCTGTGTGAACAGGGCCCCAGGAGGAGAGCTGAAAGAGGACATTGAGGAAATATCTATAATAGGGACTCAATCAATGGGAATTACCCACCTTCATCCAAGGGAAGAACATATCCCTAAAAATTACACCAGTATTTTGTCTTGACTAGAGATTGATTTTCGACTGGGCTTAAACAACACGTGCTTGCTAAACCCAACCTAAATGGGTCTTTTTTTCCCTAGCACTGATGCAGGTAACTCCTTTAGGTGGACAATGGCTGGTCATGCTGTAGCCTATGCAGAAGCTAAAGTTGGGTTACTGCATTTACCTTAGAAAAAGTAGCCAAGATTATGCCATCTTTATCCATCATGTTAGCTAAGTCTGTCTGAAACTCAACCATGTTGAGTATAAAGGTATGTCTATACTATCCACCCGATCAGCGGGTAGCGATCGATCCAGCCAGAGTCCATTTATCGTGTCTAGTCTAGATGCGATAAATCAATCCCCGAGCGCTCTCCCGTCGACTCCTGTACTCCTCCGTCGTGACAGGCGCAGGTGGAGTCGATGCGGGGAGCGGCAGCAGTCGACTCACCGCAGTGAAGATGCCGCGGTGAGTAGATCTAAGTATGTTGACTTCAGCTACGTTATTCATGTAGCTGAAGTTGCATAACTTAGATTGATCCCTCCCTCTAGTGTAGATTAAGGCTAAGACTCAAAACTCCCTCCCCTCCCTGCTCAGTTCAGGACTATGAGAGACAGATTCAGCTAATGTTCTCATTTTAGTATGATGTCACTGTTCCAATTCTACAGAAAGTCCTCCCTCTAGCAAAGAAAGGTAAGTTGGGGCCTATAATAGTGAATAAAAAAAAAAAAAACAGGGTGCATGTTTTATCCTTAAAAACAGAGTTTGTCTATAAAGGAGGAGTGAGGATGGAAATATCAACAGAAAGCCAATATATGTATAATTCATTCATTGCCTTTAAAATTATGTTTTCCAGGAGAATGCTCTTTATCTCAAAACAATGAACATATGAGCAATACCTGCAAAATTTGTCATAAATGTAATTAATATATGTTCTTATTTCAGTGGGAAACAGGCACACACACACCACATCACCACAAAATAAGATCATATAGTACTTTGCCTCAAATGGACTGCACGATCGATCTGGCAAGACTAAGTGAGAGGGAAAGCAAGCTATTGTAAAGTAATAACAGTAATATTCAAAAAAATAGAAGGTGCCATACACTACATGGCAGCGAGAAAAGAGGCCCATTAGATCATCTCCACTACCATATCCCTCAGCGGGTGCAGGACTATTCCTTGCAATATCTGGCCTGTAGAGTTTTAAATGTCTCAAGCAATAGAGTTCCCCAGAGAAATCACTCCACATCCTATACAGCTCATTGCTAGGAAACTTCACTCCAAGTGTCAGCCTACATTTTCCATTGTTCTGTTTTCACTACGTCTCCCCACGTCCCCCTCACTGGAGGAAAGATAAATCAGTCAAAGAGGAATTTAGAAAACCCTCATCCAGGGACCTTTCAGAGCTTGAGAAAATGTGGCTGTGCAAACATATCCAGCAGTGGTGCCTAAGTTTCTCAACCTGGGGGCCAAAAACATTATTTCAAGAGGGACAAAGAGTCCCCATAAATACTTTAGGACCTATGCAGGGAAAAAAAAAACCACCTATCCGCCTACCCTCTGGCCCGGGGGAGTCTCCATCAGGGGAAGCTGACTTCCTCACCTCCCTCTCTGCAGTGCCTGGAACAAGGGGTGTTTCAGTGAGAGTGAAGGAGAGACAAGAGTGGCTGGCACAGACCGCAGTTCAGCTATCTCCAGGTGCAGTATGGGGCCGAGGGGACCACTGCCAGCTGGTGCAGGTTAGAGCAGCCCCCAGGCTGGGCAGTGACTGCTGATTCTCAGCATCTCCCTTTCCTCCGCTCCTGGGCTGGCTGCAGGGAGGGGAGACACCCTGTGTTAGTGCTTCCCTAAGCTCAGGCAGAGCCATTCAGCCTCCAGTGCTGCTCTCCCCGGGGCTCCCGCAGCCCCACCAGGAATCAGGCCCTGGGGCAGCCAGACCTGCTCTCACCTCCCTCCCCTACGATGCAGCTGGGGACCAGCAGGGGAGCGGTTGAGGGGCTGCAGCAGAGAAGGGACAGCTGCGACTCAGAGCACCCAGCTCGCATCAGAGCTGCTCCTGGGGCAGCAGAGGATGAGATGCCCCCCTTTCCCACTCATAGCACCATCTCAGTTTAATACCACAGGCAGGGCCTGGCTCAGGGACCACATTTTCAATTCCTAATCCAACACACAAATTCTTCTGAACACTGTCACCCTCCACGGCCACAGCTCAGACACTACTGATCTACAGCTTCTTCTCTCGAGCATGAAGATCAATGCATTGGTGACCAGATCCTCAGCCGGCATAAACCAGCAAGACTCCATTGACTTTAGTGGGGCTAGGTCAAGCGTACATTCTGAGAATCTGGAGCTAAAAGTTATTCTGAACTGTAAAGAAACAAGCCCATGGATGGAGGTGTGGGAAGATTCCTATAGCCCCACTGTGTTCATAGAACAGAGATAGTGTTACCATTTCAAAGAGCTTGACTCTTCTTTCTCCCTGGTGAAACGTCGGAGATGCCAGCCCAGCCCCTAGAATCATTTTCAAATATTTTTTCTACTTACCTAGAAGAGAAAAAAAAAGAAGAAAGAAAAACCATGTTATGGGAGGAAGAGCTCACACTGGTATCTATAACGCTAACATTCAGCTCTTCTACAGCACCTTCTCCCTGAGGATCACACAACAGTCCACCTACATTAACTGGGGAAGACTCACAGCCGTCCAGCTCAAACGACGGCAGCCATGCATCAAGGCTCAGGTTGGTTTCTTCTTTCCAGACTCCGTGCTAGATAGTTAGCCTACCTCAGGTTTGAATAGTCCATGGCTCACATCACTCTCTTCAGAAGATGCAAGTCCATAGATCGCTGAGATAGGTAACGGTCAAGAAAGGATTCAGACATACTGGTCTTTCCTCTCTCCCTTCTGTTCTTCCCCCTATTCCTTCTAGCTTTCTGCATTCTGATCCATAACCTCCACAATATCCTGCCCCAGTACCGAGCGTTGTCATGATGACATTTCCTGCCACCCACCACTGCCCACTTGGCAAATTCTCCCCTTCGAAGATACCGTCTTGTTCAGTTTCATTGTGAGTTTTCTGGCTAAGCATTCCTCCCACACACATACTGCTGCCATGTGCTGGCACAGTCATGCACAGAGCCACCAAATAACCAGAAAAGGTCCACGAAACCACTGCTCACTTGCCCTAACTTCTTTGCCAGATTCCCAGAACTGAGTCCCTGCTTTCCTTTCCGGAACTAGAATTCATAGGAATATTGTTTATAGAACTGGAAGGGATTTGGGTCATCAAATCCAGTACCCTGCTATCACAGGCAACCCTGTTAAATAATCGCATTCATAAATTCATCAAGCTCAAATTTAAAACTAGTAAAGTTGTTTGCCCCCAGTATTCCTACTGGAAGGCTGTTCCAGATCCTCATACATTTCCAGTACAGACAGGATGCAGATGGTGAGAAATGAATCCCTATACTTAGATTTTCTTCTAGGTTATGTTATGCCTCATGTTGCCAGCTACCCAAGAATTGCAGCAACAGCTCCTCACACCATGAAAAATCATGGCCCCTCGCTCATTTGCTCCCACCTCCACCTACTACAGGGTTGGAGTTGAGTAAATCAGATTATGCTCCATAAAGTATGTCAGTTTCTATACAAACAATATTAAATATGATAATTTCTTCCCCTTTCCTCTTTAAGCTGTTACATTTGCTTTCCCTCTCAGTCACACCAGCTTTGGAAAGAAAAACAATTGCAAGGAATTTTGGATAATGTAGTTATGCTAATTCTCTGGAAATCTATAAAAGTCAAAGAATATGCATTGATATGGGAGCCCTGAAAATAAAGTGCTTCATTTTCTTTTCCCACATACCCCATTCTTTGTTGATCAGAAAAAGTGACCTGTTGCCAAACTATCCTTTTAAACTACCACTGATCATATCTATTTCTTTATCAAATATATATAAAGATTTGAGAATAAGATCACAGTGCTCAGTTTGCTATTATTTATGGAGCCTTATTATTCATACAACCCCAGGAAATTCATGAAAATCTTCACAATACTCCAAAGTCTCATGAATTTTAGCACAGACCGAGTGTCTAAAGATTAGTTCTGAAAAATGGGTAATTTGCATTTTAAAAAAAGAAGTTTCAGTCACCGTCTCAGCAGAAACTATACAGTGTTACTTCAGCAATGAGTCACACAACGCTAAAGTGATCAACCACAAAGCACTAAGAGCAAACCACAAATAATCAAAATGAACACTTCCCAAACCATCCACAGGCTGAAAAAAGTGTCCATCCCAGCTATTTGGTGAATGAGTTAATAGAAAATCAAGATCAATTCACAAACAGGCAAGTGGGCCAAATTTATAATAAGTATTGAGCCATATCTGCAGCTGGTGAAAATCAGTGTAGCTTTATTGCCTTTGCTACTGATCTGGTTTGCTACTTACAATTAATAATTCAGCCAGCTCCACTGAAAACCTCCAACTCCAGCAAATTTCAGTGTAGCTGGATTATTGCTCAGGATTGGACTAAAGATCAGTTCAAGCCACAGAGTTTGGACCCAGATTTTGAGCGCCTCAGAGTTAAGCCCTGTCCTCTTCTGGGCTTTGGGTTCCGCCTATTAGAGGATGGGGCTACTTCCAACATTCAGATCCATGTTTAGATTTCAAACACTGAGTTTTCAAGTGTTCAGATCCTGATCCCATCTTTAGATCACTCTTTCAATAGATCATGGGTGCGAGGGATGAGTGAACTGCAGGAACACTGGTTCTGATGAGAACATGGAATCTGGATCAGAATTACCCAAACCTGCTGGGTCTGTAAAATTAGGCTAGCAAATCTACATCCTTCTGACATTTCTAGTGCTTCCTATTGGTTTAGAAACACCATGAGAACTGAATTTCCAAGTCCTGGAGGGGAAAAAAAACTACATTGGGCAGGGGCTAAAATCCTTTCCCATTTTCAGCTGGGCTGCCTGGTTCCGCTCAAGAGTGGAGGTGAAAATTATGAGGCTGTTAGCCATATTATCAGCCTGTGGACAGAAGTTTCTCCAGGAAGCCTGTTCTCTTGAAATTGAGAACCCAGGCCTGGCAGACTCTAGAGGTCCAGCTACTGTATATCAGAAAAGCCTGAAGAAGTGGACCTCCAAGCATTCTCAGGCTTATGAATCAGTGTTCAAATCAGAAGGTAATCTGCCCCTCTGGACTATCCCAGCCACAGGTCAAAAGTATAATTCACATTCAGCATAAAGGAACAGATCTCTAATTGGACAGTCAACATGGATTCACCAAGGGCAAGTCATGCCTGACCAACCTGATTGCCTTTTATGATGAGATAACTGGCTCTGTGGATGAGGGAAAAGAAGTGTACGTGTTATTCCTTGACTATAGCAAAGCTTTTGATAAGGTCTCCTGCAGTATTCTTGCCAGCAAGTTAAAGAAGTATGGATTGGATGGATGGACTATAAGGTGAACAGAAAGCTGGCTAGATTGTTGGGCTCAACGGGTAGTGATCAATGGCTCCATGTCTAGCTGGCAGCCAGTATCAAGTGGAGTGCCCTACGGATGGGTCCTGGAGTCAGTTTTGTTCAACATCTTTATTAATGATCTGGATGATGGGATGAATTGCACCCTCAGCAAGTTTGCAAGACACTAAGGGAGATAGATACAGTGGAGCATAGGGATAGGGTCCAGAGCGACCTAGATAAATTGTAGGATTGGGCCAAAAGAAATCTGATGAGGTTCAACAAGAACAAGTGAAGAGTCCTGAATTTAGGAAGGAAGAATCCCATCCACCGCTACAGGCTGGGGACCGACTGGCTAAGCATCAGCTCTGCAAAAAAGGGACCTGGGGATTACAGTGGACAAGAAGCTGGATGAGAGTCAGCAGTGTGCCCTTGTTGCCAAGAAGGCCAATGGCACATTGGACTGTGCTAGTAGGAGCATTGCCAGCAGATCAAGGGAAGTGATTATTCCCTTCTATTCTGCACTGGTGAGGCCACACCTGGAGTACTGTGCCCAGTTTTGGTCTCCCTGCTACAGAAAGGCTGTGAATAAATTGGAGACAGTCCAGCGGAGGGCAACAAAAATGATTAGGCGGCTGGTGACATGACTTACAAGGAGAAGCTGAGGTAACCAGGGTTATTTAATCCGTAGAAGACAGAAGAGTGGAGGTGGCGGGGCAGGGGGATTTGATAGCAGCCTTCAACTACCTGAAGGTGTGTTCCAAAGAGGATGGAACTAGGCTTTTCCCAGTGGTGGCAGATGACAGAACAAGCAGCAATGAGCTCAAGTTGCAGTGAGGAAGATTTAGCTTGGATATTAGGAAACACTATTTTACTAGGAGGGTGGTGAAGCACTGGAATGGGTTACCCTAGGGAGGTAGTGGAATCTCCATCCTTAGAGGTTTTTAAGGCCCAGCTTGACAAAGCCCTGGCTGGGATGATTTACTTGGTGTTGGTCCTGCTTTAAGCAGGGAGTTGGACTCGATGACCTCCTAAGGTCTCTTCCAACCCTAATCGTCTATGATTCTATATAAACTTGCACTGTCGGGTCCTGTTTCCCTTCCTTCAGCAGGTGGCAGAGGTGGGGAAGCTGGAAGTGCAGAGCTGCTCTTCAGGCACACAGTGTCAATCAAGGGATTGGGGATGTTCGAATGGACTCAGGGAGGCGGGGTAATTACCAGGCCTACAATGGCATTTCCTACCTGGAAAGGAATGTCTGTGCAATGTGATTCATGATCAGATAGCCCATGGCTGGAAGGCTTTCAGGCCTCCAGAAAAGCTTGGGTTACATCACAGCTCAGCAGTGTGCTGTGCAGGGTCTTTTAATCAAGATCCAGCCACTCTGTTTGACTCGCCGCGCTGCCCCAGGCTTCCAAAATCAAATGTTTAAATGTCAGATGTGAAATGCCTGTCAGACTAGAGGAGAAGAGTAAAAAAAAAATCCATCCGTTCCTTAGCTCCCAGTCCTGAAAAAGCTGCACCTGCTATACAGAGCTAGTCTGGGTCTGTAACAGTATCTAGCATTCTCCCCCCGGTACTGTTCTCACACAGTGCACCTGTGGGAAGCAGTTCAAGCTCTTCCCCTCTTCTCTTCTGGCTCACAGAGTCCACAAACAGCATTGCACGTGCTCTTCCCCACAATTATCTGGTCTTTCTGCTGCAGGGACACAATCCACCAAGCAAAACTCTCTCCCCAGAAAGAGAAAGAAGGGATGGTCTCTGGAGGTGGGAAACATTCATAGTTACAACTCAGCTCAAAATCTGGAGCCATTCTGGCCAGCCTCTACCTTGAATGGGCCAGAAATGCTTAGCACAAATCAAAACTCAAATTCCAAATTAATATTGAGTTGTGAGTGTTATACTCTTTCTTTTCTGTCTCTGGCCTGAGATCACACCAGCCCTTTTCCTTCTGATCTCTTGCTTAGTGGCTACGTCTCGCCTGGCCAGATTAATTCAGATTCCACAAGGAACCCAGCTGCTTTCCTTCAGTCTTCCCAGAGTGATGGGAGAAAGCCCATCCCTCAGGATCTGAGATTCAGAAATGTAGTCCTTATTCCTACAACTGCCTTGGCAGTAGCTTCTCAGTCCTCTTCTGGAGGCCTAATATTGACTCTACATTGCTAGCCAAAACCTTGAAAGGCTGTCCCCCTTCATGAAAAAGCTCGCCCAAAAAGCATCAAGGGGAAGACAGAGTCCGCTGAAGCTCTGACGGACCTGCATACCCAGTCATGCTCTTGTCCAGTTTGTGCTCGGTATTACTTGCTCTCTCTGAGCACTGGATACAGCATCAGGCACAGTCTCTGTTATCACGGGGATGCGATACTGCATGCAGTGTGTGAGTGTACGAGACACACTATCTCCCTGCAGGCGCTGTGTACATTATCACATACTGTCCCGTTATCGCTGTCTCTCTGAGCCACACAATCTGCGTACAGTCTCATGGCCTCTCCCTGTTATCATCCTCCTGTTCAGAGCAGTGTGATCTATGCACAAGGCTACAGGCTCCTCTTCTGTTATCGCGGGCTTGCAAGCTCACACAGCCCATGTGCAGTAACTCAGATGCGCTTACTCAGTAAACAGCCTGTATACAGGGCCATCATTCCTCTATTTTCAAGCTCAATTTCCATGGCCTTCAATGAGATTTTTGCCTCAGTAAGGATAACAGGATCAAGTCCACATTCATGAAAATCTATTAGCTGTTATTCTTACTCTTTCTTTCCCTGGTGAGGGTCATGAAAGATAAAATGACTATATAGATGGCATATGAAATGGGAACCAACATAGTTGTCATAAAAATATAGGTCATGCCTGATCAACCTCTTATTTTGCGAATAAGATCATTGACAAAGTGAGTTCATGCGACGGCAGCTACCTATGACTGTAGAGACTTAAGGTGAAATCCTGGCTGAACTGATTTCAATGGGAATTTGCATCCATTTCACTGCGGCCAGGGCTTCTCTTTTGAGTCGTAAGAAAGAGGGGCCATCATGGGCAGGGAATGCAAGTAAACAAACTAGGAAGCAAAGCGGTGTCATGAAAAAGCTATTTGTAAAAGAAACAGAACATGGTTACTAGTGGGATCAGTTAAAGGATGGTTCGGGAGTTTGTACTGGCCAAAAGGGAGTTCTACTGGCCAAAAGCGAGTATAGGTTTCACTTTCTGGCTAAGAAGTTTCCAGTAAATTTTCCCATTCCCAAGCTTAGTGGTCCACGTGCAAGGAGTCTGATGGGCCTCAGAGCAGTTCCCAGTGACCAAGCATCCATGTCACAACATCTACCCTCACGGTGGCCGTTAAC
The DNA here is from genome assembly GCA_007922305.1 of Dermatemys mawii. Classification (NCBI taxonomy): domain Eukaryota; kingdom Metazoa; phylum Chordata; order Testudines; family Dermatemydidae; genus Dermatemys; species Dermatemys mawii. Next base: position 28,836,047 of record ML677351.1, read on the forward strand.
TGGCCTTCTGGTGGGCAGTCCCACCAGAGGTACTAAGGACTGAGTGGGCCATGGAAGCTGGCCTTGCTTTTCACCGCCAGAGATAGGGGTCTCCAGGGCAGAGGCATATCCTTAGCCATGGACATCAATGTGAAGAAAGCTTGCTGGTGTGGTACCTGCTCTGTGAACAGAGGGCTTCAACGGATGTCAGCTGGCACCTTTCACCAGCACACCTGCCTAACCAGTGTCTGAGGAGACAGACTTGTTAGCTGGAAATGAAAGAGACTACTAGGGATCCAAGGAATGGCACAGAAAGCTATTCTCAGACTGTGATGCTTACTGCAAATCACAGGGAAAAGGCAGGGAGAGGGTAAGCTATGTTTTCTCAGTCTCTCAGGAATCACTGTATCTCCCTCTCCCCATCTGACTCCAGTAATGAGCTCCAGGGGGACCTCCACTCCTGCCTTTGAAGTATAATGTTTCTCTGCATACACTTTAAAATTCCTTTTGTACAGTATTTGTTTGCAGCTTGCTGTGGTTGTCTCCCTGTTCAGGGGGCTGACAGCTATTAGCAGTGCCATCATGACTGCTTGGGAACAAGTAAGATGGAAAAACAAAAACCGAAACAAGACCACATCCACTAGACGAATGCAAAATCCCCAGGCTGCGAGCTGTGTAGCCTTTGCCTGCCAGTCAGCCAGAGGTTATAAAGAGCCAGCAACCATAGCAGGAGGGGCAGGGGAAAGCCCGAAAGGAGATAAGCAACAGAACCTGACCAAGACAGGTGCAGATGGACTGCTCTGAACAACCCAGGCCTGGGGAAGGACAAGGGAAAAAGGGAGTAGGACTTACACTGATCTTAAATTAGAGTTATTAGCTGGACAACTGGAAGAGAGTGTGTCTAAAGTTTGTAAAGGGCTGGATAATTGTACGACCATTAGTGATGTTGATAGCTCTGGAGTTCAAACCTCAGGCTTCAGTAGGTATAAAACAATTGAGTGAGAAGGTCAGTGCGGAGTATCAACTTCCTCCATGGACAGAACGAGAAAAAAGAAATCCCCTTCCTCACACAAACACACCAGGTACTAGACAACGCAGGAGACAATGTGGACTAACAATGTGACTAACTTAGAGGGCCTGGCTTCTAGATCCTATCCTATTATATATACTTTGAATCTTTTGTTTTCTGGAACTGAGGTAGCCTCGGGGCAGCTACATGCCACAGATGGCAAACTCCCCCTCTCTTTCCCTTAAATTGTATATGCCACCCTTTCATGACATTGTTTGGAGCTATTGTGGCCCACCCCCTTCACCCCTCATTTTAAAGGACTATTGTGCCCTTTTCTGGGATCGGGTAAGGGAGCTGGACCATCCTTCTCCAAAATGTCAAGGACAATCACACTACTTTTGAGTACTGGCTTTCAAAATGTAACGTCACTGTGTGCTCCTGGAGGAGTTTCCCAAGGGGACCGCCTTCCATGGGAAACATACAAGAACTGGTTTTCAGAGGTGCTGAACACTCACAGCTCCAGGAGATTGCAGCTGTGACCACTCAGCATTTCTGAACATATTCGAACATTTTGGGCCTTATTTTTGCTGCATTCAGCGCCACAAAACACGCCATTTCTCAAATCACACGTGGACAGAGAAGCAACGGCCAAGATTAAAAAAAACAAACAAAACAAAAAAGTAGATCCCTACAGTTATGCTTCCTAGATCCTCTAGACATTGTTGTATTAATTTAGATGGAATATATGGGTCAAAAGTGTCAAAGATGCTAACATATCCCAGGCACTGTCCAGCGTTAAACAGGAAAAGGTGTGGGGTTTGGTATACAGGGACCTCAACCTGCGTAGTGCCATGGCAAATATACCATGAAACATCTCAAACTGTCCTCGGAATGTGGGACCTATTGTTAGTTTCATTGTAACCAGTAGTATGTTTACAGGTGCATGTGTTTTATTAATCCTGTTTTTTCCTAGAGCTCCAGGAAGAAATCGCACCCAGTGACGTTCCGACACCGTTTGCGATTTGGGGGGCATGTCATAAGTATGAAGTAGCCTAAAATTAATGTTTACCTGTAAGGGGTTAAGCTAAATGTAACCTGAGAGGTGGACAACTGACCAATGAGAAATTCCTCAGGAGACAAAGAATTTTGAGTTTCAGTTTCTCTCTGGGTCTCTCTCTGTTCACCTTGGCTATGGGATGAACACAGCTATGTCTTTCACTGTAACTATATTTTCTATCAAGTACTGTAGTCAGTAAGTTACCTTCTTTTTATCACTTGGAGGGTTCTCAGAGTGAGTGTTGGCTGGGTGCTTCTTAATATTGTAAGCTTTAGCAAAAATATCAACAGTGGGAAAAAGTTGCCTCAGGGGAGAGGTTTGGGTTCTAAATCCTTTTGTTACTTATGGTAAATGCTGTTCTATTGATGTTTATAAGGGATTTATTCCTTTCTTTTTTTTTCTTTTATTAAAATCTTTCTTTTAAGAAGCTGACTGCTTGTTTTCCATTGTGTAAGATCCTGGTTTTAAATCGGGCACGTCTTGCAGGATCAGGCGAGGTTTGGTTTTTTTTATTCTCTCAAGCTTTCCAGGGAAGGAAGAAGTTTGGGGGGTTAGTGAAAAGGGAAAGAAGGGTCCCAAACTACCCTAAACCTAGTTTGGTGGTGGCAGCGTACCAAGTCCAGACACAAACAAGTTGTGTTCTGGGAAAAAACATTTTAACCCAAGCTGGTAAAATAAGCTTGTGGGGGTTATCTCTTTCTTCATGCAGGTCCCCACATCTGTACCCTAGAGTTCAGAGTGGGGAGGCAATCCTAACAGAGGTGCTGAGCACCCACAGCTCCAGGAGATTGCAGCTGTGACCACTCAGCATTTCTGAACATATTCGAACATTTTGGGCCTTATTTTTGCTACATTCAGCGCCACAAAACATGCTATTTCTCAAATCACACGTGGACAGAGAAGCAACGGCCAAGATTGAAAAAAACAAACAAACAAAAATATAGATCCCTACAGTTATGCTTCCTAGATCCTCTAGACATTGTTGTATTAATTTAGATGGAATATATGGGTCAAAAGTGTCAAAGATGCTAACATATCCCAGGCACTGTCCAGCGTTAAACAGGAAAAGGTGTGGGGTTTGGTATACAGGGATCTTAACCTGCATAGTGCCATGGCAAATATATCATGAAACATCTCAGCCTTTTATTAAAGATACAGAAAAGGAGGACGAGGAGGAGGGGAAGGATAAAGCATTTGAAATGGAAAGTGTTAAGTAAGGTTATGTCTACACTACCACGATAAGTCGACCTACGCTTTGCAACTCCAGCTACATCAATAACGTAGCTGGAGTCGACGACGTACCTTAGGTCAAGTTACTGCAGGGTCTACACTGCACAGGGTGGAGGGGTGATGAGAGAAAATCTTCTGTCTACTTACCTTACTCCTGTCATCAGGGGTAGAGTACAGGGGTGGACCCGAGCGATCTGCAGTCGATTTGGTGGGACTTTACTAGACCCGCTAAATCAACCGCTGGTGAATCGATCTCAGTGTCGATCTCTGCCGTAGTGTAGATCTGTCCAAAGGCTTTCATTTTAACATCACTTGCTCCCTGTCCTTTAGCTGTAGAAGAAATCCTGCTGCCCCCTCCCACCTTGTTTGACAGGCTCTTAGATGGGATTAAAGATGGTAATCCATCTTTTGAGGAGAAGGGAAGTTAGTTGAGATGGGCTGGAGCTGTTGTTCTAGTCCAATCTCATTTTCTCAGAAGACAAAACAAGACAAACACACACAAAAGGGAAGAGTAAAGAATAGGAAAGAGAAAATGCAGCTTCTCTCTCTGGTGTTGACTTTCACATACAACCTCACTGGTGGAAGAACACAGGCCCGACATACAGTTTTACCAGCCACTCTGAGACCTTGAAAACTTGTACCAGTGTCAGGCTATTTAGGACATTGCTTTTATTTGTCTCTTTCTAGTCACAGGTTTACAGCAGTGTTGCAAATTATACAGTGGCTGATGAAGCTAGACTCTTATTAGAGAAAAGGAAAAAGAAGAGGGACAGAAATAGAAAGAAGAGGAAGAGAAAAGAAATAAAATGGGGAAGGAAAAGGACACACAAGTTGGGAGAAGGGGGAGAGAAAATGCCACATTCCAGATAGTGTCTGGGACTTAGCTGGAGTCTGCAAAGTCATCTTGCCTGGTCTAGTCAGGAAATCTCTCAGGATTAGGCTGAAGCAGACCTGGGTTCCCAAGTGGCAGTCAGGATGGTGAAGTTTGCTCCAGCAGCCAATTTTTCTCCCCCAAAATGATCTTTTTTAAGATCCACAGAAGGGATCAATGGGTGAAATAGCTTCTCCCCTCTTTATTTTGACCACCAATAAACCTTGTTTCCAATACAACAATTTTGGTTCACTGATTTCCAGTTCCACACAGCTTGTTTACCAGGCATGATCTTAACCCAGCCCTTGAGTTATATCAGCAAGCCTTTTTGCTGGGACTAATTCACTCTGTCTCTTTTTTGCACCTTTCTCCATAAACACTTAATGTTAGAGGTAGTTGTGACATTTTTTTAAACTTTCACTCACTTTTCATAGCTGAACTCACAAGTAGGGTAAATGTGTAGGCCCAGTTATCACCACAACACCTAAATGAGTGATTTGACTTTCAAAAATGCTGAGCATCCAGCAGCTCTCACTCAAGTCAATGGGAAAAAAAATGGATAAGAATGTCAGGATTTGGCCTTACTTATAAATAATAATAGACATTTAATATCAAAGGAGGTCAGTCGGGCTATAATTGCTCCTTATGTGCAAAGCCTTGAGCAGTGATATTTATCCAAGTGGATTTCTAGCAGGTGTCACATCCTACATCCATTTCTGACAAGGGCACGTAGGATTACTGAAGAGCCTCCATTCAACTACTCTGAGATCAGAGGGAATAACCCTGCAAATCTCATGGTACCTGTAGAACTGATGGGATGCAGGAATTTCCATAACAGGTCAAACCATGGTCTTGATGTCCTGTCACTGAACATGGAGACCGACCGTTCCTGTCCATGATACGGAGAGGAAACTCTCTGGTATCCCTCCTGTATCTTTAGGCATCCCACAGAATGGCATGAGTTATAATTTAATATTTATATTATGGTAGTGCCCAGAGATTTCATTTAGCACAGGGCCCTTGTCACGTTAGCTGCTCTACCAACAGAGGTAGACATAAGCCCTGCGCCTCAGAGAATATTTTTTTATCTTGACAAATTAAATATTTCAACTTAATCATATGACAATTTCTTACTGTCCTAGAATGACTAATCAAGGGATTTATAACTGCAGAAAGATTTAGGATCAAGTATTACATAGATATGCCGTTTCTTCAAGCTTTAAGAAACTCAACCCCATTTGTCAGTGTCACTAACCACTAAACTGCTCAGCAGAATCACTTCAAAACTGAAAGTAGCACAGAATATATAATGGTAATTTACACCACTTCTCTTACAAGGTACACACAGCTGCCAACGACTTTGTGTAGGTAGTGAGCTTTATTGTCTATAGTCTACCCTAAGCAGCTATTTACACCTGTGCAATATAGATATAAAGTGTCATAATTACTGTGAGTGGAAGATTCTAATATTGTAATATTTTACACCCATGCTGTACAGGCAGAAAACACAAAGTGCATCTGGAGAATGCAGAACCTCAGATACATACGGGATTTAGAAAAGGTGGTGGGTTTAAATCAGCTTGACTTGTGTTATGGATCTTCATCAACCTAAGCAGGCAGAGCAGGAAATCCCACCAGCTAACCTGTCCTCCTGAAATTTCCAGCCCAATTTTGCAGACTCAAGAGATTTGGATTTGATTTAAATAATTAATCCAAATTTGTCAGCACTTCATGGATGAATCAAGCCTCCAACTCTTTTAAGGTTCACCGGGGCTGCTGATAACCTGCTTTATCTAAGCATTAGCATAGAGTAGAACGGTTTAATGATTGAGGAAAATTCAAAAATTAAGATTTATGTTGTCAAAACTTTTGTCACAGAATGTACTGTGGCATTCAATCCGTGGGATTCTTTCAAAAATGAAATTATGAAAATAAAATACTCAACTAGTTTGAAAATCCTCTGCGACATCAGATAATGTAGTATTACCAAGGGTAGACTGCACTAGCAAAACTACCATGAAAGATAAGGAACCCAACCTGTCTGACAAATGGTCTGAAGTTTTGCTTGATCCAATTGGCTGCTAAAGTCACTTTGGAATCGCAATGGGAGAAGGGAAGGGGCACGATCACCAGAATGCTGGGTTGACTGGATTACATCGAAGTTTCAATATTTTGGTTGCTATTGAATGTTATCTGTGTCACACTTCTCAGTAGTTTCACAAACCTCAAATATGTATTAATGCATGTCCTGTAATTCTCTCTCCCAAATTCCTCTGGAGAGTTTTTACCAAGATTTGGGAGCCTGTGAACTGTTTATGAGATGTTCTATTTTTAATTCAGGTTCTTAGACCACACCCGTCACCTGTATCTGGTGCCTTAAATGGAAATGTAAAAGGCTTGGTATCTAGTAGATGCCTTAAATGGAGAAGTTATATGAGGCTACTTCAGACAGAATTGGAAGTATAACTTTAGTCTCTAATCTTGCAGACTCAAGACATATTCTATCAATACAGGCTGATCTGTAGCAAGTATTCAATATTCAGAATGGTTTAATATCACCTAAGTCACATGGCATTGCTTGCATTCCCTGACTGGATGACCTAAGCTTTATATAAAATTCTTCCTCTTCCAAATTTCATTTCTTCATGTAGAAACCTGCATAGAACTTGGAGGGAGGAGCACAGGTTGCAGGAGGGAAGAGTTTGGAGGATACATCAGTCTGTTTGCACATGGGCAGGATGCCCGCTGCAGTTGCAGCATCTCTAGAAGTAGTTTGCTTCATAAAAAGCCAGATCAGTGTTACAAGCATGGAGTCCTCTCAAATTATTACCCAGCACATTACACGTGCAGGAAGAAGAGAATTTTGTGTCTTGATTAAACAAAACTTGGCTCTGAATATTTGTAACTCTGACTGCATTAACTGCAAATACCAATGGGGCAGGAAGAAGCTGTATCAAACCCAGTTTCTAATTCAGCTATCCATCTTAGATACTATAATGGCCTCCAAAGCTGTAGCATCTGAGCACCTCACAACTTTTAAGGTATTTCTCCGTACAACACCCTTGTGAGCTCGGGGAAGTGCTATGCTCCCCATTTTATAGATGAGAAACTGAGACAGAGAGATTAAGTTACTTACCCGAGCTCAAGCAGTAAGTCTGTGGCAGAGCAGGAATTTTAAACCCAAAGCTCTCAAACCCTAGACTGCTCCCTGGACCATCTTTTCTTTTGCTAATTACAAACAGGTGATTTAGCATTATCAAAACGATTCTTCTATCTCAGATTACTAAGCACTGGACGGGTGGATGGTTTTAAAAATAAAATTCCTGCAGTGGAATAAAGAACATATTCCCCAGGAGAATTCATAACTTGGAAGCCACGTTTGGTATTTGTCCTCAAAGGACTTGATAGCATCTTTGTAAACAAAAGCTATAACCGCAGCTGGTGGTTCTGTCTCTCTCTGGTGTGAACCTTACGGGAGTGCAAGGCAGGTGATTTGAGAGCCTGCCTTGTAAGGATTCTAAACCAAATCCTCATATCTCACCAGAGGTCGGGCTCATCCTTGTTGAACACATTGCTGAGAAGGCCCTTCTGATATAACCAACCAGGTTGTTTCTCATAGCCCGGATTTGTTATCAAAAGGACGGTGAGCAAATGCAGCAGGCTACCTGGAGCCCAAGAAGCTCTTGTATTATTCTTCAGCACACTTGCTGCCATTTGGCCTGGCAGCGAATCTCCTGTCAGAGCTGCTCAGTGCTTTCTTTCTTATAAGATTTTATAAATATCAGTTATTTACTCACTACTTTGTGAAGCAAGGTGAAACACAAGGACTAAAGCTGTCTGTCCCATGCCTCACACCCATAAGAAAATATGCCGACTGGTTTATGGTGTAGTAACTGATTCCTAGGATTGACTATATAAGTCAAGCAAACACATTTAGGAAGCTGGGATTAAAACCCTCGGCTTCAAAACCATAGGCCTCTGCCACATGAGCTAAAGAAAAACTCCTTTAGTTGCAGCATATTCTGTTGTTTTTCCTGTGGGCTTGGCCACAAGATGGTCACATCACTTGCTCACATACAAAGCTAGTATATGCCAGCACTTCCTGTCTACAGCAGGGATGGAGTTTGTTCTGGGCCAGGTGCTGAGAATGAGAAAGGTGAGGAATCAATTTCTGCACTAGTGCAGCTGCACGAAGCATTTACTTGCACGTGAGAAAAGAGGTAGCTGCTGCCTTTATGAAATGGTTGTGAAAAGTCACTTCAAAAATAATCCCAAAAGATCACAGAACATTTAATTTTAGGCGTATTTTGATTATTTTTCTTCTTCTCAGCAAGCAGCCACGATCCCTGCAGACAATGGACTGACTCACTCTAGTGTGGATCTGTCTCAGCATAAGAGAAGATGGCACCACTTTTACACTCCCAGGCAGCCTGGCAAGGGGAGGGGGGCGGGGAAGCAACGACAGATCCTGCCTCTTCAACAAGACATGAAATTCAGAGTCTTGCTGGTCAGAAAAGCACACCGATAAAGTTATCTCCCTTCACTGCTCCAGAGGGATTCTGCACAGGATTTCCCTTCCAATCTGGCCAATTTAAAAGGCAAAAGGGAGTTTCTTCATTTATAAAATACATCTGTTGTAAGCTCTTTGGGACAGAGACTGGTCTTCTTGTTCTCTGCCTAGCACCGGGGGAAAGGGGAGAGCTGCCCCAGGATGTTTGGGCTTGGGCAGGAGCCTGTGAAGTGAGAGGGTCCCAGGATGTCTACACTGCAGTGAAACATCTCCTTAGTCCGAGCCTCTGGAGATAGAGTCAGCTGGCCTGGGCCAGCTGCAGGTTTTTAACTGCAGTGTAGACATAACCCTAGGTGCTACTGCAATACAAATAAATAAATAAATAACAATCACCACCTGTGAATGACCACCAGTATTCATAGGCTGTTCAATTTAAGAAGCACTTAAAAAAGATCTCCCAGGCAACAGAAAAAACAACATCCCATGGGTGCTCTAATTGGGCTGCCCACGGGAGCTCAGCAAACCGATACCATTGTTCCTGGTGGCTGCCAACCAGGGTACCAGAATCACTGCTTTCATTTTTATAAAGTCTCTAACACTCATGGTTGTGATAACAGCACGACAAAGATAAAGTGAAGCTGTGGAGACTGGAGGCTACCCAAAACAATAGGTCTGGCCAGTGTGAACAGCCCCATTTATGTGAGTGGGATATTGATGCAGTCCTAACAAAGACAGTTTAAATGTCAGTACTGTGACCTGCTTCACAGCATACAAAAAAGGAGAGAAAGTGTCATTTTATGACAGATCCATAGTCTTCACTGTGTGACAGAACTGGCATCATGGGTGGCCAGACCTCAAGTTGTGGGCGGAGCTTGGGGTAGTACCATCATCACCTATATTTCTTTTCCAGTTTGACCCCATCTACACCCCCTCGCCACTCCCCACCATTCAGGCAAAAAACCTTGGTAGAATGACAGGACTCAGAATATGCTGCACAGATCAAAAGAATGCTGTTGGAGCAATGAGGAAAGCAAATTCCAAAGTCCAAGGTCCTGCACTGAAAATGCCCTCTGACAACTGCCAGTGTATCAGTCTAGGGACCATTAACTCTAGCATCTTATAGCATCCACAAAGTAGGTTTGCTACAAATACAGCAGCAAACTGTATTTGTCCATAAATGAACCATGTGTGGGTGAAACTCCACAGTGCAATGGTGTTCATAAAGTAACAAGATACCAGATAAATTCCCAGTCCCACTGAAGTCAGTAGGAGTTTAAATGCAGCCAAGGCTTTGCCTGTTGTATTGAGCTAATTGGCTGTAGTTTGGTTAAGGTCACAATTACACTTTAAACATTAAATATCAGAGAGTTAATGTTAAAAAACCAGACCTATGACAAAACAATCCAGTCACAACATCCTTCGGATTCAAAGGGCCTGGCCCTCCTCCACCTTGCATCTGCACTGTGCAAAGTGGAGAACTTGAACATCAGAGTTTTACACCCACTCTCTACTGGTGTAAATGATGATGCAAGGGGCAAAGCAAGGGAGACTCAGGATATTGATATCTATTGCTGGAGACCATGTAACGATTAAATACAGATGTGCGTGTGTCCATTTACAATATGGTTCTTCAGTCAAACAACATGAGGGTTTAGATAATAATTTGGCACCCAACTGTGCAGCTTGGGCTCATCTCTAGTGTCCATCAGACACAAAGAGATTAGTATGGCTCATCTTACTAGCACAGCTGTTGAACAGCACGCAGTACCCAGAGCCAGGAATTTCAATAGCTGCATGCTTGCTGCTAAGGTAAATGTTGGCCCTGCTTTTCTCACCATTGTGCAGATGGTTTCATGCCACATTCCCTTTCTCTACATGTGCCAGTGACATCCCCCCTCTCACATTTTACCTAAATACTCACAACTTTTTTAAGAAAACCTGAGGAGTGGAGAGAACATTATGAGTGTCCTGACACCTCAAGGATGGGAACTTCAAGAGCTTGCAGCTTAAACATATCTTTCAATTGTTCCTGTTTTGCAGGAACTAATCTCTTTATTTTTGGACTAGTACTATGTACATTTGTATTCCATAGAAAATGTGGAAATGGCAGAGGTGCTTAATGACGTATGTGTTTTGGTTTTCACATAGTGAATGCTGGTGAAAATGAGGTAGGATCAGAAGAGGCAAAAATAGGGAAAGAGCAAGTAAAAAATTACTTGGACAAATTAGATGCCTTCAAGTTACCAGAGCCTGATAAAATGCACAGTAGAATACTCAAGGAGCTGACTGAGGAGATGAGATATCTGAGTCACTAGCGATCATCTTTGAGAAGTCATGGAAGATGGGAGAGATTCCAGAAGACTGGAAAAGGGCACATATAGTGCCCAGCTTAGCTTCTGTACCCAGAAAGATAATTAATCAATTTGCAAACATCTAAAATATAATAAGGTGATAAGTAAGAGTCAGCATGGATTGGTCAAACAAATTGTGACAAACCAGCCTGTTAACTTTCTTTGACAGGGTAATAAGCTTTGTGGATGGGCGGAGGGGAAGTGGTAGACATGATATATCTTGACTTTAATAAGGTTTTGATGCTGTCTCACATGTTCTTCTTATAAATAAACTAGGTAAATGCAACCTAGATGGAGCTACTATAAGGTGGGTGCAAAACTGGTTGGAAAACTGTTCCCAGAGAGTAATTCTCAGTGGTTCACAGTCATGCTGGAAGGGCATAACAAGTGGAGTCCTGCAGGGATCAGTTCTGGGTCCGGTTCTGTTCAATATCTTCATCAGTGATTTAGATAATGACATAGAGAGTACACTTATAAAGTTTGCGGACAATATCAAGCTGAGAGGTGTGGATTATAATTCAAAATGATCTAAACAAACTGGAGCAATGGTCTGAAGTAAATAGGATAAAATTCAATAAGGACAAATGCAAAGTATTCCATTTAGGAAGGAACAATTGGTTGCACACATACAAAACAGGAAACGACTGCCTAGGAAGGAGTACTGCAGAAAGGGATCTGGGGGTCATAGTGGACCACAAGCTAAATACGAGTCAACAGTGTAACACTTGCAAAAAGTGTTAAGAAGCACTTAGCAGGAGTGTTGTAAGCAAGACATGAGAAATCATTCTTCTGATCTACTCCACTCTGATTAGGTCTCAACTGGAGTATTGTGTCCAGTTCTGGACGCCACATTTCAGGAAGAATGTGGACAAATTGAAGAGATTCTAGAGGAGAGCAACAAAAATGATTAAAAGTATTCCCTCATGGGTCATGTTTTCTAGATTGAAAAAAAAAATGGGTTTGTTTAGTCTGGAGAAGAAAAGACAGAAGGGACATAACAGTTTTCAAGTATGTAAAAGTTTATTACAAGGAGGAGGAAGAAATGTTTTTCTTAACTCTGAGTATAGGACAAGCAGCAATGGGCTTAAATTGCAGCAAAGGAGGTTTAGGTTGGACATTAAGAAAAACTTCTTAACTGTCAGGGTGGTAAAGCACTGGAACAAATTGCCTAGGGAGGCTGTGGAATCGCCATCATTGGAGACTTAAGAGCAGGCAAGACAAACAACTGTCAGGAATGGACGAGATAATACTTAGCCCTGCCACTAGTGTAGAGGACAGGACTAGTTGACCTCTAGAGGTCTCTTCCAGTTCTATGATTCGATAACAAAGGTGAGAGTTTCATAGGTACCTACACCACATTTGACTCTAAAACATTTTGTGCTCTGCTTGTGCTGCTGCTGAAGAACCAGCCAGGAAAGAGGGCAAGTGCTCTAATAGACACCATCCATTTGAATGGCATTGATAGCTACAGCTGGGCAAATAACTGATATTTCAGTTTGCTGGCAGTTCTGAAAAGAAGGAATAAAAACAACTGATATCCTTCTAAGGGAAGTGGTGCTGGGGGGATACTTTTAAGTGTCTCTTCAAATAGTAATGCCTATTTTGAAATAATTATTTGAATCCACATCTAATTCCCTGATCTAGTCCTATTTTTTCAGCCCATTGTTTATAGGTTTGGATATAGAATTTGTATTCTTTGCCGGGGTATCAGTCCTGTAAGTTACTAAGCAACCTTGCAGGGCTGCGTGCCCACTGTATTCTGTGGAGCTGAGGGTGCTCAGCACTTATCAAGCCCCAGCTCTGAATTGCTAAATTCCAAGGGCAAGAGATTAGGAATACGTTTGATAAGTACAGGTGCTCTGCCCATACATTCAAGATTAGAGAGGCAGCTGGTCCACCTGCTGCAGATGCTTGCACTAGGTTAACATTTAATTAGGAATGTTTGCTTTAATCATTATAATGGATATTAAATGTAAATAGAGAGAGCAAATGACTGAAGTTGGCTGTGTGTCTGTAAGCTGTTTCAGAACTCTACAATATGGGGGCAATAGGTGGCTGCAATAGGGAAGCGAGATAAGAGCGTTGCAGGAGTTAAATCAGCATAGGGACAAACCAAACCCAGGCCCAGATTCTGCCTGATGTCCCTCTTAGCTGTTTATAGGAACAAGAGAAACATGGGAGTGAAGGTGGCACTTCCACTCAGCAAGTATTGGGACCCAATTTTACCTTCCAAAAAGAATGGCAGAAAACCCTACCTGCCAGTGATCCTCAGGTGAGGCTGCCAAGGACTGGCAGGAGGTGAGCCAAGTTTTATCTTCGACTGGGTATGGTCTGTGTGGTTCCCCAGCATAAGGGGAACTTTGCTAGAAAAACCATGTGCACAGCACCTGAGCAACTTATTATACTCAGACGTACTTCCGTTAGGCTTATAGGTACATGTAAGAGATTTGTGGTGTGGTTACACAGGAGTCACAAGCATGTTTAAATACACCTAATATTACAAGTGCACAGCACAATATCTGTCCAGAATCTGGTGTACTAACATAGCCTTTGGTGTCTATCCACTAGATAGGAGCTCAAATACTATGGTGATATGCATGGTATAAGAAGCTGAATAAAATGGAGAGTAGGTGCCTCACAGCAAGGCTACAGAGGGTGTAAGTTCTAATACTATTATAACAATGAACTAATCTACTTCTGCTCAAGCATTAGATAACTGGGTGAAATTCTGGCCCCACAGAAGCCAACTGAATGACTCCCACTGATTTTAACTTGACCAGGATTGCACCCTACTTCTTGGTCTTGACTGATATCCATGATGTGATCTTTGCGCATTTTGCCCATGAGACCAGCCACGTACATTCCTGTAATGCTATTTTCCAGATATGCAGTGTGTTTTCATATGGCAGTTGGCTAATGCATTCCTGCAGTTTTCACAATTTCTTTCAAACTTCTTGGCTCCTCATAATTAAAGTTCCATACCACAGTTGATTTCTCCCCACCACTTGCCCCGAATTGAGTTCTAAACCTCACAAGAACTGAGAGATAGTGGAAATGCACAGAGTCTTATAACGAAAGTAACATATGCTGTTTCATAAAATAGAAAGTAGATTAAATATGGAGGAAATTGGAGGGCTATGGCATGAAACAAGGAAGCAGTAAGAGAGAAGTGAACGCTATAAAGATAGTGCCACAAAGAGAGAACAGGGCATCCTCTTACTTAATGAATATTTATTGCAAACTGCTGCCTATTATCTTTCAAAGAATTTTTATACAGTTCCCATGTCTTTCATCTGTTTCATGTGATGCTTTATCTAACTGGAAATTGCATGCATCAGGTAAATGTTGATTTACATGCAAATTGCCTCTGCTAAACTTGTCTTTAAGTAAAATAAGATTCAGAAATATTTTCTCTTATTAATTTGCAGTTTCAACCCCACCTTCCAAACACAACAAATGCAAATAATCTAATTCATTTGTAAATATAAAACAATTTATTAGGATTTAACTTTACCATATTTTTCCTCCATGTTCTTTAAATAAATTGCCATGTTTACCAGAGACAAACAGAAAAGAAACACTGTGTGTTCAACTCAGCAGCTTCCTTCCCTTTTACAGGGTTACAGTCAAGATAAAAATCACAGGTCAGATTCATTCCTGATTGAAATGGGTTTACACTAGGAATTCGCTGGACCCCCATTTATTTAAATCCAAATATTACTTCCCTGGGTGCTAAGGTGGATGAGGTAATATTTTGTACTGGACCAACTTCTGCTGGTGAAAGAGACCAGCTTTTGAGCTTATATAAGAGCTCTTCTTCGGGTCTGGCTGGGCTCTGTGTAAGCTAGAAAGCTTTTCTCTTTCACCAATAGAATTTGATCCAATAAAAGGGTATTACATCTCCCAACTTGTTTCTCTATTATTCTGGGATCAACATGGCTGCAATAACATTGCAAACAACTTCTCTGGACAACACATTAGAAGTGAATTTTAAACAGCTGGGCTTACATCTGCAAACATGACTAGTGGTTTTGGGTGCCTCAGTTGTTGGGGTTCAGCTTGAGACACCTTAAAAAGTTTAATTTTCAGAAAGTTCTGAGCACCCAGCCTCTGAAATACAGATCACTTCAAGCTGCCTCAAGTTGGCTACCGAAATAGTGAGGTCCTCAAAACTATAATCACTTTGGAAAATCTCAACCTTAATTTACTTTTCACCATCTTTGTCTCCTTTTTGCTCAGGTTGGACGAAAAGACTATGTTCAGTTTTCACTTTTTGTTTATAGTTAGTGGTTGCCCTAGCTCACTGTATCCGCCTTATGAAGTCACTTAATCTGTGTCTCAGTTTCCCCATCTGTAAACTGGTAACAACAACAAGGTGCTTCCCAACCTATCATGGTTTTGAGGATTAATTAGGTAATATCTGCAAAATTCTAAGTATTAGGATTAGTTTCTGGCCAGTCTCTCTCTCTGGTTCTTATGTATTTGTACAGTGATCTTTTATTTGGGTTTCCAGGAAGAATGCTTGCATCCATTACCAAAAAAAAAAAGAGCGTTCATTGATGTCTGTCAGGATATTTCAGAGGCTTAAGTTTCCCCTTGAGGTGGGGGTTTGATTCCCATTCTTCTCAATAGCAACTTTTTGACAGAAAATATTGGATGGGGTAACAGGCTCTGGGATGGCACTGGGAAGACCTAGGTCCAGTTCTTAGCCATGCAACAGATTGTATGTGTGACTTTTGGCAAGTTACTTGAGGCTTATCTCCACAAGGAATTAACCTGTTATAGCTATTTCTGAATAACTCCCTGTGTGGATTCTCTTATTCTGGAACAAGGGTGCCTTACTCTGAATTAGTTTACTCTGGGTAAGGCTACATCACCACTGGATCGGCGAGCAGTGTTTGATATATCGGGCATTGATTTATCATGTCTTGCCCAGAAAGTGCTCCCATCAAGTCCGGAACTCCAGCTCTGGAAGAGGAGTAAGCTGACTCGACGGAGGACCCACCGCGGTCGACCCGCCGCCATGGGGACGGCCAGGTAAGTTGAACTAAAATACTTTGACTTCCATGTAGCTGAAGTTGCATACCGTTGTTTGAACACCCACGACCCCGCTAGTGTAGCCCAGGCCTCTGTTTCAAAGAAGATTAAGGTAAATCAGAATAAGGCTGCTCTGTTCTGAAGTGAGAGTGTCGACACAGAGAGTTAACCAGGAATAGCTAGTCTGCTTTAAACTCATACCCTACCTTAATATGAATTAATTTCCTGTGTAAACAACTTCTCTGAGCCTCAGCTCCCCATCTCTAAAGCAGGGGTTATATTACTTGTTATCTTGTCTATTTCAATTGCAAGCTGTTTAAGGCACAGCCTGTCTCTTACTGGGACTACATCTACACTACCGTTTATGTCAGTGTAACTCCTGGCCCTCAGGGGTGTGAAAAAAGCCATCCCCGAGCGACGTACTTTACACTGACAAAAGCACTGGTGTGGACAGCGCTACACCAGTGGGAGAGCCTCTCCGCTGACATAGCTACCGCCGCTCATTGAGAGTGGATTAAGTCAATGAGAGAGCTCTCTCATGTTGGCTTAGAGAGGATACATTAGAGAGCTTACAGTGGCACAGCTGCACTGCTGTAAACTCTCTTGTATAGTCATAGCTTAGGTGTTTGTAGCAAGCCAAGCACTATAGGGCCCTGATCTCTGCTGGTACCTCTAGATGCCACTCTCATACAAAAATAAAGCACATCTGTGTGCACTTAAGTAAAAACAAAAACACAGAAATGTTTCTATTCAGATTTGGATTTAATCAAGCTGTCTTTACCAAACACTAATTTGATCTGGGAATGTCAACTTTTAAAACACAACCCACATTCAAAAAAGTTTCATTATGTGGAACCTTGTCTTCTGCATTTAAATGAGAAATGTGTTGTGTTTATTTTGCAAATGCTCTTCTAAGCTAATCCCTGTTGGCACAACCAAAAGTCATTCCCAGATGATCCAAGGACTTGCTGAAATGCCTTGATCCCAGTCCAGTTCACAATGAACAAGTATCCACATTACTAAAAACCACCAACACAGCTGACACTACATTGCTGGCAGTCTCTCAGCAGAGAGGGCAAGAGCTAAACAGAGAATGAAATCTCCTTTTATCCCAAGACGTGGTCCCTTTAGGTGAGTATTGAAACTCATTGGCTGGCCAATTGGAGGGAAGCTTGCCCGGCTATAGCTGTTCTGTGAATATGTAGAAACTTCAATTTCCAGTGCTGGAAATATGGAATTAATATTACAATGTACATATAAAGAAATAGGAAATTAACTGTTCTGGTAGCGGGGGAAAAAATGCAAAAGTGTAGTTAGCCATTGTAAAGCCTTATTTAAATATATTGCTCATTTGCAGCAGAATCAACCAGTAGAGGGAGCCAATTAATTAGCAAATCCTATTCCCAGACGTGCATCGAGATTATTGGGGATATCAAAGCAGGATACAAACAGGAAGGAAGTAAACAAAGCGAAGTCACATTGGCTCATGAACCTCAGTAATAAAGAAGGAAAATAATATTACCAATGGTAATATTGCTATGTAGAAGGGAGAAAATCATCTCTAATTAATGGAGAGGTAACTGGTTTTTAAGTTTCTGTCCAGCAACCTGAATACTTATTTTCTGTCTGGTTCTCTAGCTCCCAGATAGACTAATACAGCCTGAATTGCCGTGTGTGATGACACAGGTTCACCTTATACACTAGCTTGTTGACTTCCCTACAGCCAATGGCAAAAAATGTCCTTCTCAGGCTTCTAAGAGAATATTACAAACTGTGCAGAACAATAAAGAATGATTTCCAAAAAGATAATTGAACATGTACGAATTCGCTCTGTTCTATCATCTGCTTGTTGTTCATTTTGCCAATCAAGCAGGCAAGAGATAATGTGCAAGTATGTGTGCACACCTGTGTGTGTGAAAGAGAGATTTTATATATAAGTAAAAACAGGCCAAAACTTTCCCGCAAGGAGTGTGTTGGTTAATGAATGAGTTTAAGTGAGCCAATCTAGGGAAGCTTCACCATCTGACACTAGTGCAAACACCGTTACAGAACACTTCACCAGAGAAGGCATTAGGACAATCACACACGGAGGTAGCCCACCGGTCTTCATACAGTAGTGCGTACTCCCTTAGGGACTGCTGTTTACTGGAGTACTCCAGGGCAATTCTAGCACTCTCTCTGCCTTCCTATAGCAGGGATACTGTTAGAGACAGGGAAATCCCATGCACATGTCAGGGGCGCGTGGGGTGGGGAGGCGAAAGGGAGTCTCACAACTCTGATGTAATCAGAGGGCTAGATCTGATAAGTGAGGTACTGTGAAACAGAAGCTCTTTTGAAGTGCTAACAAATACTTTTTTGCTTATGAATATTTATGCTGACACCATTTCAAAAGCAAGAGAAAGAACAGAACAATGCACACAGCCTTTTAACCAATAGACTCTAATAGGCAAGTGAATCAAGGTGAACTCTGCAATTATTCATCCATTTACCTCTGCTGTCACAATTTTCTGCCAGCCTAATATTGAGTTATTCACAGCTGTCTTGTCTTCTGGGATTGAGGTGGAGAACTGCATGCTGGGACCTGTAGTCGCCATGGTGTCACACCCTTGCTTTGAGGAAGAGGGATTGCTGCTGACTGGTCCATTCTACTCTCACTAACAAGGGAGCCGATTCTCAGGCGCCTAGAAAGTAGCCAGTGTAGAGCTTAGTTGTGCAGTATTTAGGTAGCCCTTTTAGGTCACTTGCCCCTTTTATATAAATAGCACTATAGCTTCAGTGTACATATCCTTAGAGTTTCATGTGTCCAATAGTATAAAAATGTGTAGTTCGTGTGTTCTATGCAGCTCTCTGCCTCCACCCACTCATTAGAACAATAGCACTAGGCCCCTGACAACAAATTAATTCACACTACAGTCTTCAGATGTATATTGTATCTGGAGAAAAGAAGAAAAGTCACTGCAGGCACGTTTTGGCAAATACCCATTGGACTTGTAGAGCCTGGGTGCACTTGGGATCAAATCAGGTTTCACTTAACCATAGGCCTGAACGCTTGTGATTTGCATGAGTAATTAGAACTAATTAATAGAATGACTTGCTTTATTAAGTTTCCCTGGAAAAGGTGCCCCTTGAAGACTTGTGAGTGTGAAAATTCAGAGGCAATTTCCCCTCAGTATCCTTTCTAGGTTGGGGTGGGGGAGGTGCGTAAGGGAATGATCACAGTCTGGTTTTAATCAAGGCTGCAGAATGCCTGTGAAGAGGTGTCAGGGAGTGAGATCCCAGAGGTCTGATGAGACCTTGACAGGGGCTGTTCTAATCTTAAGTGGTGAAGTTCAGGCAAGAGAGGAAATGGCATTTTACCACAAGCAGCTGAGTGTTTAGATTAAAGGATTGCTACTGGATACAACACATACACAATTCTTGCACTTTTCTGACTAACCAGAACATTTTCTGAAAATCCATCACCTTTGTCCTATTACTGGTGCAGCTCCTATGCTGGGAGTAACCGTGCAGTGCTAGTGTGGACTGACCACTAGTGTTTTAACTACCCTGGTCACTGCAAGTCTAAGGACTCAGTGATAGAAATGCTGATGGCCACTGGCATCTTGTCTGCCATGGAACTACCATTTCCACTGCTGGCAGAGTTAGTTGTCCTGGTGAGAGAGTTCCGGAGAAGCCCCAATATAGGCAAGGCTATATAGAGCCTTGTGCCTGGGACTGAATAGTGACCTGGGTTCTAATCCCATAAATCACTTTAAGCACAACTGTTGAGTGAGGTGTGTAATGACTTTTGCTGATGTGGATAAGTTGCTCACTGAAGGGAGAACGTCTCGCAAGATGGTTTATTGGATGGACCATTTGGATCCCTCTCATGATGCACAGTATCAAAAGCCCAGTGTAATTCCATGGTAAAATGGGTCATCAGTGAGAGCTCTATATTTACCGCCTTTCAGGCTCCAAAAAGGGCATGTTCAGGTGGCAGGACTTAAAACAGGAGGAGTAATAAGGCTCTGTAGCAACACCAAAAAGTGCTTTTTACCCTTAAATCAGCACCTGTAAAAGATGCTTCCTACACACATCTGAGACAGAGCATGGAGGCAAGATGGAACCATCTGCTGCCTTGCCTGAGAAGGTCATTTAACAAGCAGTTCTTACTTAGGACCCAGTGCTAGGAACATGTCCAGCTCACTGAGGAGACAGGCAAGCTCAATTCTGACAGGAGTCCGGGGGGAGCAGGGGAGGTTCATTCTTAGATGAATTAAAATGAAGCATCAAGAAAAGGGAAGATGAAAAGGGAAAAAGTCAGCCAGATCAATCAAGGAAACAGACAGCTGGAAGAGGCACTTATTGACCCAGTTGCTAAAGAGTCCCCTCTGAGCCAGGATTACCCAGCAGCCACTGCCTCCTATCTCCAAGAGATCCTGGTTAGCCAGAGCAAGTAAAAGCTGTGACAGGAGACAAAAGAATAAAGACCAGGATTTCCACAGTCCCCTAGAAATCATCCAGAGTGTGGAATACTTAGAGCTCAAATTATACAGCCAGAGCATGGGAGAGGATGTAAGAAAAAACAGATATTGATTTAGGAGAGAATTGTGTATCTGTGGGAAGCCCAAGGAATAAGAGACACAGTAGGTGAGATAATACCTTTTATTGGGCTCACTTCTGTTGGTAAGAGAGACAAGCTTTCAAGCTCCACACAGCTCTTCATCAGGTCCATGACAGTGAGTTAGGGTTGCCAACTTTCTAATTGCACAAAACTGAACACCCCAGCCCCACCCCTTCCCCAATGCCCCGTTCCCTGCCCTGCCTCTTCTGAGTCCCTCCCCCACACTCACTACATATCCCCCTCCCTCAGTGGCTCACTCAATTTCACTGTGCTGGGACAGGAGTTTGGGTTGCAGAAGGGAATGAGGGCTCTGGCTGGGGGTGTGGGCTCTGGGGTGAGGCTGGGGATGAGGGGCTTGCGGGGGGGGGGGGGGGGGGGGAAGGGGGGGCCCGGGGTTTCGGAATGTGGGAGGGAGCTGTGGGTTGAGGTTGGGGGTGGGAATGGGTGAGGGTTGTGTGCTGGGAGTGCAGGCTCTGGGGTGCGGCCAGGGATGAGGTGTTTGGGTTGCAGGCGGGGGCTCTGGGTTTGGTGAAGACTCAGGACTGGGGTAGGGTATTGGGACTAAGGGTTAGGGCATGGGCTTACCTCAGGCATCTGCCGGTCAGCAGTGCAGGGGGGCTAAGGCAGGCTTCCTGCCTGTCCTGGCACTGCACTGCACTGTGCCCCAAAAGCGGCCAGCAGGTCCAGCTCCTAGGTGGGAGGAAAGGCAGCAGGCTCAGCACAGTACTCTCACCGCAGGCACCACCTCACCAGCTCCCATTGGCCACGGTTCCTGGCCAATGGGAGTGCAGAGCCGGTACTTGGGATGGAGGCAGCACATGGAGCCTCATGGCCCCCTCACCTGCTGGTTGCTTCCAAGGTGCAGCGCAGTGCCAGGACCAGGTAGGGACTAGCCTGCCTTAACCCTGCAGCTCCATCAACCGGACTTTTAACGGCCCAATCAGAGGAACTGACCGGAGCCACCAGGCTTCCTTTTTGACTTGGTGTTCCAGTCGAAAACTGGACACCTGGCAACCCTACACTGAGTATCAGTCTCAGATTCTATAGCTCGAAAGCTTGTCTCTCTCACCAACAGAAGCAGGTCCAATAAAAGATAGTACCTCACCCACCTTGTGTCTCTAATATTCTGGGACCAACATGGCTACAATACTGCATACGGAGGCATCAGAGGAAGACAGGAAGCTCTCCACCCTCATAGCACCATCTGTTCACAGTAGGTAAAAATTTTCACACCATCCCACTGTCATATTGTGGCCCACATCAGAGAGCTGTTAGGAGAAGTTAAACTGGATTCTTTATCCAGGCAACGTCACACAATGTAATCACTCCATCATCCCATTGTTCTCTTCCCTATTGGCTCTGGCACCTCCCTTTCATAATCCCAAATGTTCATTATAGCTACTCGATACAGCACCCACCAGAAAGGGGTGCGGAAAAAATGTGTGGTAATTCCTAGTGGATGAGGAACCCTATGAAGTTAGAGGTTGCTGACCATTTAAAACCCAAATTTTCCAAGCGAATTCTTAGGCAAATCTAGTTTGTTCCTCCTGAATTGCTGCTGTTACCGTATACAGGGGTAGGCAACCTATGGCATGCATGCCAAAGATGGCATGTGAGCTGATTTTCAGTGGCACTCACACTGCCCAGGTCCTGGCCACTGGTCCAGGGGGCTCTGCATTTAAAATTTAATTTTAAATGTAACTTCTTAAACTTTTTAAAAACCTTATTTACTTTATATACAACAATAGTTTAGTTATATATTATAGACTTATAAAAAGAGAGCTTCTAAAAACATTAAAATGTATTACTGGCACATGAAACCTTAAATGAGAATGAATAAATGAAGACTCGGCACATCACTTCTGAAAAGTTGCTGACCCCTGCGGTATACAAAAGTTGCAGATCGTCCTGAGCCAAAACTCTGAGTAAGAACACCCTAAACTTTAGGGGAATTCTGATTCAGATCTACCTTTATGGACAGGCCCATCTTTATTAGTACTAATATTAACAATAATGAATCAATATTTGAATACTCAGAGCCCTTGCTCCAAAAAATGTAAGCAAGGAGTAACAGAAAAATGTTGCTGCAATAATTACCCCTTTTCAAGTAAGAAATTGGCTATAATTGTTAGTACTTAAACCACCCTTTTCATTCAGAGATTTTAAAGCACTTTTATAAGTGAATAAGTAGCATTATCCCATGGTGTCAGATGGAGGAGCTTTGGCATAAGACAGAAGACAGTCAAATTAATTTAAATCAAATCAAATGAGAAAACCACCCCACCCCCTGAATTTTTCTCTCCAAACTGAAACCAAACCCGATACACCAAAATTTCTTGCAATTCACGTAGATTCCACTTATGCTTCTTTTCTTTATGTTTTATTGTTGTGTTGTTCCAGCACTTCTGGATTATGGTCCAGATCAGAGGTAAAAAACCAAGATACACTGAGAGAAGCAGGAGTAGAAGCAACACACACTGGAAATCTCCTGAGAAATCCTGTTCCTGAGAGCACAAATGCACAGATCCAAGAGGTCAGATAAAGGCTCAGAATCAAAACAGCCAAATTTGTGTGTGCTTATCCCAAAGGCAATTCTAAAATAAAGTGAAGAGGCTGGGAAAATGGGCTTCAGTAGGACCCATCATTAAATAAATGTTTTCCATTTCCAAATCGCTTTCCATCTGAGGACCTTAAAGTGCCTTGCCATTTTGCAATTAGTAGATGATTCTTCTCCTTCATCCCTCCTGCCTTCCTGTCATTGGAGGAAGAAGGATCTTGCGGTGGGCATTACAGGGATGAGAAAGGGACATGACATATCAATTTTGCCCCAGCTGAAGGAGGAACACAGGGCGAGGAGAGGCTGGATTGCAACGGTCCCGGCTGAGTTCAACACTGACCCAGGAGCCTTTTGCACCCTCTGCCATCTGATAGTGAATTATTTGCATCCAGATTATAATGCTCCTCAAACTGACCCTTCCTCCAGCAATCCGAAACGTAGATGCCACCCCTCCCCTTACACTCCCAATAGGCACAGATAGAGTGTTAGAAAGAGGTGGCTGTGAAAATATTCAAGTTACCTCACATCAATCCACACCCCTTTTTTTCCTATTCCATCTCCTTGCTGGGTCCCACCTGTTTCTAACAGAACCCTCATTTGCTGTGCTAATGAAACAGCTCGCTGCGCCTAGGTATCCGCGTCTTCTTACTCATGCCCAAATCCATTAGCCCATGATCTCTTATGTATTAATGCACAGTTCACGTGCATTGTTCTAAACAGCACATTACAATGTTGAAATTTAAAGTGCATTTTAACTGTGCCTCTAAAGAGATGATAATTTGCTGACTGCATCACGAATATACCATGGACCCTCTCCTTTGGCCTCTGCGCAATCACTGGTACCCAGACATTTGCTCGTACAATAAAAAAATATAATAAAATCCAGACCAGTAGCACGAGAGAGGTGGTGAGTATGTGAAACGGGTGTCCTGATTCAGCATGAATATTATATATCCCTGAAACTAAAATGCCTCTGAGTTAGTGATGACGGCACTTAGGAACATTTCATGGGAGCTTGCCTGAGAATGCAGTAATTTGATACATTCCAGATATCAGGGCTTAGATTCAATTTTTGGTAAGAAATTATTTGAATTTTGGTTGCCTCATCTGCAGCAATTTCCTCATTTAGAAGAGCAGGGCGCTTGCAGATCAGGAATGCGGAGCATTGGCAGAGCTGTGTGGGAAGCTCAGGACTGGCTAACTGGGGTGCTACATGGCAGGAGTGAGGGGCATTGACAAATCTAGAAAGCATTTGGCAAAGCAAGGCTTGGCCAGCTATGGTGAGATGTTTTATACAGATAAAAAATCAATTATATGAGCACTCTCCTTGGCCTTTTGCCCTTTACTGCAAATGTTGAACTAAAAAGGATAACTAAAACACATTAAAATTTTAAAACGAAAGGAAAAAAATCAAGCTCCGCTAACCCATTCCATAGCACCATATAGAGAATGTAAGTGGCCTGGATGCTACCCCTTATTATTCTGAACGTAATATCCTATGCTTTCCCTGACAATTTGTGAGCCAATGAAAATGCACAGGGCCTGATTTTGCTTCCAGCTGCATAACCACTATTTGAAGTTTGCCAGCTTCTGGAACACTGGACTGAGCCTTTACCTTATATGGACTAAAATAATGGCTACCAGAGCCCTCTGACACATTTCCCACCAGGCTTCGAGTCAGGGATGGGGACAGAAGGGACTAGAAATGCCTCTTGAGGCCAACAGGCTTCTGCATAGGGTCTCAAGCAGTTTGCTGGCTCAATGCTGAACCAGGCTGCTGAGTCCCACAGTGGGAGCGGACAGCCTGACTCCTAGAAAAAGTGACTCCATTTAGTTTCAGTTTGGGCTATTTGAAGTTGGA
This sequence comes from Dermatemys mawii, assembly GCA_007922305.1. Classification (NCBI taxonomy): domain Eukaryota; kingdom Metazoa; phylum Chordata; order Testudines; family Dermatemydidae; genus Dermatemys; species Dermatemys mawii. Next base: position 28,861,112 of record ML677351.1, read on the forward strand.
GCTGAGAAGCAGAACAGCTCAGAGCTGATTAACTGCCCTTCCCACAAAGGGAGTCTGTTGTTGAATTTAGTGCCTCAATCAGACAGTTCCAACTTTCCAGAGACCAGCATCCAGAGAGGCAGAGACCCAACCTGGTGCTGGCTACTGAAAGCCAGCAGAGTCCTCCATAGGACTGCTGACCAGCAAGTCAGTAGAGGACCCTGTCTCACCCAGGGCGAAGACACTGGCAGAAGACTCTGTTTGTTTAAGCAGCCAATGTTCACAACAGCACAGTACGCATTGCCAGACTCATTCTCCATGTGCACAGGATGGAACGGGGGGTTCTGAGGTGTTGGGAAGTGGGGAAATGGTTGATTTATTCGTGTTTAGTACTTACTGAACCAGAAACCTTTACTCCCTAGACCTCATTTTCCTGCTCCCAATGAAGTTCCCCCTTTTAACATTGTTGTTTTTGGGTGTGTCATTTCTTTGCTGGGATTCCTATTAGTGTCCTTTATCATTTCTTGTGTACTGGGATTTATGTTACTTGCCAGCAATGGTAGCATCATTTATTTTCCCAAAGGACAGCAGCATCTCTTGTCTGAGAGATGGTGAGGAGTCACCTTGGGTGGAGGCACCAAGTGTCATCAAAAGACCCAACCCACACAAGGAGGAGAGAGAAGCCTCTCTAAGTAGAAAGCAGCAGGAAGAAAGCTTGAGCCACAGCTCAGAGGAGAGCTACGGTTGCATTTGTGTAAATCTGGAGTAACACCATTGAGGTCAGCAGATTCGCTGTACACTTTATTTTCACCAGGGTAACTGGGAGAAAACAGTGGCCTACATTCCCTGTCCAGACAGGTTTGATTCACATTTTAAGATAAAATGAAATGTAACAAAAGACCATAGTTGGGAAAGAGTGGACAGGAGATTGTAGCTGGATGGTGTCAAATTTTCTCTTTGAAGAATAATTTTGAGATTATTCAAGGGTGAGAAGGGCAGAAGCTGGAGATGGGCACAGAAGAGAATCAAAGGTGGAAAACATCACAGCAGTAGGGAGCTTTAATTGTACCGTAAGAGTATCTGGGTTTACCATCCCTGCTCAGAAACTGAATGAGGACAGGATGGCTTTATAGTGGGGAAAGGGAGCAAGGTCCCTTGTTTTCATGCAAGACAACACAGTGGCATGGGAGCAGGAGCAAAGGAGATTGCTGGGAGGAGCGAGCCTGGGCTGGAGGTTGGGATGTAAGGAAGGGTCATAGGAGATGGGGAGGAGGAGAGAGTGGAGCTGAAGGTGGAAATAATGGGAGTCCAGAGAGGGGGCAGAGACCTTTGAGGTGTTGCTTCAGTGAAGCTGATAGAAGGGATGATCAAGTGTATGGGGAGGGGATTGTGGTAGAGGAAACAAAATGGATTCTGACTGAAATGTCAGAGAGAACAATGCTCCTCCATGGAGATAAAGTCAAATGAATGACCAAGACAGCAAGTGGAGGAGTCACTGTGGTCCTGAAGGTCACATCGGGTCATTAGGGAGAGGAGGCAAGTGACAGAGGGGAAAAATGAAACCAGCCAAGATGAAAGGAAGAGCCATTGAAAGCAGTGAGATCGAAGAACAATGAGCCAGAGGTGACTCTGTAGTTGTTGGTCTTGGATACCCAGAAAAGAGCAGGGAACAGGGATTCCTGTATTGGAGAGAAACTGAGAGCTAGGAAAATAAAACAAGCATTTCATCTCCTCCAGGTCCTCCTATTACATCATTTCCATTTTAAACAACAAAAATACTTCTAAGAACCAGAGAAACATTTAAAAATTAAGAAATGCTTGTTTTAGTTAATGTGTCTGAAAAGCATGTGCATGCACACGCACCACACCCCCCCAAACTCCATCTCCCTAGGGGAGGTTATTATTATGCAAAAATTGCTCTAATTAGGTCGTGAATGTATTAGGTCTTATTCGATGCCAACAACAGGGGGGGAAAAAAAGACAGAATTGGAAATGTGACATGCATATACTCCTGTCATCGTTAGGGCGATTGGATTCCAAAATACCATTAAGAGATGAAAAGTTCACGCTGTAGGGAGGAAATTGGAACACTACTCTAGTAACTGATTAAAGGGGCTTTCATTGATGTGGGGGGGCTGGCTTGAGAGAGAGTCTCTTGAGAAAGTATATGATCTTGATCAAATAGCTATTTTCAGGACAATAACACAGCAGAAGAGAGACAGGCACCCTTGACATCTATTGAAACACATGCACTTGTCTAATAACACCTTGAATATCATGTTTTAAGACAACATTAAAGGCAGAGGGTATTTTCCCCTCCTGCAAGTTGCTCTCTTTTCAAACATGTGAGTCTTCGTTCTTCCAGCTGTTCCCATAAGAGCTGCTGCTCTGCACTGCATTATAAAATGCTAGACGCTTTTAATGAGTCAGTAATGTCTAGAGGAACAGGCCAAGAGGATGAAGCTGTTTCTGTTTACCCCTCACCCCCATCAAAGAAAGGGACCTGCACACTGAACTAATGCAACTCCTGGCTTTGTGGGTGAAATAGAACAGGAGAAGGGCCTAAAGACCTTGCCAATGCAATGTCCTTCCATGTTATAAATGAGGGGGCAGGGCTTCAAAGTGTCCTTAAAAAGGAAGTCTTTTTCACAGAGCAGAAGAGGTCCTGCATACACCAAGGAGAGATGCACTGAGTCTGATGGATAGAGTACATGCCTGGAGAGCTGAGTTCTGTTTCCAACTCTGAAGCTCACTGGGTGTGTGACTGTGGACAATATGCTTCACTTTTCTGTGCTATCAGTTATAAAACCATGTGGCATGTCCACCTGTGTGACTGGAGGAAGAGATACTCTACGGCCTTGTCTGCCCTAAGCTACCACACCATTTTTAGCTCTGCTGGTGATTGTTCTAGTGTAGCTAAGGCATTGGCCCCCACCAGTATTTTTCCCACTGTGTTACAAGACCTGAGTTGGGTTAGTCAGCATAGTGCTGAAAATGATGGAAGCCACCTGCTAGCCTGTCCACACTGGCAATTTCAACTACTGCTATAGGGTGACCAGATGACTGGATTTGATAGGGACAGTCCTGATATTCTGGGCTTTTTCTTATATAGGTGCCTATTACTCTCCACTTCATCCTGATTTTTCACACTTGTCCTCTGATCACGTGAAATGCTACCACAAGTGGAGCTGAACCATTGGAAGCAATGGTGGGGAATTTGTAGCAAAAAGACACTCTATTGCTAATTACCCACACATACTCAGTGTGGTGTGCTGTCCCCCACTAGCACTGGCTGGAGAACATATTGAAGATGAACAGCCAGTTACACCATTGGCTGGGCAGAGTTGGGTCTCTTAGTTCAGACAATAGAGTTTCATACTTAAACATGCAAAGGCCAGTTTTAATCCCTCATTGATGACAACCCACCCAGGGCATGGTATCACAAGAACAACCCCGATAAATCATAGAAGGTTGATGTTGCTATTGAGTTTCCATGATAAGTCTGATTTAGCTTCCATGATGGTAATTTAGGTCTTTGCCAGAAGAAGAATTTTGCTACTAAATTACAAGTAGAGCTGAGTGAAATTTTGAATTTGTCCTCTGAGAAATTCCAACATGACAATATTTGTTTTTGTCTAGATCAAAATGAAAAGTTTAAATTTCAAAAATTTCCACTGAAGGAAATCCTCCGCCCCCCCATTAAAAAAAAAAGATTTGGAAATGTGACATTCATTTTGACATTTTCAATTAAAATGTGACATTTGATATTCCCAACATAGAAATGTTTCATATCGCTTAGTTGAAATGACCCAAAATGAAGCATTTTGGGTCATTTCAACATTAAACTCAATTCTCCCAATGCGGTACATTGCCTCGTGGGAGTTGTAGTTCAGGAGCATAGTGCCACCAGTTTTCCTTATGGGACAGGCTTCCTGGCTGGACTATGGCTCTCAGGATGTACCCAGAATCATGCAACTCCCATGATGCAACACACAGCACTCTGTCAGAGGGAAATTCTGTTGCATGATGATAGATATAATCATCCAGGGAGCTTGGACCGGAGGAAATTGAGAGGACCTGAACTACAACTTCTATAAAGCAACATACTGATAAGAAAATGCCATTTAATGTTTCATTAAAGTGATTTGAAACAAATCATTTCAGGGCAGTTCAAATAGAACAGAATATTCTGTTTGGGTCAACAGATCATTTGGGTCATTTCCATTTTTCCAAAAGAAGATTTCAAGTTTGTGGTGTGATGTTATTCTTATCCATATCCTTCATAGAAATATTGTTATGATATGAATATGGCATAACAAAGTTATGCTTTGTGCAAGATGGGTTATGTGAGGCATCACTGGAAAAGTTATGATTTACTGAATGTGTTTATCCAATTTGTATGCAAGTATCATTTCTGTATCTGAAGTTAGGAATATTGTCTATGTAACAATTACAATTGTGTGGGTATGTGCTTGGGAAACACCCACCAGACAGTAAGCAATCAGCCTTAATGGGCCATTAGGAAAAGACAATAAGTCTTCGAAGATGTGGATCCCCTTCTTTGCATGAGTTCCTTCCTGTGGACCTTGCAAATAAACCTTGTCTCATGGTTGCCCTGGCATTGAAAAATCATGTGATAGGGTCACCTGGTACAAAATACCACCTTGGACACTGCTGGTTCTTTTCCACTGGAAACAAAGACTCCCTGCCTTATGTAATTCTATTTAAGCCTGGGAAGCAAGACAATCTGAGCTCTCCTTTTGTCTCCTCACCCGAGAAGGAAGACTGCTGAAAGTTCCTGGAAAAAGAGTTACTGAAACCATTACTGCTATGCATCATTTCTGAAAAAGGAAGTTGCAGGGGTCTGTCTCAGACTATTTTATCCATCACTAACAAACCATTTCATCTTGACCTCGCATACTCAAATGCTTTGTGTGTCATCACGCAGTAGTTGGGCCAGTTCCTCCCTTCTTTGTTGTCAAACACAGACCACAAAGTGAGGAAAGGGGAAAAACTTTACGAGTTACTGATTAGACAAACATTCCCCACTGCTCATTTTGGACCTGATCCTGCAGCGCACTTAGCACCTTACAGGATGTGCTCACGGCTCAGTAAGATTGAGCTCCATAATTCCAAGTGCAAAGCAATGATCTAAGTGTCATTAGAGACAGCCAGCACAACTGCAATGGAGACATGAAACCACCTATAAATCAATGCCCTGTGGCGCACATTTTCAATATTCTACCTGCAAGCTGTACAAATACAGCAGCTGTCAAAATTTGAACCACAGACCATAGATTTTTAGAGGCCCTAGAAAAAGGATGTTCATAGTCCCCTCCAAAGGCTGCTGAGGTGGTGCTAGAATTGGTCAGGGGCTCATTAGTCCACAAATAAAATAATTTACAAAGGAGTTATAAAAGTGACTAAAGACAGAAGATGGGACTTTGGGATCACTAAGGGGACAGAGTTAAGGTTAGCTGGTATATTAACCATGAATTGTTAGTTTCAAGGGTTGGGTTTCTAGTATGTTTAATCTTTACGCTGAGTTTACAAGTGTTTATATTTATTTTTTGATGACAGACTATACGAATATTGTAAGAATATTTACCCATGATACTGATATATGATTTAACCTTAACTTCCCGAGTTATTCCCCTCCCCATGAATTCATACTACCACCATATGACGGACGTAATTTGAACACGGAATGAAACAAATTGCATACACTATACCGTATGCCACATGAGGCATAGACTGGATTGAAATAATGAAACACAAAGACTTTCTACACAGATTCAATTGGCATCTGCCATACAAGGTCCAAAGTAATAAGTGACAAAGTAGCCACTCTTTCCTAGCACTGAAAGCTTGAATTGATGTGATTTCTACTCCACACCAAGTAATAAGCTACAGGGTCAGAAGAAATGTGTTACCCAGTTTCTGCTAGTCATTTGCAGCTACAGAAGTCTTTGACATTCTCCAGCCTGGCTGCTATGCTTGGTACATGAGTCGGTCACTTTTATGTGTAGGTAACTAATATATTTGGATGATGCAGTCTGTGCATGAGATCCACCGACCTGGGTGAAGCAATACAAAAGAAAGCTGCATTGTATAGACTTTTATACAAGCCATCCTGCAATGCTTTTCAGAGTTGAATAATACAGTTATAGTGTTAAATAATAAATGACTGCAGGGGGGACAGATTAAGTGGCACCGTCAGGGAAGAACTAGATGGATCACTTCAGATGAGACTTTAAATCAGATGGAGAGTTGATGAATGGGTGAGATACAAAGAGACTAATTTAGATGGTACGTATTGCAAAGGAGAAGATTTGCACCAATGGTGGTGAGATTGTAGGACGTGGAGACTTGCTGACAGCTTTCTGAAGACTTTAAATAAATTGAATATGGACTTGGGGATTACAAGACTTAAAACTGTCTCTTTCAAATATTTCCCAAAGTGTCTGATGCTGTGTATTCCTGTTTCTGCCCAATGAAATCACATTACACCACAAAAGTTGAAATTCATATAGTCTTTGACATTGCTCCCACAACAATCAGTTTCTAATGGTAGAAATGTATTTAAGAAATTGACATTATTTGAAAATGAACTATAAGAGGGAAAACAAACAACAAAAAACAGTGATGACGAATGTTGGTTATTAACCTCTGACTATAGTAGAATCTCAAAGCTATGAACATCCTGGACATGGAGACTGTCCGTAACTCTGAAATGTCTGTAACTCTGAACAAAACATTATCGTCGTTCTTCCAAAAGTTTACAACTCAACATTTTCAGAGCTGTATTAAGTCACTTTATTATGCAGAAGAAAAATGTGGCTTTTAACCATCTTAATTTAAATGAAACAAGCACAGAAACAGTTTCTTTATCTTGTCAAATCTTTTTTTTTTAAGTTTCCCTTTATTGTTTGCGTTTAAACACAGTACTGTTTTTGCCTTTTCTTTTCTCATCTCTGTTGCTGCCTGATTTAATAGTTCCAGTAACAAATGAGGTGTGTGGCAGACCTGTCAGTTCATAATTCTAGTCTTTGGAACTCTCGGGTTCTACTCTACATTTCAAAAATTGGGGAGATTCTAAGATTGGTAAAATGATGCCTCCTCCTGCATTTCACCCCAAAATAGCACAGTGAGCTAGATAAACGTGCAGAAGGGCCATCTCTTCCATTGAAAAGTTTTACTAAGGTTTGTGAAGTGCAGAGATGTATTTAGGCACAGATTCCGCAAAGAGCACTACATGAGCTTCAACTTTTGGGGTGTAATGTAATTTCACTGGACAGACACCAGAACACAAAGGATCATCAGGCACTTTGCAACACTTGAAAGAGGAATCAGTTTTAAGGACTTTTAAACTAAGTGCCCTGTGAGCTCATGGAACCCAGTAAAATAAATAGGGCTCTGTACACATACAGAGATCTGGCAGCACACTCCTCCTTGCAGGATCAGGGTCTTAGTGAAAATTTACATCACTACCTTGGGATGAGGGCATCAATATTACTGCCTCCATTTTGCATATGGAGTGACAAAGGCATGGAGAGTTTAAGTGATTTTCCAAACATTAGAGAGAAGCTGATAACAGAGGTGGGAACAAAAATGTGATCTCTCAAAGAATAGGACCTGAGCATAAATTCCATCATAGCACCTCCAATATTTCAAGTATCTGTACTTCATTGTATCAGGCTACTAATGGTTTGTAAAGTGTTTTGAGATCTACAAACGGAAAAGCACTGTGTAAATGCAAAGCACTATTAGCAGCCATCTTTTTCAGAAAGATTAACTAAAGCATACAGTGGCTTGACTAGGAGGCATTGTGACATTCAGAGGTAGATATTGGCTACCGAACCAAAAAAAACTTGTGTTCACATCTTGGATCTGACACCTAACTTATCATTTTGGAAGTACTCTATCAATTTACACATGAAGAAAAATAGTATATTGTGAAGAAAGGGTCTGGACCCAATATTGTAGTTGTAAACAGAGTCTTAATAGAAGGCTGATCCCATCAAAACTTTCATGCTTTCACATAGTTAGAGTTAAGCCTCATTGACAACTAGAATTTGCTCTGAAATTTTGGAATACTTTAATTACTTTCTGAAGTTAAAAAGAAAACTTATTTAATGGCTCCTTTTAAAAAAAAGTGAAGTGTCTGATGTTTGTGTGTGTCTCTGTCAGCTCAATGAAATCACATTGTATCACAAAATCCAAAACGTAAGTAGATTTTGCTGACTAGCCCCAGGCCACCTTTCTGTTGTTTTTCAATCCATGTAGAACGCTTAAATACCACAGTGATAAGTGCTTTATAAAGGAATATAGATAGATTTTGACATTGGCTCATGAAACAGGCAATTCTCAAGGGCAGGAATAGTAAAACCTTTAAAAATTGACATTTGAAAACTAGACATGATTCACCATCATTGTAGCTGATTGAGGGAATAAAACATTGAAGGATAATACATTTTATGAGATGGCATATATCGTTGAATTACTTCACCCTCCAAATCAAAAATACTGGGGTGATGTATTGTACACAGTGCATTTTTGCTGCCAGATATATTTGCACAACAATTTCAAAGCTCCCGGTAGAGTAAGGATATTGTTTTTTCAGCTATTACTAATTTTGCCCACAGTACTCGCTTCTTTAATTTAGCAATCTGGTGACCCTTCAGTGCCACTTACTAAGATTTTAACAAATTATGTCTTCATTTACCAACACAAGAGAAAAAAAATGAAACTAAAAAGCCCTGGGCTATAATAAAAGTCTTCTCTGCAAAATCTAGTTAAAGTTGCTACGCGACAAAAATATATTTACCTATTACATGGTTTACAAAACTCAAGCACTTAAAATAAAGAAACAAATAGCTAAAGTTATTGTAAAACTTATCCAGTCCACAGAATAAATACAGCATTAATATCAAGGACAAAAATGCATATTGCATCATTGCATACCAAAGTTAGCTATTGCCCTAAATAAAGTCTATTCTTTCATAAAAGAATATCAAAATACAAATACAGCTCAGTCTTTCTGAAAGAGAAGCATACAGACTGAATTGGTAGATATTAATGACACATTGATGAGGTGCATACAGAACTGCTATTAGGAAACTAATTTTATGATATCAAGTTGCAATATAGCCTATTGGACTCTGTGACCAGACTCTCACAAGACTACATTCAGATAAGGGCTGGTTCAGACAGACCTAGATTTTGTTTGGAATCATTCTTTCAGCCTTCGTTGAAGACTGTTTTAGAATGCTGACTTGCACACAAAGGCCATGGTTACACTGGCACTTTATAGCGCTATAAAGCCCCCACGAGCGCTATAACCTACTCCCCGTCCACACTGGCAAGGCACTAATAGCGCTATAACTGCTGAGTTATAGCGCTATTATAAATCCACCTCCTCATGGGGAATAAGGGCTGTAGCGCAGCTGCTGTAGCGCTACAGCAAGAATGTGGACACCCACTGCACTACAAGTAATCTCTGGAGATGCCTAGAGCCATTTAAGGCAATTGACGTCTCTTCCCTTTGTTTTGAACTCAGCTGGAGGAATGCGGAAGTACCTCTTTAGAGTTTCTTTCTTAACTCGGCAGATAAGCAATGCAAATGTTTAAGGAGGGAGCCTGTGTGAAAACAAAGCCTTCTGTGAACGGAGGCTCACTGACAGGCTTTCAGAAAAATGGAAAAACCACTGTCTCTCTCCCTCCGCATACACACAACACGTCCCCCCTCACCCCCCTCGTTTAAAAAGCACGTTGCACCCAGCTGAATGCTGGGATACCTGCCCTAATGCGCTGCTCTTAATGCCGCATTAAGTGCCCCAAATGTGGCCATGCTATACCGCAGGAGCACCTGAGTGTGGACATACAATAGCGCTATACATATTACTGTATAAGGGGACCGCTATAACCTATAGCGCTATAATCTTGTAAGTGTAACCATACCCAAAGATGCCTGGTATTTTACACGGCCTACGGCAGCTTCAGCCAACATGGTTCTTCCCACAAGCAGATCTATGGAACGAGCCAGCCTGATTCTACTGAATAAACCTTGTCTCTTCTTCAGCTGCTTTCTGGGAGTCAAATCCAGTAAAACACTGCCAGTGTTTCTCTTTTGAAATGGGATTACAGAGCGAAGCCAAGGTGTAGATGCAGTGAGGAGTGCAGACAGACAGAAAGCTGGAGCAGTACCAAACGTTCTTGGGGGAGTAAGAGAGCCATGCCTCTCCATTATGAAAGGAAGAACTACCTCCCTCTAACCAAGTCCCGATTCCAAGAACTACATTCCAGTTAGATGCTGTATCTCATACAGATGCCTCCACTTAAGACAAGAGGAGATGCCAACCCAGTTCCGAACAGTTACTTCTTTAGAGCTTCATTAAAATACATTAACTGATGTTCCAGTTCCCAGATGGATGGATTTTCTTTACCCTCCTTCATCACCTCACAAGAAATAAGAGTGACATATTCAGGACCCTATGTATTTCTATGGTCATAGAATACAACCCTTGCCACAGAAATGTGCAACAGAAGCAAAACTTCAGGATTTTTTTTTTAAATGGCATTTTTAGCTCTTTCAGTTGAGAAGAAAGTGTGAATCAAATTCAGCACAATGCTATTAGGTCTTCCTGAGTCTGCAGCATTATCTGAGACGTGTGAGCTGCTCTACTCGTCAAAACGATGTGTTAACTCTGAAACATAACCCCCATTAGAATGTCATAATTCCCATTAGAATGTCAAGATTCTTCACTATCTCACTGTAGTTTGTTTCAGCAAAACCAGCCAGCTAATGTGATAATGCCACATGCCTCAAATCATCCAGTGTGGAATTTTATGCAAAAGCAATCAATTTAGAGCAGCTGTAGTGACCGTATAGCCCATCTTAAATTAATAAAACCTTTGTTTCCTAATTTAGATAAAGTGGCTGCAGAATTTCCATCTTGCATCCGGATCTTACAGTGTCCAAGGAAATTGCTGCAGCATTTGGACCCAGCTTGTCTTGGAATATGGAAAGTACTGTATTTTTCCTACATACAGAGTGTTACGGGTTGTGGTGCTACTAACTGGTTGGACTCCGGTCTACCAGTTCTATATATTTACAACTGCCGAGTCCAAGACAAGATTTATGGAGAGCTACACTAGGAAGCACAGGCTGTATTAGTCTGGCAGCTAGGGAGAACTATAGTATCTGTCCGTGTCTAAGGGACTCAAAGAAGAACCCCCTTTATATGGATTATAGACCAATACTCTCTCTTCGTTCCTATGAGGGGCACGGTAAGGTGATCACTATCTGTGCAACTAGTTACTATCAAGTATGAGGGTCACGCATCATCAAGGAGTATAACAGTTAATACCAGGTCTGAATTAGAACCAGGGCACCTTGGGAACAGGGTCACTTGCAGGTTTAAACTAGTGTAAATGGTGAATTATCTGGAACTCGAAGTCTTTAAACCATGATTTGAGGACTTCAGTAACTCAGCTAGAGGTCAGGGGTCTATTACAGGAGTGGGTGAGGTTCTGTGGCCTGCAATATATAGGAGGTCAGATGATCATGATGTTCCCTTCCTGTCCTGAAGTCTATGAGTCAATATTATGGCAAGTGGGCTATTGGGGCTTAATCTTCCATTAATGACAAGGGATTTAAATGACTCGTGCTTCAACTCCTTAGCCCAGGAGGGAAGGAAAGCAAGAAGCAAAAAGAGAACAGCATCAACAGACTGCCACAGTCAGTTGGACTTTTCTATCAGCACCACCATCCTGGAAGCAGCATTTCGGAACCACACACATGTGCTCCAGTCCTTTTAAGGCTGGGGTTCTCAAACTGTCATTGGTGGAGTCCTTCCTGGTGACCTGCAGCATGAGGCATCTTGAGAGGGAGTGGGGTGAGGCAAAAGGGGGTGGATGCTATAAGAGGGAGAGGTCTCTTTCATGAACAGAATGACAGAGGTGGAGAAGCACTACTTTATACAAACCCCTTTCCTTGTGAGAAGCTGAGCAATTAGGAACCACACATCAAGGGTGATGCGAGTGCCCTCCCTCATCACCTTAATCAAAATATTTCCATTCTACTAAGGGCTCACTTGGAGGAGATGGAATGAGTTGGTATCACCTTCATCCCCTGGGGTGAAAGTGGTGTCACGTGACAACACAGCCCTTCACAGATTCCATCTCCCAGTCTGGAGCAGAAAGGGCTGCCACTTAGAAGATGAAATATATTTACAAATTAATTAACTTTGCCCAGTGACTGAGGAATTAGATTCCTGTTAATGGGGATTCTGTCCAAGTGATGGATACTCAGGACACCAAAAGAATAAAATGCTAGCCCCTCTCACCTCCCTAATCCGAATGCTCAGCAAGTTGTCATGCTTTCCCTACATCCGTCTTCTTTCTTTCCTGCCATCCTTTCTTCCCTCAAAGCTGGTGGAATTTGTTTTGGTAGATGAAGGCACTTGTGTATTAAAGAGAGTGTTTGATCTCTGTAAACAACTCATTAACTCATTACACCAACAGAAGGCTATTAGGCAGCGAAATGGGGGATGGCAGAGGGGAGCTGGTGGTAGAGAGGGAGGGCTGGGCTTAACTGTGAATGAGAATGGAGCTTGTGATACATAAAACACTTTGATACTCCAGGCATAAGGCAGGGCCAAGTCAATGCTTGCTATAGGAAATCGTGTACAAGCTGCATGTTAAATCAGGCCAGAGCTCTCACTTGTGTAAGACAGAGCATGTGGCATAGGAAGTGCAAGGTATTTGTATAGCTGCTGGGATGATAGATGCTGTATACGTGCATGTGTCTGTGAATGGAAGCATGGACTCTCTTACTAGGAATGTGTCAAAGCATCACACCAGCATGGGTGTGCAAAAGCCCCCTCATGGATTGTGGATCACCAGTGGCTTAATGCAAACAGACATGGCTGCAGAAGCCTGCAAGCCTCAGAATCCATGGGGTCTCCAGGCCGCAGACATGCCACAGGCTAGGATTTAGCCCACTGTAACTGGCTTAATGGGATAGTGGCTCTCATAGCAGAGCAAAAGCCAGGGGACTGTTACTGCCCCAGGTGTGAGCCAATCAAGCAATACAGTTTCAAGTGTAGAGCAAAACCAGGGAGCCTTCCTGCTTAATCATGCAGCACAGTTATCACTTCTCTGTAGAGGGGAATTCAGAAAGCCACTGATATCTCCTGTCATTATAATTCTACCCTGCACTTTGTTAGAGAAGCGAACCAGAACCCCAAATTATTTGACATACCAGCTGTTCATTTAGAACAGACTTCATGTTTACACAGGTTAGCGCCACTAAAGATTACAAGAGGAGATCAAATGAAAAACACTTCATTTTTCCCATCTTCAAACGCAAACCCGTAGCGCAAAGAGAATGTTCAAACATGTTACATCGGTGAACGGAGCTCAATAATCAGGTGTTAATTGGACTATACTTAACCTGGTTTGGTTGATATGACTGGATATTGGTTAGGTTAAGACCTCAGAGTCAGAGCCATAAACAGTTACAGGTCTCCTGGATCCCAGTTCAGAGCACCATCTACGGCACCATGCTGGCTCCCATTTACAGCTCTGCTGTCATTAGGAAATCTCAGTTTGGTGGCATCAGGTCCTGCTTTGCTGTCCAACCAGTTTCCAGCTCAGAAGTGTTACCTTTCAGATCTTGCCCACCCAGCTGCTGTTTTAAGTTGTCTTCCTAAATGAAAAAGTAAGAGAAAGATATCTTCCACTTCTTTATGTAGTGCCTGACATTAGATAGAATAAGTCCCATCATCAAACTCTCAATGCAGCAGCTGTTTAATAGCACACAGCGACACCACACAACAGTTTAGCACAGGAAGTGAAGAAGAACATTGTATCCAATTCAACTTGCAGGGGGCACTTAAGGTGAAAAATATCAAATTACCCAGCTTGGAATGTGGCCAGGACGCCAGGGCTAACACCCTAACTCTTGCAAACTGTCACACAATCTTTAATGACTGAGTCAGGGAATCTAACAGCTGAGCACACCCCCATGAACACCATGATGATGCATTGCTACTTCTGCAAAGACTCAGAGCGAAGAGCACATCCTGCTGATTCACAGTCCCCACTTCCTGCAGCAGCCTGAGTTTTTCTTAGGGGTCTCCCATTCAATCCCTGATCTAGCCCAACCCTTCTTAGTTTACCGGATTTGAAGAGACTGCACTCTGAGTGGTACGGCTGCAGGAATCATTATCTCCTGTTGTGCAGAAAGACAAGATTGCAAAGTGACTCAGCTAACAGGATGACATTAAGGGAAATTGCAAAGCATTTCCCCGGAATTCTGCATCTTGGAAAAGGAGGAGGAAGTAGCAAAGTCTTAAACCTTTCTGTGGCAGATTGAATTTGGACCAAAGACTGCAATTTACAAGTCTCCTTGTGGGTTTCATGAGAGCTAGTAACTGGCTCTTTGTGGTAGGGTATTCAGAGAAAGGGAAAGATCCAGTAGGTTATTACTGAGAAAGGGCAAGGTCCCTTAATCAAAGGTGTAGGAGACATAAATAAGTGTTGTAAAGAACACAAGTAAGTGTGCCTATAGTATTTATTGCTTTTTGAGTGCCTCAGATTTGTTTTTCCCTGTGAGCTAATGTAGGCAAGTATTATACCTATCTTGCAGTAGGGGAAAGTGAGGCACACAGTGATTCAATGATATACCACTGGTCACACTGTAAATGAGTGAAAACACTGGTCAGAGCCCTAGTGCAGACAAAGCTTTGGCTGCTTCTGGCATTTTTACCACTGTCTTTCTCAGCAACTGACACAGTGATGAAAACACCAGAAGCTGATGGAGCCTTGTGTATACTAGAGCTACTCCTGGTGCAACTGAATTGATTGTAGCACTTGCAGGAATTTTTCCCTCATTTCTCTAAAGCAGTTAAGGCCTTCCAGAAAGGCTGCTCTCCACAGCTGCAGAGAAGACACTTGCTCTAGCAGTGACAAGATTGTTTGAAGGGACAGAGAGAAGGCCAATGCTAAGTGAATGGAGGAAGAATGGAAAACAAACAAAGGCTGAGAGATCACCTAGAGTTCCTGTACTGGATGAAAAGAGAGTGTGGTTGTCTGACACATGGGGCAGCGAAGGAAGTGTGGTTGCACTACCTGGAGCAGTCACAACACTAATAATTTCCACAGCAACTGACTAAGTCATTGCTTGCACAGGTTTATGAAGTTGGGAGGGAGAGATGCTGTCAGTGCTAGCACATTATTTATCTTTGGCCATCAACCCCTTGTAGAGACAGTATAGCAGCCGCCTGGCCAGGGCAGGTATATAATCTGATTGAAGATTCGTAAGTGGCTTTTGAAAACTTGACTGAGCATGAAATCTCATCGTTAAAGTTTATTTCTTGAGTGAGTGGTGGGAGAGAGAGAAAAGCAGGAAAGGGAGAAAAAGACACAGGGATCTGAAGCACATGGAAGGATGGAAACTTTATAATCATTATTTATGGAGGGATGATGCCCAGTCTTGGTACTGTAGTTCCAAACACCAAACTGACTCCTGGTTTTGAATGTGGTGCAGAGAGTGGAAACCTCACAGAGGTTCTTCAAGGGCAGATCCTGAACACACCTTGGAATCCAAGGACAAACCAGCTGGTGTTTGCCCACTGATAGAGAACAAGAATAGCACATTTAGCCCAGATTAAGCCTCCTGTTTTCCCCTGTGTAGACAGAGAATACCTATCACTGAACAGTCCTGGAGCTTTCACTGGTCACTTGTTCAGCAGGAGATTTCTAGTCCAGTAGGGAAAATTCCACTGAATCCCCATAAAAAATCCTTCTTGCAAGACAGGCGAGGTTTTAGGAATGCAGAATCCTATTAGGGATCTCAAAGACTTGTTTATATGAATTTAGCCTCACAGCTAGATCTGGGGAAATACTGCAAAACTTTGTAAACAGTCATTCTAATCTGAGAGCAATTTGTCTATAGTCATTTGTGCCTTTCTGACATTTATGCCTTTCAGAATTTAGTGGCTAAAATGTTCAGAGAAACAGCAAATGTTGCCTACCACTGGATATTTCTGAAGAATCAATTCTAAATGATTAATCCGAATGGTCACACTGGAAACTTCAATCTCAGGTGTAGGCTCATCCTATCAAAAATCAGAACCACCCTCTGTCACCTCTGCATGCAATCAGAACTAATCAATGCAGATCGGATTTCAAATATTCGCAATAGGCAGCTCCTGAACAAGCTGCAAGTTAAAAATTATTCATAGAAATTTGGCAAGTAATTCTGAATGATAAATAATTCAGGAAGATCTTGCACTGTTCATGGACAATTCACAAGCAGGAAAAGGGGTGAAATTTGTTCAATATATTAACTGAATTATTCACCCAACAGTGCACAAAACACCCCTACAAACAAACCAAGTCGGCCTCATTCTCTTCATTTTCCAAATAGGGAAAATGAAACAAAGATCCCACTCGTTGGCCTTGAGGCCTACAGAGGTGCTGAGCACACTCATCTGCTATTGACTTCAGTTGGAGTTAATGGCGTCAGAACCTCAGAAAACTCAGACCCAAGGTCCATCAAGTTTGGACCCCGAGACTTAGTCAGTCAAAATCAATAACAACTTTTGTAAACATTTGGCTTTAGTGACTTGTTTGAGGAAGAGGCAAAACGATTATTCACTTCTCTTGACTTCTGTACCTTAGCCACAAGGTCATCAATTCCTCCAACAAAGCAATTAAAAAAATATGGTTCATTCACCACTGAAATGCACCCCCCTCTTGGTTGGAACTCTGATGCTATTCTGCACCAGTAATACAACAGGTTTTGAAGAGGGGAAGTGAAGAATAACAGAATGAGGTCTTCAGAAAAGCAGAATGTAAATATCAATATAGGAATTTGCCCAGGATGTAGGTTAACAACTCTAGCTCCTCCTAATAGTCCACACAATATGGAATAACTAACTCGAGGCGATTAAGACTTTGTCATCTCATCTGTAAAATGGCACCTTCAACAGCACAGCACATCCTAACACTGTGCCAGGAGAGGGCAGAGCACTACCTACCTAGCATCACTTCTTCCACCACAGGGGTTCTCTTTTCTGGGAAATGGGGGGAGTATATCTCCATGTGAGTTCTAACTAGACTTGACTCTGCTTAGCATTAGAGACAATTTAAAAGAAAAATGGAATTTCTGTGACAGAGGGAGATACTGCAGAGCATTATGGGAGGTGTAGACCGGCCAGTGAGCAAGGCCCAAAAGAAAGAATGGGGACCGATGGACCCAGAATTTCAGCTCCCACAAAGTACCACAGCAGATGAGATGGACTCAGAGATTAACATCATCCCAACCCAAAGAAAAACATGTAATTTCAAACTGACAATCTGAAACAAAGAATTTAGATCTGATTTTCCCAACACTTAATTCCACCAAAATCAATCTTTTCAAACAGAAAAAAATGACTTTGATGAAACCACATTTTCTGACAGAAAAATGATTTGTTCAACATTTTTCATAGAATCTCAGGGTTGGAAGGGACTTCAGGAGGTCATCTAGTCCAACCCCCTGCTCACAGCAGCACCAACACCAACTAAATCATCCCGTTTTTCAACCAGCCTTACTTAGCATGCAAGATCTAACAATATCACGGTCCCCGTATGGTAAGTATCTGAGCTTCTTTGTGCCCTATTTATGCAAACTTGTGCAAACTCGTTCAGCACCACAAAAATCATGCCAGAAATTGCACCAGAACAGGGTCCTTCATGAGATGTTCAGTACTTTGTGCTTCAGGCAGCAGTGAAGTAAGAAAGAGAGAATAATAAACATCCTACTTTTTTTCTTTTAACATCTAAGAAAAGACTTCTCAGATCATGGTTGGGCAAAGATCCAGGTCAATTTTAACTATCTAGAATTGGTCAGGAATTTTTTGACAAAATGTGTTTTAGCTGAAAAATGCCAATTCATCAAAACAAAAACTGATATGATTCTGCAAAATGTTTTGCCAGTCCAGGATACAATTTCTGGCCAACATGAGACTGCCCACTAGGATAGCCAGTAATCAGGTACTTAAGGGAGTCAGCCTGCTCTGCATCAGGACTTGAGCCTGGCTCTCCCGCAACCCAGGGTCTCTCTCTTGTGTTTCTTGTTTTGAAAAGTCTTGATTTCATTCCAATGTAGAACAAAACCAAGTTCCAAAACATCAATTTTCTGCAAAATGGAATTCTTATTTTCTGGCCAGCGTATATAAATGCAACTGTAACTAGTCCATGAATTCTATGGCCTGTTTTGTTAGTCTCTCAGTCTACTTTACCACCACATATTTCATTATCCTGTTTTCTTGTAAAGCAAAGTGTTTTCCATGCTCTCTTCTCTCACTTCAGCTTGTGAGAACAATTAATCCCCATGATGCCGTGTGGAAAGAACATCACTTGAGAACTCATGCAAGTCATCGCTTTGCCACTTTAAAAGGTACCCATCAGAACATCTGGAGATGAAATAGATTTATTTACAGAATAGTTTGACAGAAAATGAGAAGCGGCGATCAAAATTAAAAAAAGAATAAAGGGTTACTTTACAGATGCCCCACATCTTTTCCCCTCCCTCACACAAAATGAACAAAATAGAGAAATCTCAGAGCTATGGAAGAAAGGTTAAATTATAGAGAAGGAAAGATTACGAGTCACGTGAACCTTCACAATTTCTTTCACAGATGTAAGTGCTCACACACGAGCCTCCAGACATATTGAAGCAGCTGCTCGACAGTCTTGTCACACCAGCATGCTAGCGACTGTTACTCTGAAGAGCCGATCGCCAGCACGTCAGCTCTGGTGAAGTTTGCACCAGACTTTTTAAAAACTCTTGTTATTTTTCTTTGAAAATGCAGCATTTGACAGCAACCAGAAAGCACAGCTCCTATCTTTTTTGAAAACAGGGCAAGTTGACATTCCCAAAACTAAACAGAGATCTGAACTACCCACACATTGCTGGGCCTTCTGAAAAGTATGAATTGCCCCCCCATTGCAGCCCCAAACAAAGAGGCTTTCTTCCCCTAAATCCTCAATGCTCCCCCAACACAGATTCCAATCCTGTGCAGATACTTGACAATACAGTTGGCAAAGACTCATTTGGACATTGGACTCATTTCACTTCGACCTGCCTGCACCTGCTTTCGTGTGCTATTTGTGAACATGGTTGGGGATGGGGTGACTGTTGTTTGAGTAACAGCTCAGCATACCAAAAGGCATCCTCTCTCTACGTCTCCCAAGCAGCTGCTCTTCTAAGTCTCTCCCTGCAGCACTTGTACAAGTGTAGGAGGCACCAGCATAATGTTACAGGAGTTCAGGCCTCCCACTTCTGGCTGGCTCTGAGCAGAAACACAGCAGCCCCGCCTGCCCTCCAGACCATGCCAGAGTCTGCTGTACAGGGGACCCTGTGGCTGAGGACCCGCCACCAGCATAGGAGACAATAGGCTGGGCAGGGATGCGGAAGACCCAACAGGGCAACCTCTGACAGAAACCTGGTGCTGCAGCCTGGGATAGGAGGTTCTGGCAGTACCCCGAGTCCCCTGCCCCAGGAAGTGCAGCAGTGTGGGGATGGGGAGGGGGGTGCTGCCTCCTGCCCAACGGTGGCCCCATGGATCAACTCATCTTCCTCCCGCCCAGTGCCTCCCACACGCCATGGAACAGCATGCATTTCGTGGCATGCAGGAGGTGCTGGGAGAGAGGGAAAGGAGCGGGACAGGACATTCTTGAGGGAGGGGATGGGAAGAGGTGGGGTGGGGGCAGAGGCAGGAACAGGTGAGGCAGGGATGGGGCTTTGGGAGAAGGGGTGGAATGAGGGTGCAGCTGGGGGCAGACTGGGGGTGGGAAGAGGTGGGGCGAGGATGAGGGCTTGGAGGAAGAGGTGGAGTGGGGGCAGGCCTGGTGCAGAGGGGGAGTCAGGCACCCCTGGGGTAGACAGGATGTCAGCGCCTATGACAGCATGCACAGGCACACCCAAGCTAACTTTGATCAAGCCAGCTCGCTAAAAATAGCCGCATAGCTGCAGCAGCATGGACAGCAAGTACACCCTAACCAAAATGACCACTTTGGGAAGCTCGCAGGCACAAAAGAGGGAATGTGTGGCACAGAGAACCACTGGTGGTTCAATACTCTGGGTCAACAACTCTGGTCATGATCTAAAAGTTGTCATGTAAGGTATCACATGGCAACTGGTTACATGCTAGTCCTGTGCAGTGGATGTACAGAGTGTTTACATCATTATAAATATGTATTAGAATTATGTTCTTAAAATGAGCAATGCATAAGCACTGTCTGCCTTAGGCAGAGGAATGTGTATTCGCCAGTCCAACCATGGCCCAACTTGTTTTACTTTTACTATAAAACAATTCCGTGCTCTGAGAGAGTTTGTCAAACCCCTCAAATTAAAATGGGGCTAGCTGT
Source organism: Dermatemys mawii (assembly GCA_007922305.1). NCBI lineage: Eukaryota > Metazoa > Chordata > Testudines > Dermatemydidae > Dermatemys > Dermatemys mawii. Next base: position 28,881,515 of record ML677351.1, read on the forward strand.
TTGTGGTCCCTTTGGAGTACAAGCAAATTTAATAACTTCTCAGGAGAGGGCTTGACACTACAGGGCAAACAGCTTTGGGGAAATTCAGGACTGGAATGGCATTACCCTGAAAACAGTAACTAGGCCGTGAATGTTTGTAGGCTAGCTGTTGGGGTCAGGGCTTTGTACTACAGCAGCATAACATTTCAGGTACCAGTATAGCAGGGCAGGCGGTGATAACCACTTACCAGTCCGGCTTGAACCCCAAACCATCACAGAATGCAAATATTATTAAGAGGTTAGATCTTGAAGTCATTCAGAATTCCCCCACGCCACAGGAAGAAGGGATGGAAATGGCTCCAGACAGGGCCTTCTGTGGCGCTTGGGGAAAGGCTGCCATGAGGCCCTTCTCGACCTTTTTCCTGCCTCTCAAAGGATCCATAGACATCTTTTTCTAACTTGTTCTTTTAAAGACACAAAACAGGAAAGGGCAGGGGAGGGGACACAGCTAATGGGACAGGATAGCACACACCCTTGCCTGCGTACGCTCCCTCTATTATACTCGCATGATCCCTGCTGCTAGTTTGGCACAGGTGACTTCAATCAGTGCTGTGGCCCTTTGTTCTAAAGCTGAATTTGGTCCTCACAGAATACACAGCCAGTGCAATTCCACTTTATTTTGCACACCTATTGAATGCTGTAGTGGTGCAAAGTGCATCATTTTGTTGTCCAAAATTAATACTGGGCTCCTATACCTCCCAGGGTCTACTATCACCCTAGCATCTGGCTCAATGAATGTTTGACAGTCACTCGATATTCCTGCTGAATGTTACACCCATCCCTTCATTCTCCATGGCTTGAAGTGATTCTTGACCATTGTGCTCCGGTCCAGATGAGTAGACCACCATACGAGGCTACTTTCCTAGTTCTCCAATGACTCATTTACTTGCTGTAGAGGCCAAGTAAATATGGCTGTAGAATTTGCTGCAAACTATCAGTGCAAAAGGTCTGAAACATGTTTTACCTGGCTATAACTCTACTGACTTCAGTGGAGTTATTTCACACTTCCTCTAGTGGGCAGGAGCAGAATCAGGCCATTACATCACTACCTACATCACTTCACACTGTACAAAATGTCCCAGATACACCTCTTGCTTGGTGTGTTTTAATAGGAGAGACCCCCTCTTTAGGGTCCTTATACCCCCAGCACAGCCCTCTTTTGCTGGCAATAGAGGAGTCCTTGGGGATGCTGGTTAGCTGGGAGGTTACCAGATTACAGTGGCCTCTCCCATAACATCACTTCTTTTGCAGCTAAGAGGGAGGTGTGAACTGGAACAAATCACAGAGCCGCATGATCACCATGGAAACTAGAGATGAGAACCTCTTGTGAGGGGGAAAGAAGACTGGTGAAGAGCTTCCCCCCCCCACATACTGTTTTGTGTTAAACATAAAGTTTGAAATTTGAAACAAGTTAGGAATGTTAAAGAGGTTGATAGCAGGAGCTCAGAAAAGCTTAGCACAGAATGTCTGCTATCTTCTTGCTAAAGGTTACTTACCACAAAACACTTCTGAAATCTTACAGGTATTCAAAGGGTCTTGTGGCACACTGCAGTCAGGGCACTGATCTTTAATCTTTGGATTCCAAAATGTGAATGCTGCTTAGGTCAGAAATAATAATTTTGGTGAGATTCAACATCACACAAAACTACCCAGGCTTTTCAGCATGACTAACAGCCTGGATGGCTGAGAGTCTTATGGAGCAGAGTTGAAAAAGACTGGCACAGCTGTGCTGGGGGGCAAACATGAGCCTGTTCATGCTACAGAGTTAGAATAGGAATTGCAGAGAGGGCTGCCGATCAGGAGTGAGGGACATTGGCAGAGCTGAGTGAAGAGCCCAGGACTGGAATAGCAGGGTCTGTAGGCAGGAGTAAGGGGCACTAGCAGAACTGAGTAGGGAACCCAGGACTGGGATATGAGGGATGGGGTGTTGCAGGGCAAGACGGGCACTGAGGAGTTTGCTTAAAGTAGAATTCAGCATTTTCCATGTGGCACAGCAAAAGGAGAGCAGCTGCTCACCACTCACGTATCTGTGAGCTATTCCATGTAGTGGGCGGAAAGGGCTGTCATAAAATTTCACTGGGAAGACTATTGAGAGAGTTGAAGCTGAAGATAGTGGTTTTCTGTTTATTTCTTTATTGAGCCCTTTGAGGCCAAGAAAGGAGGAGCCTAAGGAAGGCTGGAAGGTGAAGTTGTTTAGTGGCTCCTCCCTTTGGGACACTATAGACTCTCCCCCACCCCAAAGATGAGGAGTCCCCACCAATGTTGCACCCAATTCCATGAGAAAGTCTTGGAGTTTCATCTTCAGTTTTGGCAATCTGAGCTCTGTGTATTTGCATTTCTGTAGCACCATGAGACTCCAACCAAGACTGGGGCTCCATTGTGCTACATGCTGCATAAACACATAGGGATTGTTATCACTTGCTGTCTCTGAAAGCACAGAGTCTAAGGAAAACAGCCAGGGAAAGAGCACGAGAGAATCAGGGGTATCTTCCCCACTTTACAAGTGTGTAGCCAATGCACACAGAGGTTTTTAAGTCCCTTGCCCACACAGGAAGTATGTGACAGAGGCAGGAACTGAACCCAGAACACCTGAAGCCTAATGCATTCCTCTGACAGTTATTTTCACTAAATTGTAGCCCCACAGTCAGCACATACACACATGCAAGATCCACCCAACACTACATCTGACTCCTTCACAGGTAGGGTCTCTGCCAACTAATCCTCCCATGACATATCACCCCCTACACACATCCATTACTCTTCATATGCATACCAGTTCTATCAGTTCTCCAGCCCCCGCCTTTACATTAGGCATGAGACTCTTACAGCCATTACCATCTTTAGTATATTATTTACAATGGCTGGATTCCCGAGGGTTTAAAAACATTCCTTTTGCTTATATAGACCAAGTTCTTTGGGACAGGGACTGACTCTTCTTGTGTGTATGTATAGTGTGTAGCATGACAGTGTTCCAACTTCATTGGGAGCCGCTAGGTCAGGGGTGGGCAAACTACGGCCCGCGAAACCGTCCCATCCGGCCCGCGGCGGGAGGCTGTGCCCCACTCCTGAGCCGCGCCTCAGGGGCAGTGCTTGCCCCTCCCCTGGAGCCGCGCCGCAGGGGCAGCACTCTGGGGGCCCGAGGCTGCGTGCTGGCCCATCCCCCCGAGCCGCACCGCGCAGGGAGCGCTCTGGGGGCCAGGGCTGCGTGCTGGCCCCTCCCCCGGAGCCACGCCGCACGGGCAGAGCTCTGGAAGCCAATGCTGTGCATTCCCCCTCTTCCCCAGAGCCACCCTGTGCGGGCAGAGCTCTGAGGGCCAGGGCTGCATGCTCCCCAACCCCGCTCACAGCAGCTATGGTAAGGGGGAATGTGGGGGTTCCAGGGTGGTGGTGGAGGCTTTGGAGGGGGCAGGAAGGGAGTAGGGTGGGTTGGTTGGGGTGGGATTCTGAGGTGGTTGGGGGTGGGAAGGTGGATAGGGGTTGTGGCAGTCAGAGGACAGGGAGCAGGGGAATTGGGTGGGGAGTCGGGTCCTGGGAGGTGGTTAGGGGTCTGTGGAAGGGGCACTCAGGGAACAAGGTGGGGGCATTGGATGGGTCAGGGATTCTCAGGGGGCAGTCGTGGGTGGGAAGTGGGAGGGGGCTGGATTGGGGGCAAGGCCTTCCCTACCCAGCCCTCGATATAATTTTGCAAACCCGATGTGGCCCTCGGGCTGAAACGTTTGCCCATCCCTGCGCTAGGTGCTATCGTAACACGAATATTAAGCTGAGCTGTATAAACCACTATGTGGACTTCTCCAAATCCAGAGCTGAAACTGAAGAAGGGTGTTGCACACTTTGGCCTGAAGGATGTATTTGAAATATGAAGCTCCCATTGGCATGACTGCAGGCCTATGCTTTGGCTAAATAAGGAATCGTTGACACAAATGGACTGGATCCGGGGTAAGAGTTCTAGCTATCAAGCTAGAGAGTCACTCTCTTGTATTCCCACTCTCTCTCTGGCCCAAATGACTTTTTAAGAGAGCATGCAGAAGCCTAAGAATGACTCTGTACCTTGGTGGTTAGAGCATTCGCCCAGGATGGGGGAGACCCACGATCCAGTTCCCCTGCTCCAATGACTTTAATTATTTATCCACAGTGAAACAGCTTCAAGGGGAGAGAATGAGGGACCCCCTACATCAGACTGTCCCACAGCCCAATCATTAGAGCACTCGTCTGAGAGGTGGCAGATCCCTGTTCAAATACCGGGCAAAAAGTTGTGAGGGAGGTCTCCTCCCTCCACACCTGCCTCCAGGGCTGTTGCTAAGCTTGCCTATGGAGACCTGATCCAGTAGGCTGCCACTGAGATTACCAACTGGATAGGGCCCCTCTGGTGAGTTAGGCAGCTGAATGCCTACACTGCGCTAGTTTGGGAATCGTCCAGGAATCAGGTGTCTACAGGGAAGCAGCAGCGTGCACGCTCAGAGGCACAAACATAGGTTCCCATGGAATTTTTAAATGCAAAAACTTGGGTGCTGAGCAAGTTTAGGATCCTAGCGGGCTTCAGTGGGAGTTCTGTGCATTACACTGGTCCCAAAACAGAGACTGAGGCATCTAACTCCTTTTCAGCATTCAGCCCATTGAGCTTCATTGTAACAGCAAGGATAGAACTAAGATCTTCCTGCTCCAAAAGAAAGCCCATATGCTGCTAGTGGATGCTCTGATTCACAGCTGAGGAATACAGATTGTATTTAAGCACACACCACACTGAGCCAATTAATTATAATACATTAGGAACAGGTAGCCATTACTCTTACACAACGGTGCCATAAATATACAAGGCAAGCAACATAGCTGGATGATTAGTGAAAGGAGAAAAAAAATCCACGTGTTTGTTTGAATTGTTATACTAATTAACTTCACTTGTGCGTTCAATCTGAATAGTCCAGAAAGTGAGCTGACAGGCTGGAATTGCGCTCAGAAACAGTAAATTTTAACATATTACAAAATATCAAAAATTCTGATCTCAAAAGCCTCAGCTCCAAAAATCCGACTGGAAGAGTTCCACTCGTCCAATGAGATAAAATAAACACCATGTCACCTATTAGAGAGACAAGGTGGGTGAGATAATCTCTTTTATAAAACACCGCATCTCGCCTACCTTGTGTCTCTACTATCCTAGGACCGACATGGCTACAGCTATACTGCATGTGTCACGCATTAGTCTAGTCAAAACTTGCCAGGGTAGCTTGATTTCTCAATGCTCACAGCATGAATCATCATTGTGATGAATGAGCTACAGGCCAAGAATTATTCACAGAGATTATCTGGCAAATAATTCTGAGAAAATCTTAAACTGTTTACACACAGTTTGCAAAGGGAAAGAGGCAAAAAACTGTCAAATCAACCGTCCGCTGCCAATCATTCACTTAACACTAGCAAACAGCCAATAAGACGTTCTTGAATTGAAGAATGGGAAAAGAGAGGATATTTATACTTGTATTTCTTTTATTCCTCCTCTCAGTAACATAGCTTCTGTCAAGGTCTTTCTGGCCTCCTAAACAAAATAATGGCAACAAAATGGTATGTAGGGACATATAGCCTGGTCCACTGAAAGCAGTGAGTTTTATTATTAACCTGAATGGTTCCAAGATTTGGGCCTTCCAGTTATGACATATTACTAACAGCTAAATTGGCAGTGCACTTACAATAGACTGGTATTTTCCTTCACAGGTGTTTGGAGCAGTGGGAGGCAGATGGGAGGTCAGGTGACTGCTAGCACTGATTTATAAGTAATGGCACTGCACTAATAGCAAAATAATCCCAGCAGCATTCATGAAGCACCAGGGACAGCGTCCCACCTAGCCCACAGTTAAATCACACTAAAGACAAATCTAGTTCCATCTCAATACTGTGCACTGTTCTCAGCTAAGAGTTTATCAGCACAGCATCTCCATACAGTGCCTGTATTGTATGTAGGGGAGGCAGACAGATAAAGCTGTGCCAATGCCCCAGGGTCAGATGGTGTATCACACCACAGTGTTGAAGGACTACCCAGCAGGACGACACCAGTACTGGTCCAAGAACTAAGTTGCTCAAAGAAAGTCTTTCCTAGCCCGCAGTTACCCTCACCAACAGTGAACTATTTGCTGCCCTAATCGGCCCTCCTGTTCTGTCTGTGCTCTAGAGCCAGCCACCACAGAAGGATGATGGAGGGTCACTTTCAATGTGCCCTTACAGTGGGTCTTAAGCACACGTGTAGCTAGCCACACCTGGAACACCATCCAGGTATGAGCACATGTGTAATTAGCTACACCTGGAACCACCATATAGGTATTTATATGGCCTGAAACACTACTTATAACTGAACATCTCCCATGAATGTGTGGGTCTGCTCACAGACAACCCTGGGAGATAGGATAGCAGTGCATTTCCCACCTTACATCCAGGGAACTGAAGCAGAAAGAGATTAAGTGACTTGACCAATGTCAGACAAGATAGTAGCAGGGTCCAGAACACAGAGTGTTTCCTAAATTACTGTCTATTGCTTTACCACTAAGACTATGTTGCCTCCCTACAAAAATGGCAATGAGCCCAATGCCTCAGGTGAAAGCAAGTAAAAAACCCAATGGCCTGATATTTCTCAGTACATTTCAAACCCAGCCACACTTTTAGCATGGGTGACTGATCTTGAGGTTTGAGACACCTCATTCTCTCATTCCTCTAATCCACCCCCACCCAGAAGAAGAAAAGGTGGAACATGTCTGAGTAGTTTATTCTCTTGCTTTGCACACTTTTGCCTGCTTGTGAGTTGTTTAATTATGCAATAAGCAGCAGCCCTCTTTGCAATTCATTCTCTTGGACCTACATCCTTCTTCCTGTTAGTTAGGACACTTTGATGCACAGGTGTCTATGAATGGGTTGCCAGCAGCACCCACACGCCAAGAATCATTTCTAGTGCTCAAAAGACTGACACCTGTACAAGTACATACACAGATATATTTATTTTCTGAGTAATGGATATGGTTACTGAGCAACAGAAGCAGGAAGTCTGCTGGGAGGGCCAGTTCTCCAAAGTCATGTAGTATGTAGATTTAAAAGAACACTGCCAAAGCAGGAATCACTTAAAGACATTCCCTCACATGTTTTACTGACACCACCTTATTCCTGGTCAGTTTCACTCTAGGCCCTGGTCTACACTGCAAGACAGGGGGAGGATCGATCTAAGATACACAACTTCAGCTATGAGAATAGCGTAGATGAAGTTGGCGAACCTAGATCAACTTACCATGGCATCTTCACGGCGGTAAGTCGACTGCTGCCATTCCCCTTTCGACTCCACTCATGTCTCTTGCGGTGGTGGAGTACCAGAGTCGACGGGAAGAGCACTCAGGGATTGATTTATCGTGTCTAGTCTAGACACGATAAATCAACCCCTGATAAATTGATCGCTACCTGACGATCCGGCGGGTAGCGTAGACCTGCCCCTGCTGCTGAATCTGTTTCACTTTACCATCAGCATTCCATGGCACAGGCTACTGTGTTTGGATTTGCACACCTTGTCATTGGGCTTAACCTTGCCATACGCATCATAACTAAAACAAGGACCTCAGGGTCAGGTCCACTAAAATTAAAGCTAATGAAAAATGTGCTATTCGTATTACCTTTTGAAAAAAAACCTCATCACCTTTTAAAGAAAATAAAAACTCAGGCAAATACATGATTCTAGCTATTGGTATAGAGCCTTACAAAAACAAACAAACAAACAAAAAAAACCCTCATACCAAATATCAGAAGGCTCACAATAAAATTTTAAACTGGCAACACTAGACTAAAATTGAGGTGGCTTCCAGAAAAAGAGATGGAGAACTGTACTCAATGTGCTGGGGATACTTTAGGGAAAATCATTTAGCACTGGAAGCTGCCTATCACATGTGAACAAGGTCAGCTCTTTGTCTGTCTGTCTTGGTGGGTCAGGTTTCCACTGAAGCCTGAGCCAACACAGAATAGTTGATAGAAAAGTTGTAAAGAACAGCAGGTTCGGATTTTGCCCAAAGCAAGGAAGAAAAAGAAAATCAGTTCTCGCTCATTTTCTCCTTGGCTTGCTTGTGGTTTCTTAGGACTGCCACAGGAAAGCCATCCTCACGGTGATCGAAACATCGAGCTAATATTCAGTGTCTGCAACTCAGCGACCATCTTCCCACATGATAGGGAGAGAGAACAGGCCACCCATTTCGAGAGTTGGTGGTAATTTTTGCTTCCAGCCCCATTTGAAATAATGCCTCATTTTGTTCCAGTCCTCCATTATTTCCCTATTTTTCATGGTTACTTTTTTGTTTCTTCCAGTGCGACTGTACAGACCCCTTGAGAGTCCAGCAGCCAAGAGAGATTAGGGGGAAATGCTAGAAAAGTGATCACAGATTATTTTTAAATTGTGTCCGCAAAGACCCACTCTGATGGCTGTATAACTGCCTCCAGAAAGGTATTAATGGCGATAGAAGGGAGTGCTGGAGACATACCTACAATTGGCTCTTTCAGTCAAGCCACATAATGTATTCTCTGTAACATGGAGCTCCACTTTGAACAGGGAGGCATCAACATTATGTCTATGCTGCAACGACCACTGCTGTTAAGAGGTCTTTTGGCCGTTCATTATACACCATTATTTTATGGGGTTTGAAATCTAGCTGTAGAAATAGAGTTCTGCTGTGAAATTGGCAGGCTCAGAACTGAAGCTCAGAGCAAATTATGCGAATTGAAGCTTTGTGGTTTTTTTGTTTTCTTTGTTTTTTTACAAAAAAAAGGTTTGTCCCTTTTTAGTAGTTTGCATTTATTTAGCACTTTTCATGCCAAACCAATCCACAACATGCTGCATCTATAGCCTTGGTGAAGTGCAGTCCCTTCTGATGAGGCAAAAAAAATGTCACAGGAAGCACTGAACAACTGTGAGGGGAGGGGAGGGGGAAATTTTGGACAGTGTTATAGGATAAACCCCACTTCTTACATAGAATGCCACAATATGGGTCATTTAATACTCATGCTGGACAGATGAGCCCTTAGCTTTTCGGGTGTTCTCTGAAAGACCCACCGAGAACTGCACAGAATTAAGTTCATCTGCCACAGAGACACAAAGGGCTGTGTGGACCCCGCTGACATTTGAATCCAAGGCCAGGGGTGGGTTAGTCTGGAGTGCTTGCCATGCTGAGAGCATTCCAGCCTCTCTGCTAACTAGCTTGCATTTCTGTCTGACAGAGAACAATTGGTATCTTGTGCCCAGCCACGCACAAGCTTCTGGGGCTCTGTAAAAGAGAGGGGCTAGTAGAAGGTGACAGTGACGTATCTGACCCAAGAAAGAGGCCAAATTGCTATGGGCAGTGCTAATGGCGTAACACACAGTCAGTGGCCTCACGGAGGCTGAGGATTTCAAACGTGATGCTCAGACATTTAAGAAATCCTCCCTAGGACACAGTAACTCTACAGAAAACAAGGGGAGAAGGTTGGAGACAGAAGAGGAGTTTTTGTTTGTTTGGTTTTATGATTTAATAACTCAATCTGATGCAAAGGAAAAATTGTTCATGCTTTTTGTTGCCAAAGGAAACTTACAAAAAAAAAACCCAAATCACCTTCTCCACCCAGAATGAATAATTCATTTTGAAGGGTCTCTTAAATTCATTAATTTCTGTCTTTACCATTTTTATAAGAGTGGGCAAGCAGATGTACCTTTAACTGGTGAATGTTCAGTCCAATTTTTCAAGACTGCCTTGCTGAGCAGATGCAATCGTTTATTACACAACACCACAGAATCCAAAGGGATATTTTGCATGTGCTGAATCAGCATCAGCATGAATCCCTGCTAGCTGTATGAGGCTATATTGGCTCTGAGAGAGCAGTTCAGTCGCTTAGGTCAAGACGGGAAGGAATGATGGGCTTGTGGTTAAGAAAAGAATCACCAAGCAGTTATGTATTCTACGCTCAGCTCTGACACTGACTCTGGGTAACTTACTTCACTTTTCTGCCATTTTGCTTCTCCCCCTGCAAGATAGGGCCAATACATTTATGGTATCAATAGACTGTCAATTTACAGGCAGACCCTAAAAATGGTGCTAGGAGGACAGAAGGAAAGACATGGAAAGAGGAAAGGAAAAGAAGAGATACATGAGGAGGAATGGAAGAATGGGAGGGGGAAGCACTATGAAAACGAAGGCAAAAGTTTTGCACCATTGGCTTCACCAGCTCATTGGCCGGGGTTCTACGAACCTGATGCTCTACTCAGCCTGGCCATTTCCAAAGATGGATTAGCAAATTAATGTAAGCAGAGCATAAAGTTGCTGACTGTGGTGGCGTTGAGTCACCTTGGGCCTCATCAGCATTGCTAAACATTGCCCGTAACCTTTCCATTATCACTGAGGGTCTGCACAGCACCAGGACCCAACTGCTCCAATAATTTCAATTACTTTCCCTGACAAATTTTATGTTTCATGTATTTTACTGGCCTGATAATTATGATTTCTCTCATTTCTCGCTATCGAGCTTAATGGGTTCCAGCACGAGTGTGCTGTTTCAGAAATGAAGTTCCACTTGAATTCACAAGTTATTATCTACTTTCACTAATGGAATTGGAAAAAAGAAAGAGTGGGATAGAGATAAAGGATGTGTAGAGAAGAAAGAAGAGAGAGAGAGAGAAACAGACATACACAGAGGAAGAGAAAGTAAAGAAAAACAAGTCAACAAAGGAAAAAATGAGAGAAACAGAATAGAGCCAGAGCTAAGAAGAAGATGAAGCACAAGAAGGATGAAAGAAATAAAGAATGTGTGTGAAAGAATAAGACTGAGAGAGGCGGAGAGAGACAGATGGGTGGACAGAAAAATGGCTATGCAAAGCAAGCAAGAACTAGCAGCATAAGGACCAACCAGATGAGTGAGTGTAGGAGCTGGTGCAGTGTTAAGGACATTCAGAAACTTTTGCTTGCATCACTACTGGAAAGTTAATAGTTTCTCTCAGAAGGACCCTGTGGCAGGGCAGGGGTAAAAACCCCTAAAATCCCTTGCCTCTGCAACTTAAACCCGGCTTCCTGGCAGGAGGCCCAGGAGCAGGAGCTGGTAGTGTCCGGCAGGGGAGCCCAGCTGGAAGCCCTAAGGAACATAGGCTCACAGAGTGAGCTGGGGCTGATTGGCCACAGCTGAGCCAGGAAGCTGACCAGGCTAGAAAAGCCAACTCATGGTCAGTTAGGGGAGGCCAGGCAGGGAAGAGGAGGCAGTAGCTCTGTCTCCTGGCTGCAAGTAAGGTGCCTCGAGGGTCTGGAAGCCCGGGAACCAAGACAGTGGGGTAACTGTCTGGGGATTGGGGGAGCACTGTTTACCACTTGGGAGCCACGCATATGTATTGTAAATAAAGGATGCTTGGGTGAAACACTGGAGAACGGTGTGAAGACCTTTACTGAGAGTGTAGGGAACGCAGGGTGGCACGGACCCTGTGACAGACCCCCACAAGCAGATAACAATTTAGCGCCTCTTTGCTCTACACCTTCCGCTCTTGATCTAACCAGAAACTATCAGTATCCAGGGAGGATTCTTGTTGGTATGGCTGGGCAAAGGGCGATCAGCCAAACCTTTTAAAGCCTGATAAAGATCTGAAGAATAACTATGTAAAAGTGACCTCTTCTTATTTCATAGGCCTGTCCCCAATGTGTATTCGGTCAGATATGCTCAATTTACTGACATCCCCCTCTCTCCCGCACCCCGGGGGTTGTAACTGCTTTTTTCTCCTGTCAGCCCTGCAAAGACAGCACCAGCGGGCTAGAGATGGAGTCTATTCTGAGTTATGTCTCTAAGGGGGAAGACTGTCAAAGGCACAAATAGCAGCTCGGCACCCACCCCCATTGTGGCTCCTGATTTCTATTTGTGCCCTAAAAAAATCTCCCCCTAAGTTCCAACTGCAGAGCCTAACTACTCCCCTCTATAACTCCTGTCGCTTGTTTGAAGGCCGTGACAGGTTGCCTTATCAGTGGAGGCCGTATTTGACAACCATAAGGTTACAGTTTAAGCGAGAGCAGAATCTGGCTTGCAGAATCTTTATTGTTGCTGGAGCTGTACAACCAGGAAAAAACCCATCTTGATTCTCAGATCCCAAGGAGTGTTTGTGATGCCCCCCCCCCCCATCCCACAAACTGCTGGCATCATTTTACTTGCTGAGTAAGTTGGACATGGTGTGATTTAAAGACAGCAATATGGAGTGCTACAACCCATTTTGCCAGAGTCACATTTTAGAGGAGACCTTCAAACTGTTGTACTGTAGATGTTTAGTCAGATGTCCATTCAAGCTTCATACAGAAGCCAGGTGGCAAAAGTGGTAGGGAGCTCGGGGCAGAGCCCCAAAGAAATTTAGGCTCCTAGCTTTGAACTTAGTATCCTAAATACCGTTGTCAATGGGGACACCACGCTCACTCTGCTAACTCATGGCCCCGTTCCTATGTTAACTTCATGGAGAGTCAAGATGCAGAATATACATCCAGAATACCATATGCTGTCACTTCTATGGTTGAGTTTTATATGGGTGTTGCTTTGTATATCATGGGCAGACAGACCGTGTGTAGCATGGGTTTAAACATCATAGGACAGAGAAGATAAGGAATAGCCATGAGCTGAGTGTTTGGCTACTGGTTAAAACATAAATAGCTGTTCAATATCATCAGGTCCCTCCCCTTATGCTAGTGGTGCTACTTGGCTGGGTGCCCTAGGGTGACCAGACAGCAAGTGTGAAAAATCAGGATGGGGGTGGAGAGGTAATAGGAGCCTATATAAGAATAAAGACCCAAAAAATCAGGAAAGTCCCTATAAAATTGGGACATCTGGTCACCCTAAGGTGCCCATCAAATGTTAAAGATGGACTTCTTCTCCCCTACTACATGCTGCTAGGAGCAAGGATCTAGGGAGGGGCATCAGGGACTAAAAGGCTGCAGTCTTGCAAGACCCCTGAGCCTAGCATCCTCCAAAAAAAAGGAAATATGGACGGCTACAAAGGAAGAGAAAAATCAGGACTAAGACTGTGCTATTTATGACAACCCTTTGCCTGTCTAGCATTTCCCATTCAAGGCTCTCAAAATGCTTCACAAATGTTTATGGGAAAATACATTTAATCAAGTCTATGTCTAATAAGAAACATGTAATATCAAAATATGGCAACTCTACATACACATTGGACCTCTTTCTCATGCCCTTTTATGGGGAGGGGGAGATTGTTAACTCTTCAGGGTGAGTAAAGGACATGTTTATAGCTGGCAAGTTTATTGCCATTCTGTAAGTGACCTTTTATGGAAATGTTATGTGAAATATTTTCAAATTTGCCCATCTCCATGAATTTCAGCTTATGGTGAACCCACACAGCCCCATGCAGTCATGGGATCAGGGCAGGAAGCTGCACAATACTTGGCAGAAACAGCTGAGATTAGGAGAGGAGTGAGTTCTCAGGGTGCAACTGAGGTTGCTGGCTTTTTTATAGAAGCAAATTTTACAAAGGTGAAGTAACTTCTCCAGGAGAGCAGGTTGAAAAACGGGATTGAATTTTCATGAAAATTGTTTCTCCCCACCCACCCCCGCATCAAAATCAGAAGTTTTCAGCTCATCCCATCCCACTTCACCACTCAGCAGGCACCCAGGCTGCAGGGAGTGCCTGTGGGGTATGGGATGAGGCTCCTGTCGGGATTCAAGCTTCACCTATCCCTTCTGGCCCTGGCTCAGCATGAGTCAGCCCAGCCCCCTCCTACTGGCACCATGCGTTGCTGCCCCCCATCTCCAGCCCCAGTGCTAGCACCACACAGGCCCGCCTCCACGAGGCACACTCCCTGCCAGGCTAACGCTGGGGCCAGAATGCGTGGCCCTGGCAAGAGGTGGATGCAGCCAGGCTGACATCACCGAGTCAAGGTTGGGATTTGCAGTCTGTGGATTTGGGGGCTCCAGCCCCGATTTGGGTGGGCCTGGGTGCTAAATGGGTGGGCCATGGCCCACAGGTGGCTATGCCCCTGCTGAAAGGGGTACAGAAGTCTGGAAAGGTTGAGAGCCACTGGCCCAAAGCACCCACTAAACTCTGAATATTTTGGGAGTTTCCAGACAGCATGTGATGAGCATTTTTACCCTTTTGATTAACCAGTCGTGTTTCTCTCCCTCCACTAATAGCCTGAATAGAGCTGCTAGATCAAAAGACTTCCAGCCCAATTTTGCAAGCCCAAGAGGCTTGAGTAAGCAGGTGAATTTCTGATGCTGCCTATCTATTCAAGAGGACAAAACCTCTGAACACTGAGGCTCACTAGTCATTGTGAAGGAAACACTGAACAGGGAATACAGATTCTACTCCTAACTCTGATTTACTTCATTATCTTAAGTTTATGCTCGCTCTCTGTGCATCAGTTTGCCCTTTTGTACAGTAGGAAAATAGGTGCTGACCTCACATGAGCTTGTGAAGACTGCTCTAGTTAATAGCAGTGAGTTGTCCAATAAGCTCCCTCTTCACACTCCAAAAACTCTTTTTTTCTGCAGCAACTCAAGGCACTAAGCCCCATATCCTCAAAGGTATTTAGGCACCTAATTCCCATCAGTTCCAATTAGAGTTCAGCACCCAAATACCTTTGCAGGAATAGTGCCCAAACACAAACTCTGTTATCTGCACAGTCCTGTCACTGTTAGGCCAGTGACTCATAAACACATGAATGTACATAGCAGCAGTACCTACCTATCTACCTAGGTAGAGCTGCTGCTTCATTTGGGTTGGTTTTCATGACTTTCCCAAACAAACAGTTTGTCTGATGCAGCAACTTGGTCCTCCAGATGAGTTATAATAGAAAAGGCCACCCTTTCTTGGGTCTCAGAGTCCAAAGAAACAGAAAATCAGATGACTTCCACCAGTCTGACACTGGGCACAGACCTTCCTTCCTCAAAATCTACCCTTTTTTCCAGTCTCAGTCCAGCCATTGCCACTCTTTCATAGAGCACACAGTCACAACTTCTCTCCCTTTCCCCACTGAACTCAGACATTCCTGAAGGAACCTCCTCACACTTCTCCCTGTGACTGTATTTTTGGCTGGCTTCTATCAGGGTCAGGTGTTCTTCATTAGGTGCTACAGGGACAGCCCCAGCTGGGAGGCAGTTAATCAGGGCTGGGTCCACCCTTAAAGGGTCCAGTCTGTGTGACTGTTTACAATGTGCATAAATTTTACTGATTCCTCCAATCAGGGCTTAAATCCAGCTGCAGCTGTCCCAAGAAGAGCTCTGGTAAATATTTTTAAATCAGTGGGACTGAAGCCCTAAACTCCAATGCCTCCCCCAGGGGGCTCCAGGAAATACTCTGAGAATTTAAGCCCAGTCTCTAATTCTCTCTAATAAACTGGGAGGGAGGAGGAAAGGAAAAGGCTTCACAAGCTGCTGTTAAAGGGGAAGTGGCTCCACTGCTGTATCCTTTAACCCAGTGGTCTTCAAACTGGCGTGTGCACACCCCCGGTGTGTGCGGCCTGGCAGCTACAGGAACCGTGCGGCTTCTCTGCAAGAGCCGCGGCAGCTCCTCTGCAGCGCACTGCGGCTGACACCTGGCCCCGGGAGCCACGGCTGAGACCCAGGAGCCTGGAGCCGCGGCTGCAGCTCCGGCCAGAGGAGCTGGGTGCCGAGCGCTGTGGCCGTGGCCCGGCCCCAGGAGCTCGGCCCTAGGAGCTGGGCACCGCAGCGGAGATGGGCCCTAGGAGCCAGGTGCCGCAGCGGGGACCTGCCCCAGGGGGGCAGTTAGGGGACAAGGAGGGGGGGTTAGAGGGGGCAGTTGGGGGGGGAAGTGGGAAGGAGTGGATGGATGGGGGTGGGGCTAGGGCGGGGCTTCCCCGTCGGGGTGCCTGCTCAAAAAATAATTTGTACTAGGGGGTGCGCGGTCAAAAAAGTTTGGAGACCCCTGCTTTAACTCACCACTGATCTGTTGGGCAAAAGCAACCGAATAACAGAGATCCTGTGAAAAAGACTTCCTTCCTGTAGAGTAGGTCACCGTTTAAGCCTCAAGGTTATTACTATTTGTATCACAGTGGTTCCTAGAGGACCCATTTAAAATCAGGGCCCTATTGTACTAGGCCATGTACAAACACAAAGTGAGAGGCCGTGCCCTGCAAAACTTACATCTAAACATACAAGATAGGGGAAGGGAAACAGGGATGAAATGACGTGTGCAATGGTACACGGAGTGAGCGGCCAAGCTGGAAATAGAGAACTCAGGTCTCCTGACTCCTAGTCCAGTGCCTATACTTCAGACCACTCTTCCTTTCTAGAAAATTACAAGACTTTTGAAACCTTCCATGCACCACTTGACGTATCCTCTAATTATAACATCTATATATCAACAAGCTAATTATTGTTTAAATGTTGAGACTTCCTGCCAGCAAAGAAATGATGTTGGTGGGATAGACTTAGCGTGGGTACTCAGGGCCACTCCAGATTCACTAGCTAAAATTCTGGACCCAACATTCAAAGTGCTAGAGAGCACTGGGATCAGATAGCATGGAGTATATAGATGATAAGTGCCTTCAAGGATCAGCAATTCAGAGTACACACCTTCGTCAGTCCAGAACCTTCAATTTTTCAGAGACCTCAACGATCACAGAACGTGTTTCATGAGGACCACAAGACTCCTTGTCTAGAAGACCAGGAAAGCAAAAGATTGGGATCTACGGAGCTGTAGGACTTTTCCCAGAAGTATTTAATGTGTCTGCCTGGAGACGGCATTTAATTATAGAAATTAACTTTTGCAGAACCCTGGTTTTGGTTGGCTAATAAGTGACCTTTGATGACCTCCAAATTCTGACAGGGCATTTGGTTTACTTGGTCTCCCCCTTGTTGTCCCAGATACTACAGGGAGATGAACCTCAAAAGGTTAGGATAAACAGCACTCAAGTCAGGATGTTTCTCCTGAACTATCTGACTTGCTCTGCAAAAGCAGCTTATAAATGCTGTAGGAACAAGCTCAGTCATAGGATCTCCAGTCCTTTCCACTCTTGATCTGAGCAAGGAAGAGGCCTCTCACACTACTCCAGCACTCCTGCTCTCACAGGGGAACCTGGAAGGGCAGAGGCTCAGCCAGAATGAAAAAGAATGGGGAGAAAAGTTAACCCAAAGTTATCAAATCTCATAAGTTCCAGGTCCCATCTGACATCTGGGAGAAGATGCAGTGGTGTGTGCAAGGAGAGGATCTCCAAATTGGTTCATCCATTCCCTAATTTGACCTTTTTCCTTGTCTACTCACATGAAGAATGCCCTCAGAGCTGTCTCCATGTGTTTCGTTCTCACTCAACTCCACAGGGTCATTGAAACTGTTGCTAATCAGTTTGGGTCTGGCCCTGTGCCTCTCTTCCCATCATAGCCTCACACAGTAACTCCAAAGTGGAGGTAGCAGAAAGAAGGAGCTACAGTGGAAAAGGCTGTGGGAAATGCAGCTCAGCAATAACCCAAAACTGGAGAGCAGGAGCAGGAGAGAAAAAAGAATGTGTGTGGGGGGGGGAGCTTTCAGCAAGCATTTCTTCAGAAGGAGTCACATCCTTCAAGAAAAACAAAATCTTTAAGAGCCATCTGATTGACACACTCTCACTGTCTCTCATAAGCTCAGGCATATCCCCTGGAGCTGTCACATTAAGGGGCTGTGTGATTTCATGCAGAGTCTGTGATCAGCAGCCGGAGAGCAGAGTTGAAGCCTCTTGGGAATAGAAGAGAGAGAGTTTGATCATTCACACGTGTCCCATGTGCATCAGCAGAAAAGAGAAGGGGGAAAAAACTGCTTGGCCACTGGGAATCAAGGGTGTAGGATCCTGAAACCAGTGCTATTTCTAGTCCTCCTCATTTCCAGTCTCTGCCTGAACATAAAATAAAATATAAAGAGGAGAAATCTTTTTACCACCGAGTCTTGATCTGATGGCAGTTTTCTCCATCTGATATTTTGGGTCGTGTTTGGGTTGTTGTTTTTTTTCTAATCTTGTTGGCAGACAGAACTATGCTGCAACCTCAGTAATGCACTCCCATCCATGAGAGGATTAGGAGAGTGGCTTCCCAAAGCTGCATGGGTGTTAGGAATGGGGGAAGATGGCAGTGTTCAGGGGTTCGTGAGTGGAGAAAGGAAAACAGAATATCATCTAATTGGAACCCCATCCACCTAAAATGTAAAGTAATAGGTTGGCTTCAAGTCGGTACTGGGCCTTTTACTTGGAGCATAGGACCGGGAATCACAAGACCTCAATTCTAGTCTGGTCTCTGCCACTTGGTTGTAATACATGTGATCAGGTTGCCCTGAAGTGGATGGACCCACAAAGAGGGATAAGGGACTTTACTAACACCTCCTTTAGCTTGAGTGACCAAGGTCTGCTTTATTGGAGCCGAAAGACCAGAGTCTACTCCCAGCTCCTGCTATGTGCCCATGTGATTTATCTGGAACACTTACAATCAAAAAGTGCTGAAGTGCTCCCTCAAGGAGAGGTACAAGGGCCTTACATTTGCAGTAGAAGGACAAAGAATCATTACAGCATGACCTTGGGTGAGTCATTTAACCTCTCTGTGCCTCATTTCCCACAGCCACAAAAGCAGGAATGATGTTTACCTACCTGACAGGGGTATTGGGTAGCTGAATTCATTACTGATTCAGAGTGACACTGAGATCCTCAGATGGACGGTGTTATATCAATGCTAAATGTTGTTGGGCACAGTCATGGAAACATACCTTGTCACACACAATAGAAAAACTAGAATTAAGCGAATGTCCCTTTCTTAATTCATAGTTTGCCCTGAAATACTATCCAAAGGCAGAACTCATCCAGCTAATATGATAGATCTATAATTTAAAGGTGCTCGACTGACAACCCCAGAAAATGGAGTCCTCTGTCAACCCACAGAACAGGGTCAGCACATGATTCCACACCCCATCTCCCTAACACGTCTCACGCTGACATAGAGGGACCATCTCCAAGGCAGAGATCAGAGTTCAGTGTTGGATTCCATGCTGAGACTGCCAACAAGAGGGCCAACCAGGGCAAATAAAATAACAGCTTTTGCACAGTGACCACCAGAGTTTCTTAGGCTGACCCAAAGATTTTTATTTACTTCGGTGGGCTTTGGATCAGACCCAAGAAACTAGTAGGGGACCTATCCAATACCCTGATACATCACCTGACTGTTGGTAACTATGCTAATTCACACGCTAGTCCGCACTGAAACATGCGAGACACCAGCAAAAGGCTCTGAATCCCACCTTCCTAAACCAGCCTGTCTCTAAACTTTTGTGTCTCTCCAATGCCCTGTCCAGTGCTTGTTGTGAGTATGCTGCCTGACGTCTTTCTGCAGTATGTGTTAGTAATTTGCCTGTTATATGCCTATAAGCATGAACAGAAACAGCCTCATTAAAAGGGATGCTAGCTAGAGGCAAGAGCTGTGGAAACATTATCCACAGAAACCCAGTTCATACCTAATCTGTGAATTCAACCCAAGCCTGCATTATAAAATACATGCACACCAATGGCCTGATTCTCCTCTCACAGTGCTTTTACACCAGTTTAACTCCATTGGCTCTAAATGGATCTACTCGTTTCCTATACCAATATCAGAGAGAGGAGAAATCAGGCTCTATGTATTTTTAAGGACTCCCCTATGGTCTCCTTCTGCTTGTATAAAGTACTCTTCCTTCATGGTTGGACAATACAATGTTCTGTGAATGGCTGATGAGAGGCCCTCTATATTGTCTTCAAAGCCAGCAACAGCACTTTATAACTCCAATGAAAGGCAGGGAAGCCCCGCCCAATATGAACTTATTTTTAATCATTTATCTGAGTGGGTCAGAAGGTCATAAAAGTAATTTAGAGTAAAAAGGTTTTGATGAAGTAGGGAACTTTTCAATGTATTTTATACACATTAGGGAACATGACCTCACTTCAGATAAACAAGTATTTTATGCCACAGATGTTTGTCTGTATTAAGTACTGAATTATTACTTTAAATGTAAATTCAGTTCTGTTGAACAGGCAAGAAGGAGGAGCTAATTAAATGTGTTCCAGCAGTTTGAGACCTAAGGGAATGTCCTGAGTGGAGCGTTACCAGCTATCACGATTTTAATCACAAGTGTCATGATATACAATGTGTTTTTCTTAAAGCCTCAACTCCTAGAGCTGAGAATCTCAGCTTCCATTTCAAACAAATTCGTTTTTATTCCTTATAGGACCCAATAAGAGCCTGAAAATGTAAACCAAAGACATTAAAGAGTACTTCTATCCTGCAATCAGAAGTGTTGTCAGGATTGCCTCCCCACTCTGAACTCTAGGGTACAGATGTGGGGACCCGCATGAAAAAAAGAAATAACCCTCACAAACCTATTTTACCAGCTTGGGTTAAAATATTTTTCCCCAGAACACAGCTTCTTCTGTATCTGGACCTGGTACACTGCCACCACCAAACTAGGTCTAGGGTAGTTTGGGACCCTTCTTTCCCTTTCCACTAACCCCCCAAACTTCTTCCTTCCCTGGGAAGCTTGAGAGAAAAAAAAACAAAAACCTCGCCTGCTCCTGCAAGATGTGCCCGATCCAAAACCAGGATGTTACACAATGGAAAACAAGCAGTCAGCTTCTTAAAAGAAAGGAATAAATCTCTTATAACCATCAGTAGAACAGCATCTACCATAATCAACAAAAGGATTCAGAAACCAAACCTCTCCCCCGAGGCAACTTCCTCCCACTGTTGATATCTCTGCTGAAGCTTACAATATCAAGAAGCACTCAGCCAACACTCACCACTGAGAACCCTCCAAGTGATAAAAAGAAGGTAAACTTACTGACTACAGTACTTGATAGAATCTTATAGTTACAGTGAAAGACATAGCTGTGTTCATCCCATAGCCGAGGTGAACAGAGAGAGAGCCAGAGAGAAACTGAAACTTAAAATCCTTTGCCTCCTGAGGAATTTCTCATTGGTCAGTTGTCCACCTCTCAAGTTACCTTTAGCTTAACCCCTTACAGGTAAACACTAATTCTAGGCTACTTCACACTTATGACAAGTGTGACTGCAGCATGAGCGGACCTACACAAGCTAGCTTTTTAACAAACTTTCCAGCCTCTTACAGGAGGCCGCGGAAGACCCACTTGTGGAAAGCTGAAGATGTTTGCTTACCGGCTACAGGCTCTGTCTGGAAATGTTTGCACTTCTTTAGGCCTTGAAGTGCCAAAAGGGCACAAGCAGCCTCCCTAATTTGCATGTGAAGAGCATACAGCACCAAGTAAAGTCTTTTTTCTACACAGTGAGAAGTGCTCCTTGCCTGTCTCTCCGCAGAATTCTAAAGTGCTCTCCTGAGCCGTTGGAGTGATACCTGCAGCAGTGAACTGTACTTGGAAGTGTCCAAGCAGCAAGCGAGAGCACTTTATAATTTAAGACAGAGAGTGAGAAAGCCAGGGGAGACCTTATAAAGTAGTGAGACACACACAGACAGAGAGTTGCAATTAAGAGTGGCTGGCTTGGCCCTGAAAGATAATGTTTCCTATTTTAATTTTTGAAATGCAGATGTGGTGTAACAAGCACCCTTCATTTGCATTTCTGCAGCACAAAGTACAATCTCTTTTGGAACAAAAGAGTACCGAAGATGCTGGCATGTTCTTTTACTGCGACTGGTGTGGTGTACTATATAATATAAACATGCTTTAAATACTTATATTTTCAAATAGATTTCAATACTAGCTTTTTCAAAAACTTTGCAATATTACATATTTGACATTTTTTATTGATTTATGATAGCACTCAATCAATATGGATGAAATCAAATCAGTGGGAGTTAGACACCTAAATAACTTGAGGACGTGGGCTTATGGCTTTCCAAATATTCAAGAAGGGAGAGTTCCTGATCCAAGAAGATTTACATTCTAAGGACAAACAAGGAGACAACAATTAGCAGCAGAGGAAAACACCCAGGGAGTTTATATACAAATCAGCTTGATTCACTGTAATCAGCACAGCAGAAGGGGATCCAGATCCACGATGCACCCATTGTATTATTTTTATAATGCAATATCCAGGTGTGAAAGTAAAATGCAGCTCTTATTGAAAGGGCTGGGGCCTCAGGAGGAAGGGGAGGGGCTGGGAGAGTCACCGTCCCCAGCCAGTCCATCTGCACTCCCTGGCCCATGCTGCTGGGAGCTGCAGTGGTGATTTAAAGGTAGCAGTAATGGCAGTGGCAGCCAGAGCCCCAGACCCTTTTAAATCACTGCAGCTACTTCTCTCCCTCACCCCAAAATGTCAGTGGTCAGGGGGGCAAAAGGGCAGCGACATTATAGCACTGCTGCTGCAGCGCTTTAACATCATGCCCCTTTTGTGACCCCCATCGGCAGCCCTGCTAGGTCGTCCTGCCCCTTTTGCACACCCCCACATTGGTGGCCCTGCTGGTAGGGACCCGGCGGGGGCGCAAAAGGGGCAGCGATGTTAAATCACTGCCATTGCAGTGCTTTAAAGTCAGTGGTACAGACTGGTACTGGCGGCTACCTTTCACCGGTACACGCCGTACCCCCTTACTTTCACCTCTGGCCAGATCTGGGCATGGGGTTGCCAACTTTCTAATCATACCCTAGCCTTTCCTCTTCTCTGAGGCCCTGCCCTCCTCTCACTACATTTCCCCTCCCTTGGTGGCTTGCTGTCCCCCACCCTCACTCACTTTCACTGGGCTGGGGCTGTTACTTATCACCATACTATTTTAGGTGTTTGCAAACTGATTGCTTAATTTTGTTTCATTATCTTTCGGGGTACTGTAGCTAAGGTGACTGGTCTGTAATGTAGTCCAGTTGGAGAGCCTCAACCAGAGCGAAGAATGAGGACATAGGAGTCACCCACCATTCCCCAAGCAGCACTACAACTCCCATTTTCAAGTTCTGGCAAAACTTTGAACAGGTCAGTGGGAAAAGTTTTCAACCAGCTCTAGTTAGTTCTGTTCCACACCCTGGCAGCCAAACTAGATGGCTCCCACTGACCCTAGCTCAAGGGCATAAAAGAGCATGAGTCTCTCTCCAAGGTAGAGGGAATGATGTACAAAGTCAGAGGGGCTCTGTAGGTGCAAACTCTAGGCTCTTGTAGGTTTAGTTTGACTCCTGTTTAAGTTTTCAGTGAAGACAAACCCCAGCAAAGGTGGTAAGTTTAGACCTGAACCAGCCTATGGGTGAGATTTTCAACAATGACCTAGGATTTAGCCACACAACTCCCATTAATTTCAGTGCAGATTATGCTGAGTTAAGAGCAGGGTGGCAATGTCCGCTGTTTATAGAAAGCTACTAATAAGAGGCTATGTGAAGGTCAAAGAAAGCAGGATGTGGGGGGATATTTTATATTATATTTACATTTACAATATCATGTTAGCTGCTATTCCTGGCATATAGTCCTCCGGTGTGTGAGTTACATCCATTTACATTCACATGCACTACCTAAGTTTACAACCTCATTCCTGTGATCAGGAGTTTGGCCTCATACGTGAGAGTGCATGAATCAATGTGAATGTGAAAGTTTATATACCAGCCGGAGCACAGGTGTGCACATGCACCTGAGAACACATGGGCAAAAGAGTCTGTACGTGTGTGTGCATGGGTGTGGGTTTCGGCATGTGGGTGTAGCTGGCTCCAGCTATTCCAAGTGCTTCCCTTAGCAAATGAGATCAGTAATATTCCCCCTGAAATTGGTTGCTCCCAGGTGTTTAACGAATGGTTGGCCATTTAATGGCCCGAGGCAAAGCCAAGGAAGGTTAACATACTGACAAAGCGAACATTAACTAGGATAACAACTGTTTTCATGGAGGATTATTGCTGTTATAAACCTTACTCAATATCATAACACAACCATTCAACCCCTCCCTTTTCCTTCTCTTTCTAATAAAGTTACTGTCTTCAACGTGGTGGAGTCAAACAGCACAGACGACATCCCCCAACATTGAACAGCCACCTTCCCATTGATCACAATACAAGTAGTACGGTATGTAGGCAGGAATATAGACCAGAATAAAGACAGACACAGGTAGGCGAGGGGACCCAAACTTCTCCTGGCCTGGAGCAGAGGAGGGGAGATGCCTGCATCCCCTGTGCAGTTTGGATGGTAACGATGGAATAGAGTTTGAGCTTCATGCACTGAAGTGACATTCACTGCCTAGGAGATGCCATTTGATGCATTTGCTGCGCAGGGATAGAAACGTAACAATGCCGTGCAACATAACTATCTGGATGATCCACACCTAATTGAAACAGCAGGGGGAGTTTGGGGAGCCAGAAAGCAATTACCTAACCTGGAATTTGACCAGGATACAGCAGATACCCTGTCTCTCGTGAATCCTGCCATGGGATCTTAAATGAGCACATTACAAGTGGTCTCAACTACTTGGTTTTACACCTCACTCAGAAGACAGCTCCCTTTTACAACTCACTCTAGCACAGCTGATTTACTGAATCACCAGGACCACTTCTTGGCAGACCTTGGGATTATTTATTTTTTTATTTATTTTTGGTGTCTCCCATTCAAGTACTCTCCAGGGTTGACAATGCTTGACTCCCAAGACCTGACAAAAATCACAGCTTGGGGTGAAAGAACGACAGGGATTTCTTTAGTGTCTTCTCAGCCTTATAGTCTTTATTTTCCTATTTCAGACATGCTAGCAGCATGACACTATCACCTGACACAAATGCTGCTTGTAGAGAAATATCTCAGTCATGTTTGCTTGAAAACCCCCCCACAAAAAACACAATTAATGGTATGAAAGATGGAAACCAGACAAAGGTTACAGATACTAGAAAGATTCCCAGTACAGAGTCACTCCACGGTTCCCAGAAACAGTACCAAAGGATCAGTTCTCTTTGGTGGCTAAGATAAGGCATCATAAGGGTTACCATGCAAAGATCACAACCAAACCTTTCAGGAACATCCATGATCCACAGCCACAACTGAGCCACAGAAGGATCAAGGAGATACTACTAATTAAAATCCTCAGTGCAAACAGTGACCTAACAATGCTTGATCTTGTTGGTTTCTGTCACATCAGCCTTCCTCTCATTGCCTCTACTGGTGACTGGCCACTAGGGAAGCAGGATAGAGACAGGCCATACATTTGTTTCAAAGGGAGGATGGGGAAATGTACAATATCATCTATAGTCCCAAAGCAATCAATAAAGCCTACAGAATTTACATCCCAGTTTGGCTTTCAAGTTTAAAAATGGACAAGACTGATATCAGATCACTGAACTGTTTGTATCCAACCATATTATAAATATTTTTAATAATATAATAGCTGTAATTTATTCTTCCCTGTCTCCTTCCACTTCAAGATCTCAAAGTGCTTCACAAGCTTTTAGAAATAATCAAGCATCCTGATACCTTTGCATGTTTAGTGAGATTATTTTTTGCATAGAGAGATGAAGTGACTTGCCTAAGGTCACACGGTGAGTATGAACTCAGCGGGATGGAAATAGTCTGGCAATATAATCCATTTCTAAATCAGTGGTTTTCAACCCTGGGGGTCTGCAGACGATGTCTAAGATTTCCAAAGGAGTCTGCACATCCATTTGAAATGCTTTAGGGATCCACAAATAAAAGAAGGTGGAAAACCACTGCTCTACATTCTGAGGGTATGCCTACACAGCAATGTAGATCCAGGCTTGAGCATGGGCCCAAGCCTAACCCCCTTGCATCCACACCCCAATTGTGTTAACCTGATATTTGAACCTAGGGTCACAAGACCATGCAGGGTTGGAGGGTCCAAGCCTGTGCTGGGACCTAAGGTCCAAGCCCTATTGCTTTCTTCTGGTACATGGCTGCAGCTTGACTTAAGTCCTGGAAGTCTTCCAGTTGTATCCCAGAGTTCCTTGGGACAACTTCCTTAGTCCTCTGTATGCTGATAATCTGTGGTGCAGTCTATTGCACTCTATTGCAACCGGAAGCCACACCTCTCTTTGCAAAGAGCTGCCGCTGGGCTCGGCATTAATCCATTGTCTGCTGAACACCGGAATGCGAGCAAACTGTCAGAGACCCCTGCAGGGTTTTCAGTGGAGACTGATCTGAAGAAGCTTTTTGCAAAGAGAGCTGCTTCCTGGTCCCAAAAGCACAGCCAGATTTTGGTGCATGCTGCACAGGAGCCCATGCACCCGCAGCCCCAGGGTGGGCGTGGGAGTCCAGGAGTAAGAACCAGATAGCAGAGCAGGAACTATGATGCCCTGCATGGAGCAGGGAGCAGCAGAGCTCCAGGCTTGATGCAGCCAGAGAGGATGACACACCACACCCTCCCCCAGCCAAGACCCCAGCCACTTGGTGCCACTCCACTCAGCGGCACTCAAGCAGTGTGCACTGTACATGGTGAGCGTGAGCCAACCCCAAAACTTCCCCACAATTTCCCAGGGATCCCTTATCTCTGCCTCCCGAGGTGCTGCCGGGGAAGGAATAAGGGATCCCTGTGGGTGCTGGTACACACTGCACCCCAAACCCTGGGTGATGCAGTTCACTGCTCTGCAGCTGGCACCAGCCGGCCTGCATGTGTGTGTTTGTTTTCACAGAATCAGAGTTAGAAGGGTCATCTAGTCTAACCCCCTGCCAATTTACATATTATGTCAAACTTCAACAGACAAAGATAAATAAAAAACAACAACAAACACCTGCATCAGCCCAGTTTAAAAAATTAAGAATTGCAAAGTTTCATTCTAATTGTTTGACAGCCCTGGAGACTGATGTGCTCATTACCCTCAGCCTAAAGGTGATGAGCCCAATTCTCAGATTAGATGGTAGTTCAGCATAAGGCCCTTTGAAACTGTCGGCATTCTTCTGAGACAGCCACCAAGGGAGCTGAACATTCAAGTTATGTATGTCCAAAATCCAAAGCTGACTGAAAAGAGTTACAAAGGGATCTCACTAAACTGTGTAAAAGGGCAACAAAATGGCCAATGAAATTCAATGTTGGTAACTGCAAAGTAACGCATGCTGGAAAACATAATCCCAGCATATACAATGATGGGCTTTAAGTTAGCTGTTATCCCCCAGGAAAGATCTTGGAGTCACCATGAATATTTCTGTGAAAACTTCTGCTCAGTAGGGGTCCCACAGGCTAACAGAGTGTTAGGAACTATTAGGAAAGGGACAGAAAATAAAACAGAAAATTTCACAAGGCTTCAATATAAATCTCTGGTGTACCCACATCTTGAATACGGTGTCCAGTTCTAGTTGCCCCATATCAAAAAGGATAAAGTGGAACTGGAAAGGGTACAGAGAAGGGCAACAAATATGATCAATGATATGGAATGGCTTCTATATGAGAAGAGACTAGAAAGATTAGGACTATTCTTAGGAAAGAAACAACAAAGTGGGGATATGAGCGAGGTCTATAAAATCATGAATGGCATGGGAAAAGTGAATACAGAAGTGTTATTTACCCTTTCACAAAATATGAAAACCAGTGGTCACCTGATGAAATTAGCAGGCAACAGGTTTAATACAAACATGAGGAAGTACTTTTTCCACACAGTGCACAACTAACCCGTGGAACACATTGTGATGGGATCTCGTGATGGCCAAAAGTATAACTGGGTTCAAAAAAGAAATGAATAAGTTCATCAATGACTATGACTATTACTGGAAATGGTCAGGGATGTAACCCCATACTCAATGTGACCCTAAACCTCTGACTGCCAGAAGCCGGGAATTGAAGATAGGGTGGATCACTCTATAATTGCCCTGTTTTGCAAACTCTACCTGAAGCTCTGGTATGGGCCACTCTTGGAGACCGAATACCAGGCAATATGGCAAGCTCTTATGAAGCTATGTAGTGAATCCCCAGCACCATTTGTTGACGCATAGTATGTCCCAGAAGTGTCACATCCACTTAGCAAACTGTCCTGACTCTGCTTAGCTTATAAAGTCAGTCAACTGGATCACAACTCATGGTGACAAGATATACTTTTCTCCCTATCTCTGGTGACTCACCTTCCTCTGAAGCATCTGGTCCTAGTTGCAGTCAGAGGTAGAATCACTAAACTAGAGCTAGAAGGACTACTGGATTGTCAATTATCTATTTTCCTACAGTGAAACAAGTCTCCCAGTCTGCTCCCTGACTCTTACAAAAGGGAAAACTGAAGGACAAAGAGGTGAACAGGCTTCGCTGATGTCGCACAGTGAGTCTGTGACAAAGTTTAAGATGCAGCTAAGATCTCCTGAGTTGCACACTTGACCCTTAACACAGCCCCCCACACACACACACACGCACAAACACGTGTATTATTTCATTTCTTCATCTCTAGTTGCTGACTTCCTAGAATTAGCAGAGGTCGGGTCCCCTCCATAAGTTATACAGCGCTTTACAGTCAGTGTTCAGCTAACAACAAAAAGCAGCAGCAGTTCCTATTTAAAATCCTTTGAGAAGCCTTGAGATATGGAATACTTGATAAGGAGACTGGCCCAATGGTTCACTTGAAATCTGACCTCATAGTTACAAGCCTTTGGCAAACTATGGCCGATCTTCAGATCAGTGGCTTTTTCTTCTACTCCTCGTGTCACTGCACTTTGAACCACCGGCTGCAATGTGGAGTGATGCACTCAAGGAGCCCAGCCCCAGAGCTCTGACAGCAGGAGTGGGATACAATCAAAGCAGAAGAGCGCTAGAGTACAAACAGGGCATGCGCAGGGTAGACCCGGGTACAGATTCTGCCAGAGGGTTGAAGTTAAGCATCAGCAGCAGAACCCAAACTAATATCACTGGATTCTCTTGCTCTTGTAAGTAGTGGGTATGTTCATCTTTTTATTTCAGAGCGGGCATTGAATGCCATCATGAAAAAGGTGAACATACCCGCTGCTTCCAAGAGCTCTGTGAAATGCTGACACTAGTTCACCAGGCATGGGGTGAGACCACCCACGCAATGCCCACGGCACACCTAGCATCCATCAGAGGGGAAAGACGTTCGCTCACACCTAATCTGTGATATAGCTGAGCCAGTTCCCTAGAGATGAATGGCTCTGTATTTGATTGCCAATCCCCTAAGCAAGACAGTGGCTCATTGCTAGGGTTCCACCAAATTCATGGTCCATTTGGTCAATTTCACAATCATAGGATTTTTAAAAAATATCATAAATTTCATGATTTCAGCTATTTAAATCTGAAATGTCATGGCAGGGGTCCTCACCCAAAAAGGAGTTGTGTGTGGAGCAAGGTTATTGTAGGGGGGCGGGGTTGTGGTACTGCTACCCTTACTTCTGTGCTGCTGCTGGCGGTGGTGCTGCCATCAGAGCTGGGCAGCTGGAGAGCAGTGGCTGCTGGCCAGTGTCCCGGCTCTGAAGACAGAGCTGTCACTAGCAGAGCACAGAAGTAAGGATGGCATGATATGGTGTACTGCCACCCTTACTTCTTGTTGCTGGTGGGGAGCTGCCTTCAGAGCTGGGTGCCTAGCCAACAGCCACTGCTCTGCAGTTGCCCAGCTCTGAAGGCAGCTCAGAAATAAGGGTAGCAATACTTGACCCCCTAAAATAAACTTCCAATCCCTTTGCAACTCCCTTTCCAACCATGACTCCCCATTTGAGAAGCACTGGTCCCCTTGTCAAATCTGTAGATTATAGGGTAAAAGCACACAAAAGACCAGATTTCACAGTCCGTGAAGAGCTTTCCATGGCTGAGAATTTGGTAGGGTCCTACCCATTGCTCCGTGGCTGCATTTGATTCTGAGGGACTTGGGCTAATAAAGATTATAGAGTTAATAAAGCAAGAGCATCAGAACAGTGAGACCCACCTGCTGCGGTTCTGTGGGAGCACCAGCTACAATAAAAGCACCAACGCACAAGGAGATGAGCAAGCCACAGTGCTATAGAGAAAGTCTTAGGAACAGGGACTTAATTTGGATACCAAGGAGGAAAGGAAGGTCCAAAGTTAACTATTGTGGCTGTACTGTCGAGTAGCCAGGCCTCATTTTCAATGTGTTACTGCTAATGTGAGGAAGGAGATTTCTTTCTAAGGGAGAAGAATCTGAAGGGAGGCATTATAAAAGAGCGAGTCAGAGTTTCTATTTCAATAGAGCCAGCACAGCACAGATACGCTGTAACATGACCCACTTAAAAGAAGAGAGGGTGAGATACAACCATTAACCACTCTATGTCCAGGGAGAAGTCTTTGAAGTGAGATAAGAGCCCACATCAGCAGCCTCTCTCACTAACTGCTCTACCATTTGAGTTTCAGGGCACTATCAGCTCCAGAGATTTATTACCCACAATTCCTTAGCTATACATACTGTTCTACAGATGGTGAGATCATGGCTGAAGCAATGTGTTGACACAATGACTCATCCCCGCACAAATCTTCTGGTCGTAAAACGTCCCCTCAGAGAGACAGTTCTTCTAAGCACGATATAGTCTTTCTACTGTAAATCTCAGCCTGCTATGTGCAGGCAACAATGGGAAATAGTTTCCCACCCAAGCTGAACAGAGCTTTGGTTCTCAAGCAACATCAATCGCCTCACTCCACTTTGGTTGTTTCTAAGAGTATTGTCTGTTGGTAATGTTCCCTTTATGGGTCCCCTATCCCAATTCCATAGAGTCAGAATTGTGAGAGGGGAACCACTTTCTCTGTGTTCACCTGGGCTGCTCCACACTACCCAAGCAATAGACTTGAACCTTACCCTACAGAGACCACTTTCCCCCCTCCCCATCAGACAAATAAGGAAATCAGACCTGGTGTAAGTGGACACAGCTTCATTGAAGCCAATGGAAATGCAGTTATTACACTTAGTTATATTTAACTCTCAGTCTCTGTTGATTCTATTTTTGGTACTTGTATGGCCCCCATTACCACTGTATCTGAGCACTGCTCAATCTTTAAATGTATTTTCCCGCACAACACCCCAGTGAGCAGGACGGTTCTATTTTGCTCATTTTACAGATAGGGAATGGAGACACAAATTGAGACTAAATGACTTGCCCAGGATTACACAGAGTCTCTGTGGTAGAGCAGGGAATTGAACCCAAGTCTCCTCAGTCTTAGGCCAGTGTCCTACCAACTGGTAAAGATGGCAAATATTGCGGGGAGAGGGAGGAAACTATGGTTACCCTACAATTCTTGTGTTCTCCAGCCTGTGTGCTTAGTAGATATCTATATGGGCACCAGTGGGCTATAACAAGTTAATACAAACTAACAGTCCTGAAGAACCTCAGTTACTCCATTCCCCCCACCCCTTATTTTGCCTATTTAGATTTATAACTGCCCTCACAAAATTGTTTCTAGAGTTTCTGGGGCAAAGCGGGAAATGACTGTAATGCTATGCAAGGTTTTCAGCTCAATAGCCTTAAAGATAGAATTCCTCTTACAGGTAGGGGCAATCACAGGGCAAATTTCTCACTGTGTGGCACCCCCAATGACTGGCTTCCTCCCTGAACTGGAAGTGGCAAGACAGAAGCTTAGCCTCCTGGTCCTTTCAACCCCTGGCCACACAGCTGGGGCTAAAGGTGCACAGTAAAGGTGCAATTTGGTGCCAATTGTGGTAATGATTTTAGTGATGTGGACACCTACCCACTAGGAACTGAACTGATATCCACCACACTCATTTCACAGAGGCCACTAAAGGAATTCTCAAGTGGATGATGCTATATGGTGACTACTAACCTAGCAATATGAAGCTAGGATTTCAAGGTTAAATGCTCTCTCTCCTCAAATCAAACCCCAGAGCAACACAGCCCCCCTAAACAATAAATTTTTTACTAATGTTTCAGCACCTAGTAGTTGGCAACAGTGTGCAGCAGCATACACAAGATGCTGGCATTTTAACCACCATGTTGTCCAACTCTGTTCAGAGTAACCAACAGCATACAGTGACATCAGCTTCTGGCATATTCCCTTATGTGCTTCACATCTCATTGGAAATATGCCTCATTCAATCTTACTTAGGAACTTTATTTCCTCCACACACACACATCGCCTTAGATTCCTTATTAATACATGGTGAACCTAGGACCTGATCCAAAACCCACAGTATTCAAAAGAAGGATCCCAATTATTTCAATGGGCAGTGAATCAGATCCCAAATCTGTTTGTGGCATGCTTGGCACAATGTGTGAGGAGGGAGTGGGGTAAAAGTGGTATTACACTCTTGGGGAGCATTAAAACAGTCTCAGGGCTGCTATACTCTATGGAATTTGTATGGCCCTGTCACGGGGTCCGCACAGGTCTCTCTCTTTCTCCCCTGTACCCTGGCTGGTAGAAATAAGAGCCCTCACACCTTCCTCTAGTGTTTCCCTTTAGTGCCTTTTATTTACAGTGCATAACAGTGGCTTCAGTGCAAGAAAGTGTTTCCCTTTATCTCCCAAGAGTTACCCTCTTTCTACCTGGTTCCACCCGTCAGAGCCCCTCTGCTTCCAGGTATTCCTCCATTAACCGGACCGCTTCGGCCACGTGGGCCAGCTGGTGTCTCCAGACTCACACCCGTTCTGGGTCCAGGAGCCCTAGGAGGAATTGCTCTAAGACGACCTGGCCCATGACCTCCTCCATGGTTTGGGCTTTGGGCCTTAGCCACCAGGTGGCCCAATCCAACAATTTCTTGGCAAATGCCCTGGGCCGCAGACCTTCTGTCAAGCGGGCCGCCCGGAAGCCTTGGTGATACCTCTCTGTTGAGAGTCCCACACGATCCAGTATAGCAGCCTTTACTGCATCATAGTCCCGCACTAGGGTGTCACCCAGTGCCATAAATGCTGCCTGGGCGCCCCCGCGCAGTTACGGGGCTAACCGCAGGGCCCCGGTCTCCTGCTCCCAGCCAGACACAGTAGCCATCTGTTCAAAAGTTCCAAGGAATGCATCAGAGTCATATGCAGGGCCCACCTTGCAGAGCCCCCATCCCTGCGGCCTGGTGCCTTCCTCCGCTGACAGACTCACCATCCTCTGGAAGATCTGTTGCTGTGCCATGGACTGCTCCCTGATGAACTCCTGGAGTGTTCTCTGCTTTTCCACCTGCCATTTCATCAGGGCCTGTCGCTCCATCTGCTGGGACTGCTGCATTTCTTGCACGGTGCTCACTAGCCACTTTAGGGTCTCCTCCATACTGGCAGCTGCAAACCACAACAGCTAGGAGGGTCCCGGACAAGCCCCCAGTGTCACCAGGTCCACACAGGTCTCTCTCTTTCTCCCCTGTGCTCTGGCTGGTAGAAAGAAGAGTCCTCACACCTTCCTCTGCTGTTTCCCTCTAGTACCTTTTATTTACAGTGCATAACTGTGGCTTCAGTGCAAGAAAGTGCTTCCCTTTATCCCCCAACAGTTACCCTCCTTCTACCTGGTTCCAGGGTCTCCAGGCCCCTGAGGCACCCTGCCTGTTGTGAGGCGGAGCTGCTGCTGCTGCTGATGATGATGATGATGATGACAATGACAACGACAACTGTCCCCTTCCTGGCTCACCCCCACAGCTGAGTTTAGGTCAGGGCTTTTCTAGCCCTCTCAGTCTCCAGCCCCAGCTGTGACCACTTAGCCCAGCCTACTGCTGTGAGCCAGCCCTCGTCAGGGCCCACAGCTGGGCTCCCTGCTGAATGTTTCAAGCCCCTGCCCCTCCTGCCAGAAAGCAGGGCTTAGCTGGCAGGGGCAGGGTATTCAAGGGGTTTTACTCCTGCCCTGCCACAGACCCTTAAAGCAATTCTGCTGATCCAGGACTGCTGGAACACAAAGCCCTCTAATCATGCCCACTGTTGTCCCCTCCTGTCTCCCACTGGTGGGACCAGGAGGGATGGTGCAGAATGGACACTGCACCTCTTGAGGATTCCCTGAGGCAAAAGGAATGCACAATTGGCTGTTTAAGCCAGTTTTCCATCAGGAAAAAAATGGAATGGACCGGGGCAAAGGGTTTGGTTCGGTGCATGGAGCAATATGACCTGCATGAAACAGACCGTAATCAGACACTGTAGTAAGCCTGTGTTGTGCTTGCTGCCTGTGAAGGCACTTCAGAGTGGATGTGGGCATCCAGTAGAGCCCGTTTTTTATCTCTTCAGCAGGTGAACTGGCCCATTTTGCTATTAGAGGCATAACATGGTAGAAATGCAGCTATTGAACAGGCAGTTGGGTTTGTCCACAGGTTACATAAATTCTAAACCTGAATCCTTCCTCCCCTCCCCTTCTTCCCCCAATAATGGTGTGAGATTTATCCAACATGCTGTAATGGTGTGAAGGCTAAATTACATTCTTATTGGAGACATGATCACTTCAAGCTAGACTTTGCTTTCCTTTTCTCTTTGCTAATATCTAAACAGATGGAATGAACCTTGTTGATCAATGCAGTTCAGCTGAAGTTCAGCACAGAGGCAGTTCAATGCAAGAAACTAAACTAAATTACGTTAAAAAGACCATCACACACACATTCTGCCCATGAGAAAACAAAAGAGCAGCCCTGGAGTTCAGTGTCCAGATAATTTCCTCATATTATGTGGATTCATGATTACTATCCTTTTGTGTTGTACCGCACAATGACTAATGTTGCCCTGCCCCTCCCCCTTTTTCTAAAAAAAAAGGGAAACATAAAAAAAGAGAGAAAACAACAAACAAAATACAGTAGAGGAAGGTGCAACTTGACTGCATGGAATGGTGAGATGGAAAGGAGCACAGTAAAGAATTACAATATAATAAATATGCAGCATCTTCCAGTGATGCTCTCAAAATACTTTACAAGCATAATTTAGCCTCAGGATATTCCCCTTCAACTCTCTCCTCATTTTGCAGATGTTTAAACTAAGGGACAGATCAGTTCAAATGACTTGCCAAATGTCCCATCAAATCAGTGGCAGATCTGGGGATGCAGCCAAAGAGTTCTGACTACGATGTACTTTAGCGACAAGACCATATTTGCCTTCAGAGTGGACAGGGTTATTGCAGAGTGTAGTAACGAATACCACCTGATTTTGCTTTTCGCCCTCTCAGTCTTTTCACAGTTGTGTCCATTATAGCAGGAAAAGGGTTGATTTTGGATGTCACGTGGTGCTTACGTGGTGAAGTGAAGCACGACAGGCAGAGTTGTCATCTGACCGTAAAGATCTTCAAAAATAAGCCACATTTGGACAACAGTGAATTAGCTGCTACTGGGGGAAACACCAAGTCAAGGAAAAAAAATGAAAGAATTCGGGGAGCCAGGAGAGTTTCCATTTTGGTCCCTCTGAAGCTAATAAGAAGTGAAAACATCCCCACTAAATTTCCTTCAGGAAATCAAAGATTGTCACTAACAAAAAAGAGTAGCTCCAAGATCAAGAATATTGGTGAGATTGACGCAGGAGCAGGGCTCAGCATGGTTGGGTACTCACAAAACCTAAATCTGTCCAGAAGCTGCCGGTACTTACCCCACAACTGAAACATCTCAGACATGAAGTTGTGATCCTTCAGCGCACTTCATGTGAACTCCAGGAAGTGATGTCTTTCTGCCTCGATCACTACCTCCCCTCCCCAGAAGGTATAGATGGTTAAGACAACTCCACTCTCATCAGTCATAGTGAACAATATTTTCACTTATCAAGAATCAGAGGGGTAGCCGTGTTAGTCTGGAATTGCAGAAGTGACAAAGAATCCTGTGGCACCTTAAAGACTAACTAAAATTTTAGAGCATAAGCTTTCGTGGGTTAATACCCACTTCGTTGGACACTGCATCCGACGAAGTGGGTATTAACCCACGAATGCTTATGCTCTAAAATTTTAGTTAGTCTTTAAGGTGCCACAGGGACTCTTTGTCACTTCTGCAATATTTTCACTTATCTCCCTCTCTCTCTCTTGCTCTGCTTCCATTTGCCTTTTTTTTATTTATTTTTTATGAAGGCAATATTTACAGCCAAGGCAATGCTGAGTAAGATGCAGTGATTATGGCAGATTTTATCACGGCCATATTACTTAGCTGCAAGGTGAAGCACTGTGCTAAAATGGATCATGAATCCCCGAAATTGACTATCCGTCACCTTTATAATCCTGATGGAAAAGCAGGTCAGATCAGGCCTGACAACTTCCCATGCAATCGAGAGTACAACAGAGATGTCCGTTTTCCTTAAGGCATTTATTTGTCTGGAAAGGGGAGGTGCTGCTGGAGGCAGTGGGACAAGAGAGATATGAATGCCAAAGGCAAATAACCACAATAGCCTTTTCAGTGATCGTGTGTAAACAGAAGGG
This sequence comes from Dermatemys mawii, assembly GCA_007922305.1. Taxonomy (NCBI): domain Eukaryota; kingdom Metazoa; phylum Chordata; order Testudines; family Dermatemydidae; genus Dermatemys; species Dermatemys mawii. Next base: position 28,917,660 of record ML677351.1, read on the forward strand.
CCTGGATGTATGCCTGAAGAGAATGCTCGGCATGAGACTGAAGGAATTATAAAGGGGTTTAAAGCTCAGGACTTGAGCTAGAGGATGGGTAATCTGGACTGGAGCATAGAGAAGTTTCCAGATTAGGAGATGATAACCAAGGTTCCTTGATGGGGATTACTTACATGGAGGCAATAGCTAAAGATGGGAACACTTTAAGTGTTCAAATCATACAGACCCTGACCCCAATACATTTACTGTCAAAGCTCCTATTAATTTGGTGCAGAGAAAGACACACAAGCAGCACACATACACCCAAATTTAGGGGGCCAAATTCAGCCCTGGTGTAACTCCATTGAAGTCACTGGTCATATTGATGTGTGGTGTCCACTTTACTGAAGTCAGTGGAGTGAACTGGGCCTGGGATGTTTATCTCAGGATCTTCAGCAGAGCTGGCTGGAAAATGGAATTGCTATTCCACAGGAAATTTTGTCATTTTGAAATCTGTGCAATGAACTGTTCTGTCTAAATGTTTTTGAGCAGCTCTAATCTTCAGTCTGCAAAATGAAGCTAAAATTCTCTAAAGATCAGGCTTTCCAGCACTTCCTGCTTCTGAGCAGGACAGAAATACCATGAAACACTGTTTTTGGAGGTATTTTGGTGTTTCCAGCTGAACCCAGGAACCACAGAGATGCAGTCAGAAATGAAAAAGAGCATCTCTGACCTTGCTTATTATACAGCAGCTTATACTGTTCCATTTACAATGGGCACCTAGAGGATGCTTAAATATTGACTGAATCAACTTTATGTAAGTGTTTTGTTATGCCATTAGTTATGTTTGTCACTGAACATTTCAGTGATTAATAAAATATTTAAGCGCTGGCCTGTCAGTTCTTCTCCCGAGGTTTCTCTAGACTAGGCTATAGAGGGTAGTGTTACAATTGCTGGCTAACATGAGCTAACTGACATGTTGTAAAGCAGGGGTGGGCAAACTTCGGCCCACAGTATGGATCCGGCCCGCCAGGGCTTTGGATCCAGCCCACAGGATTGCCATCCCCGTGGTGCCGCGGGGCTAAGGCAGGCTCCCTGCCTGCCCTGTCTCCGTGCTGCTCCCGGAAGTGGCTGGCACCACGTCCCTGCGAACCCTGCGGGGGTCACGAGGCAGGGGGCAGAGGGCTCTGCGCACTGCCCTCATCTGTAGGTACCTCCCCTGAAGCTCCCATTGGCTGCAGTTCCCGGCCAATGGGAGCTGTGGGGGGTGGTGTCTGCAGGTGAGGGCAGTGTGCAGAGCCCTCTATCCCCCACCCCCCAGGGGCCGCAGTGCCGGCTGATTCCAGGAGTGACATGGGGCCAGGGCAGGTAGGGAGCCTGCTTTAGTCCCACTGCACACCGCTGCCACTCCGGTGCGGCTCAAAGTGAGCAGCGGTGTGCAGTGGGACTAAAGCAGTGGGCAGTGGGACTCAAAGAGCCCACAACCCAAGCCCCTCCTGCACCCTGCACCTCCCCCCCTTGCTCTGAGCTCCCTGCCACACCCTCTCCCGCACCACAATCTCTACCCTGAGACCCCAACCCCCTACCCTGAGCCTCCTCATACATCCTGAACCCTAACCCCTTGCCCTGAGCCCCTTCCTGCACACCACACCCCCTCCCACACCTCACACTCCCTTCTGCACCCCAACCTCCTGCCCCAGGCCTACATTCATGGCACTGCATGCAATTGCTCCACCCAGATATGGCCCTCGGGCCAAAACGTTTGCCCACCCTGTTGTAAAGTCTAGTGTAGACAAGGCAGTGTAGACTTTAAAATGTCCTAAGATGGCTTCAAGTCAAAGAACATGTCAAGACAAAAGAAGCCCTATAGCGTATTGCAGGGTGTGTTATTGATAGCTTACTCAGGGTAGGGAGGAAGGGTAAGTTGGTAATTATGTCAAAGACAAGTGGTTAGGATTTCCTGGGTTCTATTCCCAGCTCAGTCTGGAGAAAGTCAGCTATCTTCTCCATATGCTGGTTTCCTCATACCTAAAACTGGGATGATGATGCTAATATCTGGCTCAAAGATACGTTACAAGGTGATGTTTTTTAATGTGTGTAAACTGTCTGAGATCGCTGGATAGAAGGCGCTATAGTAGGGCAAGGACTAGGCACATCTTGCTTTCCTCACCTGTACTTTCCTCTTCTAGTGCATCTCCTTGGGTAAATCACATCCCAGCTAAACCTCTTAGTGGGTGATTACATTAGAGATAGTGCTAATTGCCAAACACCCTCTGTGCAGTACAATCTTATCAACACCCTACACCTCCTCCCCTAGGGTGAGGTGGCTTGATCCATTTCATAGCAGTAACCGAGTTATCTGCTCTAACATGCTCCATTCCCTCAGGCTGGAGGTGGCTGCTTTACTCCTCTTCCCAGCACAGACTCAAAGCTTGTCCACAAAAACATCTTTGAAAGAGGGAGTTTGCCCCAGCAACAGACTGCTGAATTTAGTTCAGCTCCCATTTAGATTGGAAGCCAATCAGTTCAGCCCATTTGTGAAGCTGTGAATATCGACTCACGTTTCCCCCCATTTTGTGGAAGGAGGCAAAGCTAGTGGTGTGGCACTGCTAGCAATTTCCCCACCCCTATGTGACCCTTGGGCCAAAAGGTTTGCCCACCCCTGGACTAGTGTAACTCACACACCTTCTGGGTGTGGTGTTCTGTTCCATCTAGTGGCACCAAGACCGCCTAGAGAAAGAGAGAGAGAGAAAAAAAAAAAGAGTCTGCTCTACAGGCTTAGCAAACAGCTAGTTTGCTTTTAGCTCATGCAATAGAGACTCATGCACTGAGATCCTAGGTTTGACCCCGCCCGCTGACGACCGGGGTCTATCGGTGTTACACTAGCAGCAATGGGTAGACCTGGGCATAGACAACTGGGATGCTGGGAGGGCATTCAGCCCCCTCAAATATTCAAGGATTGCTTTAATATACCCTGAGCTTGGTGAACAGAAGTTCATTTATCTCACTTTATTATGTATCATGATACAAAACTACTCATTGAAGTGATATTCAGCAGCCAGTATTTTATTATTCAGCTTTAGCCCCCTCAAATAATAAAGCGGTCTATGCCCCAGCAGAGAGATAATGCAAGGTTCCCCAATTGCTCAGTATAGAGATTTTGTGGCAGGGTTTCTCCCTCTTCGGGACCATGGGAGGCCACTCCACATCACTACATCGCTGGGCGTCACTTGTCGAGGGGAATTAGCAGCATGACAAGAGTCTATAATGCAGGTCTATGGCCAGGGACAAGCGACATAGGCAGTGAATTTGCCCAGGCTCTCAGCCAGGACAGGACAACAGGAGTCTATGGCTCAGGCCTGTGTTCAGGGCCGAGCAGCAAGGGATTCGGACATCCTGGCTCTGGCAGAGGGCCGACAAACACTGGCTCCTTGGCCGGGAGTGGGGGACACTGCCCCAGGCCACTTCCTAACTCCTCCTTGGGTTGTACCTGGGTCTGTGGAGGGTTGTCTAGATCGTCAGGATAAACGGCCTGTGGTAGTCCTGGCAACTTCTCCTCAGTCGGGTCAGTGTCTAGCTCCTGCAGTTCTGGCCAGTCCTCAGCTCTCCAGGGGCCGGCACCAGTCTCCCAGCTTGGTAGCAAGCAGGAGGCATCTGGCTCCACCAGTGGCTGCAGCCCAACTGAGCTTCCAGCCCTCATTTTATACTTCCTGTCCCACCCACTGACTTCCAGCAGGAAGGGTGAACATGACCTGGCTCCACCCACCAGAGCTCCCCCTCCAGGTCCGGTGAAGGCCGCTCTGCCTCACTACACTCTTCCAATGCAGCTCAAACCTAACACACTGCTATTTCAGTCCTAGAAACCCTCCCAACCACAGCTCTGTCAAGGCACCTCTCAGTCTTGACCCACAACACCCTTTGCTATTCCAATCCTGAGCCCCACTCACAGCTTTCCCAAGGCACCTTCCATCTGTGCTGTAGACCTGCCTGGTATTCCTGTCCTAAGATCCCCTGCAACTCTCACAACACCCTTCACTCCTGACATGTTGCAGCTCCATCAAGTTCAGTGTTGAGCAGATGTACCTGCTGTGCCAAACTGAATAATGGCTGTTGTGGTGGCTACAAATACCCAAGAGGAGATGAGTTTATTGCCTTTTGACCCGCCTCCCATTTGGACTCAGGTCTCCACATGTCTAACAACGTTAAAATTGTTTTCATTAGCAGCACCACCAGTCCCCAAGGTTTTAATGGGCAATTCCACCTTGTGCCTGTCATCTTGGAAGCAGTTCTCATTCTTGTCCTCTCTCTCATTAGCAGATGCTTTAGTTGTTTTTATTCCGGATTTGTTTTAATGGATGCGTGTATTATTTGCTGTCCCTGGAATTCATTTGTTCGCAGCTAATGAAACCTCTGCGTCGCTAACAAAGCAGAAAATAAAAAAGGTAAATAGCACTCCCCAGAAACAATTTGTTTCTTGTTACGTGCATTCTTGTCGAACAATGTTTGAGGAAATTTTCACCACGGCAAGGAAGAAGAGGAGAAGAAGAAGGGGGAGGAAGCGGCAAATGCAATTATCTGAGCTGGAAAGGAAATAATAATTATAGTCACGCTGCAGACAAATGGGTATCAAGACAGACACACCTCTGAGCTCCAGAAGGCACTTGAGCACAGCCAAGTCACACAAGGGGAAAAGACTCAGGAACAGCAGAGGGGGCACAGATTTCCACAGCAAGCCTATATGTCACATTTCTTTAACCCTTTATGAGCTACACCAAGACCCTGGTTGTCCCTGTCCTATGAGTCGGTGGCAATTCTTATTCAATTGAGAATGGGACATAGAGAAAGGCTATGGAAAAAGCCCTGGCTAGCCATGTGAAATCTCTATAATGTATGTAAATACAGATACTAAGGAAGATGTAGCATGCTCCACAGTTTTTACTGTTATGAATTTGGGATGTCCACACTACTTGGGAGTGGAAAAGCTATGAGCGAGTTATGTAGGTCAGACCAAATCCTCTTCCCTCACTACTATACCAACATGTGTTTTGGATTTGTTAAACACACACTATGGTAAAAACGTTCTAGAAAGTGGATTTTATTTCATTAGGGCTCTTTTTTTCGTATCCTTCCACCTGTAAAGCCAGGAGCCTCAATTACCATGAGACCAAATGTGCAGGACTAAGAGGGAGAGAAACAGTCGAAAGGCCCACATTTTCAAAGATGGGGGCCTATAGTGAAATTCAAGTCCATATTCAGGCACCTAAGTAAGTGGCCAGATAGTCAAAAGCACTGTACGTCCAGCAGCTTCCATGGACTACCATGTTTGACATTCTGATTTTAACCATTCGTCCATCCAGCCGGGGAGCTGAAAAAATATCATGGGACCCCACCATAGTCATGCAACGTTGTTATGCTCCTCTGGGGCAAGGACAAAGACAAACCCTCTCCCGGGAAAAAAGACTCAGGTTTAATGCTAAGTAGAGATGCCTTGTAGAGTGGGAGAAACCTGTTGTTCATAGGGAGAATAGGCTGACAAGCTTACAGCTGGGATTTTCAAAAGAGCTTAAAGGAGGTAGATAGGCACCTGCTGGGATTTGACCAACTCCTTTGGAGACTCCATTAAAGACCACACCTAGCCACTTGGGTCTTGGATTCAGCTCCTCACAAAGAAGCATATTGCACATCGCACTAACAATTGCTAGATCACTGGACCAGCCCCTGTAATGGGATATCAAATACCAATTGCTTTACTACTAAAATCATATTTATTAAGGTTTAAACCACTATGTAATTTATACATCTCTCATTGTAGAGTTGAGGAAACTCCATCAATAATAATAATGGCATAATAAAATTCAATTGGTACACATTCAAGCTACAATAACTGCCTTGTTGTGTCTAAAGAGAGCTCTTTGGAGATGAAACAAGGTATTAATTGAGGTGCTGTGGAATCACGCAGGCTGTTTCACTTTAACTTCAGGGCGAAGAACGCAGCTGCCGGGAAACTCATGGCAACCCAGCAGCACCATCTCACAAGCTCATTACTGTAGCCGCACTAGTTATTTACATGAACTCAATTCCAAGTGATTATTAAGAACGTGAGATTTATCATGCAATGTAAAAGGCCAGCTGTTACGTCCGGGCAGGCGACAACTTAAATGGCAAACCTCCATAATTCAGTTTTTCTATGAGCAGTTTGGAATTTAAGTAATGCATTAATTCTGCACAATGCATAAGTTCTTAATGGAGCTGTGACTGTCTCAGGTTACATTTCTGGGGCCAAAATCCTCTTTTGCCAGCATAAATCCAGATAATTCCATAGAAAGTAATGGGGTCTGGATTTACTCCTTTAAAGTTAGCAGACAGAGTTACTCCAGATTTATCCTAGTATACTAGTAAAGAGAGCAGCTCATCCTCCCTTTCCCCTGTCCCAGTAATTCACATAATCCCCAGCCAGAATGACCCTGATTGCCTTTGCATATAGCTGCCTTTCCTTGTAAGCACCAAACTTTGACCCCATGGCACCTCCACATTTAACTCTGTCACTATAATCTCACATTTATAGATCATATTTGATCCTGAAGGCTCACAAGCCACTTTGTTGTAGGGAAATCACTTCAGTGAACACTAAAATGCAGCAATCTCTGGGGTGAAGCTTGGCATTGTGGTGACAGTTTAGGACAAGAAGCATCCAATTAAAACAGACAGGGCAGTTTTGGAAGGCAGGTGGTAATTACTCAAGTTGGAATTTGGCTAGGACCGCAGGGCAGAAAGCATCAACTGCTGCACAAAGTCCTGTAGGATCTTTTTAATGGACTTAAAATATGAAACACAACATAAACATTCAGTTACCACACTGATGGGCACTATAAAACACCCTAAAATAAAACAGAAAACCACTGGGTCCAAAAAAGGGATTACTGCTAAGCTCTTCTTATATTAAGGAAGAAAAGAACAATGCATATGATTTGATGTTGTATGAAGCAGGACTAGGTGGCAACAAATATGTTCTAGGGCTTCTACTGCTCCACCCTTTAGCAGAAAGGGGAAAGAACAAAGCACAAAAAGCATCACAGGGGTTCAATTATTTGGAGAATTTAGAGGGCAGACTACAGCTACAACCCTGTTGTTTAGAAAAGGGGTTCAAACTCTAGAATTGCTATGAGCCGAGGAAGACTTACAACAGCTTTGAGGGGTCTTTGAGATGCCTTCCTCACTGGGCTTGTTCATACTAATGGAAAAGGGGTTGTTATTACAGTGTCAATAATTAACATCCTAGAGCAGATAGGGCAAGTTGGAGTTTTACACACAAGCTGGCCAAGGTAAGACTTAACTCTCAACCTGCAAACGTGTTAAAAAATATCTTGTTCTGTATACCCTTGGGCTGGAAAACGTTCGCTATCCCATTTTAAAAACATCTTTTAACTAATGTAGATGAGAAGAGATTTTTCAGGTATACATATTAAGCACATTTCTACCAGGTTTGTAATAACTGCTAGTGCATTTCCCATCCGTTTTAGATCTCACCTGCACCATTACCAGCACAGCAACCCCAAGAGCAGCCCTACTAAGGCTTTGGTTCAGCTCCAACTCAAAGGCAAGGGCAGCCACTACGATAGGCCACCGTCACTGTTTGGCTGTCTGTTGTGCAAGTATCAGCCTGGCAAGAGCTTGTGAGAATCTGACAGAAAGAATTACTGCCTAGAGTGGTGTGATGCAATCAACTGCTATGTCCTGCAGATCTGTGGCAGCAAGAAATTAATACAGCAGGATAAAGTGTTGCTTAAAAAGAACAAAAACCAAACAGCAACAGTCTTAATCAGCGCCAGGTTCAGTATATTTCAAAGGCCATGCATAACTATGTTTGCCCCTTCCCTAAATGTGACAAACTGCTTCTCATCCTGGCCACTATGGATGTAGAAACCTTCTACCCCAACATTCCACACAAAGATGGATGACAAGCCATCAGGAACAGTATCCCCAATAATGTCACAGCAAACCTGGTGGCTGAACTTTGTGACTGTGTCCTCACCAACAACGATTTCACATTTGGGGACAATATGTACCCTGAAGTCAGTGGAACTGCTATGAGTACCCACATGGCCCCACAGTATGCCAACATTTTATGGCAGACCTTGAACAACACTTCCTTAGCTCTCGTCCCCTAACACCACTTTTCTACTTGCGCTACATTGATGACATCTTCATCATCTTGACCCTTGGAAAAGAAGCCCTTGAGAAATTCCACCATGATTTCAACAATTTCCGTGCCACCATCAACCTTAGCCTGGACCAATCCGTACAAGCGGTCCATTTCCTAGACACAACTGTGCTAACAAACAATGGCCACATAAACATCACCCTATACCGGAAACCAACTGACTGTTATACTTACGTACATGCCTCCAGCTTCCATCCAGGACACATCACATGATCCATTGTCTACAGCCAAGCTCTAAGATATAACCACATTTGCTCCAATCCTTCAGACAGAGACAAATACCTTTGGATCTCTATCAAGCATTCTTAAAACTACAGTACCCACCTGAGGAAGTGAAAAAAACAGATTGACAGAGCCAGAAGAGTACCCAGAAGCCACCTACTACAGGACAGGCCCAACAAAGAAAATAACAGAACGCTGCTAGCCATCACCTTCAGCCCCCAACTTAAACCTCTCCAGCGCATCATCAAAGATCTACAACCTATCCTGAAAGACGATCGCTCACTCTCGCAGATCCTGGGAGACAGACCAGTCCTCGCTTACAGACAGCTCCCCAACCTGAAACAAATACTCACCAGCAACCGCACACGACACGACAAAAACACTAACCCAGGAACCTATCCTTGCAACAAAGCCCGATGCCTACGCTGTCCACATATTTATTCAACTGACACCATCATAGGACCTAATCACATCAACATGCACATCTACCAATGTGATATGTGCCATCATGTGCCAGCAATGCCTCTCTGCCATGTACATTGGCCAAACCAGCCAGTCTCTATGCAAAAGAATAAATAGACGCAAATCTGACATCAGGAATCATAACATTTAAAAACCAGTATGAGAACACTTCAACCTCCCTGGTCACTTAACAGATTTGAGGGTGACAATTTTAAAACAGAAAAACTTCTAAAACACACTCCAATGAGAAGCTGCTGAACTTGAATTAATTTGCAAATTGGATACAATCAATTTAGGGTTAAACAGAGACTGGGAATGGCAAGGTTATTACACTAATTGAATCTATTTCTCCATGTTATGTATCCTAACAGCTTCTTGTCAACTGTCTAATAATAGCCCATGAAAGCTTATGCTGAAATAACTGGTTAGTCCCTAAGGTGCTACAAGTATTCCTCGTTTTGTCTCATAATAGGCCATCTTGATTATCACTACAAAAAGGTTTTTTCTCTGGCTGGTAATAGCTCATCTACATTAAATAGCCTCTTAGCACTGATATGGAAATTTCCATCTTTTCATGTGTGTACATATTCCTGCCTACTGTGTGTTCCATTCTACGCATCCGACGAAGTGGGCTGCAGCCTACGAAAGCTCATGCTGAAATACATTTGTTAGACTCTAAGGTACCACAAGGACTCCTGTACTTTTTACGGATAAAGACTAACATGGCTGTTACTCTGAAACCTACTTCCCACTGTGTTCATACTGGCGTGCAGACGGCCTCCTGACAGTTGAGGGATGGTACCCCAAGAGAAATTACTCTGCATAAGGAGGGTTTGTGTGGGTAAGGAGTGGATCAGTTCTTTACCCTGAACATCAGTTTCTTGCAACAGGAGCAATGGAGCCCAGCTGCCTGTGCTGTGGCCCATGCATATTTGCCAACACTGAAAACCCCAGTCAGTGGAAGGATTTGTGTGCTACATTCTGGTGAACTTTAGCAGAGATGTAGCACTGTGAAAACATGATCTAATTGATCCTCAAAGCCCCTCTTGTGAGACAGGCCATAATTTCCATCTCCAGTCTACAGACAGGGAGACTGGCATAGAAAGGTTAAGTAACTTGACTAAGACCGCATAAAAAGGCAGCGCCAGAGCCTGGATTAAAATACAGGAGTTTCTTGGTCCTCGCTCCCATTAGAGCATGCTGTCTCTGAGGTCAGTGAGCTATCCCTCCCAATGGTCAGAGGTCACAGTGCTGCTCAGCAGAAGAGCTGGCACAACTGCAGGCAGTAGACCTGGTTGGAAACTTTTAGATGAGGCTTTTTGTCAAAAAATGCAGTTTTGTTTGAACTGTAATGCTGTGCGGGAAGAAGTTGATTTCAATGACATTTTCAACGGAAAGAAGTCTAAACGTTTTGTTTTGATAATGTGGAAATTTTTTGTTTCAATTTATTTTTATATTAAAACATTCATGTTGATATTATATTTATACATATTATATGTAATACCTATATGCAAAAGCATATTTAGTATATAAATATAATGTAAACATGTAAACAAAATGAATCCAAATAAGAGTAAAACAAAACGATCCAACAGTGCTGAATCCATTTTTTTAAAATTATTGTTTTATGGGAAATTTCAAAATTTGGAGGGCTTGTTCCAGTCCAGAATGATTTTCTTTTCAGAAATATTGGAATTTTCTGTGGAACAGAAATTCTGGTTCCTGACCATACTGAGTCACATGGTCAATGAGCACACCAATTCAAGAGTGGGAAAAGGAAAATCTATGGGGGATAGGGAAAGTAAAGCCACAAGCAAGGTTTGGTAATAGTGTGGAGACATGCGTTTCAGAGAAGAAACACAGGATGATGTGTTGGTCTTGATTGGTCGGAGTATGCTTGTGATCTATCTTAGGTATTTGAAGTGCCAGTCACTGTCATATCTAGTACAGCCTTCTAATTAATAGTTCTCAGACCTGGTCACATAGCTGTAGGCCTACGCTGACTAAGCCAGTGGAGTTGCTCTGTAGCCTGTGTATTTGGAGACAAAAAGGATATGAGTTTTGTTCTTGACACTGCAAGTGTTTGGCTGAATCATGATCGTGATGTCTGCTGCAGAATAGCCTGAGCCAAAACCTCAGATCTAAGACTTCTCCATTTGACAAAGTTCTGCTTCAAACTCTGCTGCTTAAGCCAACCTCTAGGGTCTACAGCAGACAGCAGTGGTGTCCAACAGAAATTCGATGCTAGCCACACTTGTGGTTTTGAATTTTTCTTATTGGCCACATTATAAGAAAGGATTAAAAAACATACTACAAACATACTACATACTACCACCATAACCCTGAAATCTGGTATATAATTCATATTGACCGCACATCTTAACTCAGTCTCCAGATTTTACTTGGATTTTATAAAATTTGCTGCAGAAAAAGTGGATTCACAGACCCACGCATTGCTCATGCATTAGTCACAATTCAATAATCTATTCACCACATGTGGCTAGTGGCAAATGTATTGGACACCACTGGTCTACAGCATATCTGCCCCTGTAGGCAGGTCATTATAAGTTCTTCTGGTCTTTACTGATCCTATGCCATATGAACTTAATTTGGGAATTGTTTTGAAAAGCTCAGGAAGTCTAGGTAAGATGTTTCTCAGTCACACCTCCTTAGAAAGAAAGAGAACCTGGTGAAAGATGTACTGCTACTGCCTCTGGCATTTCATGGTATCACAGGCCTCTTGCCTGTTGTGTCTTGATACCCTGAAATCTGAGGCAGGGTCATATACCACACATGGGACAGGCTTTCTAAAAGCAGGAGGAAGAGTAAACACTCATCCAAGGTTCAGTAATTGACACCGTCATTCTATTGTCTGTACAGTCTTAAGACCACACTCAGCCCTGCAGGAGCTGAGCACCCAGCTGTGTTCATTAAACATCCCCCCGAAAGATGCTGGGCGAGAATTTTAAAAATAAAATAAAATTAGGCTTCTAAATCAACATTTAGGTACCAAAGAAAACAGCCTAATTTTCAAAAATGTCAAGCACCCAGGAGCTCCCATTGAAATCACCCACAAAGCTGCACAAATGCTCACCAGAACACACACTCACGTACTCCATCAGAAAAATGCACCAAAGCTGCATGAGCAAACCCAGTCAGCACTGTGACCACCACCTGTGTGCATAGCACATCCTCCCGCAGCTACACACAGACACACACACAGACCCCTACACCGGCTTTCATCAACCACAAGTTACCTAGTTCAGTATAGGGGTAACTGGGTGAAATTATGTGGCATGCACTATGCAGGAGGTCAGACTAGATGGCGTGTTGGTCTGTTCTGGTCTTCAAACCTGAATCTGTGAATCTATGAAAAAGTGCCTGCATAATCCTCCTCCCCGCGAACCTCTGACGCTCCAAATTGTAGTGACCTACAAACTCAATTTCAGACACAAACCCACAACTACATTCACCTGCAGGTGCCTGTTCCCAGGCAGAAATGAGAACATATCAAACAAGCTAATACACATGTATCTGCAAATGCATGATACACACACACACACACACACGAGCTGCATAGGGTCTTTCAAACACCTGCAGGAGTTCAGCCATAAACCCAGACGGAGGGTTCAATCCACACTAAGTTGTTGAAAACCACTGCCATTAATAGGCCCATTCTATAGAAAATGCCCCTATTGCAAACACAAATGAATAAATAAAAGCTGGTCTAAGTGAAAAAGATCCTCCACCCCGCACTTACCCAGCCTTGCTGAAAAGGAGCTCTGGGGTTATTACTGGCTCATCAAATATTCCATTAAGACTGACAGCCCTAAAAGAGAAGTGCTATTTGCACAAGCTCCAGCAACCTTTTCTGTCAGTGTCATGGCTGCACTAGGATTCTGGAGTGAGTAAAAATGAAGTCAGATCCTGTTTAATATATAATTAGCAATATGAAGAGTTTGGGGGCATTTGAATAATACATCCCATGGCTAGACAAGGTGGTGGAAGCTGAGAGTGAGCGAGCGTGAGAAGGCTGAAGGCATAAGCTGGAGCGAGATGAGACTTATGTATAGATGTGAATGGCCAGAAGTACAGCTACAGGGTGGTAAATAATAATAATGCTTTGCATTTATATCTCACCTTTCTTTCAAAGATCTCTAAGCTCTTCACAAAGATTGGTAAGAATGATTATCCCTTTAGGACACATGGAGAAATGGAGAAAAAGACTCGACCAAGGTCACATCAGTGCCAAAGCTAAGAACATAGCCCAGGTCTGTCTCAACTCCCTGGCCCCCTCTCTAATTACCAGAGCACCCTGCCTCCCACTTCTTATCATGGGCAGATTTTGCAGCCATGTGGGGAGATAATGCACAATACTCCAAGAGTGGAACAGAAGGTAAATGCTGTGCATTTGTTTATGTCACCATCTTAGCCCAATCCAAGGCTGACACACGTCAGCTTCACAGCACCTAGACAAAAAAATGATATGTTATCAATCGCAATTCTGGTATTTATTAAATTAACTTGGAATGGGTTCAAGTCCCCCAAATTTGGCTCTGGATCCAGACTTCCAACACTGCAAAGTGGAGACGTGTCCAGTTCTAGAGTTTTTGGTTCATGCCCATCACTATGATACCTAATGTGTTCCCTTTTAAATTCACAGAACTATTTGGGGGCTGATTGTGTATCAGTAGCCCCTTTAAAGAAGCCAACTGAACAGCTATAGCATCTACAAACAGCGGCATAAACATCACATTTCTCAATAGAACTGTTCTTCTGTCCTTGGCACATTTACAGTCAATTTTCATGAGGAAGTAAAGTGACTATCAGCCAGTGTGTTGGTAACATCTGCATTCTTACTGGCTGCCCATCGCTCTGCAGTGACCCTTTCTGGCTGCTTCGGTGGCAGCATGTTGGAAGAATCAAGGTGCACTGTTTGTAGTTAACTTCCAGCTGAAAAAGACTGGAGAAAGAGAAAAAGGGGAACTTATACTGACAAGGGGTTGGGCAGGAAGAGAAGCAAGCTGCTCTATTAGTCCACCAAAGCAAAAAATAAAATCTGCACAATACATCAAACAACCAGACAAATACACCCCCCCACCCATCTTTTAACTTAAAGATAAAAGCAGGCCCAGATGAAAGGCAGTGTGGTCTATTAGGTAGGAAGCTAGACTGGAAATCAGAGGGTGCAAATTCTATTCTTTGCTCTGTCCCTATCTTACTATGCAACCTTAGACAAGGCACTTCACTGCTCTGTGCCTCTGTTTACCCTTACACACTGTGTAATTGTCCAGTTAGAATGTAAACTCTGAGTCAGGAACTCTCTCTCGATATACAATGGTCTGGTACCTCACAAAATGAGGTCACAGTCGAGAAATTACTGCAATACAAATTAGAAATAATAATCATAAAACCACAAACAAGATACAAAGGAAAAATGCCAGTATGATCAATGAAAGCAATAGGTTAGTCAGCATTACTATACTTACTACACAGTGACTGGGCTGACATATATATGTAAGTAATTTAAGCAGCTCTTGGCCCTCAAAGCCAGAGCACAGCATCTTCAGGACAGAGCAGTTGAAACGCAGGAGCTGGGTCCATACCAGAACAGGCTGCCCAAATCCTCCATTTGAGAAAGGTAGTTTCATGATAGGACAGAACCAGGGCGAAAGGAGGGACAGACTCCCTGAAATAGGATCCACCTTGTCATATAGGTAGAGGTGGCTGCTCATTCCTCATGCACCAAGGAGGATGATCTATCAGATGGTTTTACAGCTGGAAGACATAGCCAGCCTGTGGTGACCAGGGAGCCAATCATTAGGAATATTGAGAGCTGGGTATATTGTGACCAGGAGAACCATTTGGTGACTTGCCTACAGGATGCAAAACTACTGGTTCTCATGACACATCTAGGTAAATATCTGTGCCTTGCCTACACTAGTGGCAGTGTGCAGGGTATGTGTAGACATACGACACAGTGAAAAGCACGTTGCATTCACACAGCAGCATGTAGCTACAAGTGGCAGTGAAAGGCTCTGGAGGTGGGGAGGCAGAGTAAAGACACTGGGAGCAGTCAGCTGCAAAGCCTTTCCCCACTGCCAGAGCCTTTCACTGCAGTTGGTGAAAGCCCTGGCAGGCAGGGACAGCTCTAATTTTTTTGACCCCCCCCAAGCAAAAAAACCCAAACCACCACCCCACCCCTAGTGCCACCGCGCCACCCCAAGATTGCCACCCCTTAGAAGGCGCCGCCCCAAGCACATGCTTGGTGGGCTGGTGCCTGGAGCTGGCCCGGCTGACAGGCAAGAGGCAGTGGGACACTACACTGCTAAAGAGAGCAGTGTAGACAGGGGAAGAACTGCTTGGGTGAGTACAGAGCCATGTGGGTACATAATCTAAGGTTCTGGCGTGTCTTTAGCACCTATGCAGTGCCTCACTGTCTAGAGTACTAATAATATCTGTGATAGTGATGTGTGCAGTGTCTGTACTCTACTCATCTCCGGTAATTGTAGACATAGCCCTAGTGAATGCTGGGGAGGAGCCTATGGACACAATACATGCTTGTAATAACTGACACGTGGAGGTGTAATAGAGAGGTCCTGGAAGCTACGTTTAGATTACTCAGAATATGTCTGAGCCCCAGGAACTCTCTGGATGTGGCCCACAAGCCTTAGTCTGCCCATCTCTGGGCTAGACAGACCTTTGGTCTGACCCAGTATTGCCATTTTTGCATGATTGTGCATTGTGTGAAGAAATATACTTCCTTTCATTTTAAAGCTACTGCCTATTAATTTTATTGGACAGCCCCTTATTCTTGTGCTATTCACTTTCTCCATGCCGTTCATGATTTTATAGACCTCTACAATATCTCCCCCTTAGTTGCCTCTTTTCTAAGATGAATAGTACCAATCTTTTCAAACTCTCCTCATATGGAAGCTGTTCCCTACCCTTCTCTACACCTTTTCCAATTCTAATCTATCTTTTTTGAGATGGGGTGACCAGAACTGCATGCAGTATTCAAGGCGCGGGTTTTTCATGGATTTATATGGTGGCATTATGATATTTTCTCTCTGTCTATCCCGTTCCTAGTGGTTCCCAACATTTTGTTAGCTTTGTTGAGTGCCACTGCACATGAAGCAGGTGTTTTCAGAGAACTCTCTGCAATGACTACACAATCTTTTTTCTTGAGTGGTAACAACTCATTTAGATCCTATCATTTTGTATGTAAAGTTGGGATTATATTTTACAAAGTGCATTACTCTGCACTTACCAACATTGAATTTCAGATGCCATTTTGTGGCCCAGTCACATAATTTAGTGATAGCCCATTGTAACTCTTTTCAGTCAGCTTTGGATTTTATCATCTTGAGTAATTTTATATCATCTTCAAATTTTGTATCACATCACTCCTCATCCCCTTTCCATATCATTTATGAATATATAGAACAGTATTTCCAGTACAGGTCCTTGGAGGACCCTGCCATTTACGTCTCTCCACTGTGAAAACTGACCATTTATTTTTACCCTTTGTTTCCTATCTTTTCACAGTTACTGATCCACGAGAGTTCATTCCCTCTTAAGTAGAGTGAGCAGTCATGGGTTAAGAGCTTTTCATGTGGGACTTTGCCAAAGATTTTCTGAAAGTTCAAGTACACTTATGAAGTATATTACCCTTGTCCACATGCTTGTTGACATCCTCAAAAATTCTAATGGATTAGTGAGGCATGATTTCTCTTTACAAAAGTCATGTTGACTCTTTCTCAAGCTATCATGCTCCTCTGGCTCTCATAATTCTGTTCTTCACTGTAGTTTCAACTAGTTTGCCTGGTACCGAAATTAGTCTTACTGGCCAGTAATTGCCAGGATTGACTCTGGAGCCTTTTATTTTTAAATGGCATTACATTATTTATCCTCCAGTCATCAGGTAAAGAGGCTGAATTAAGTGATTGGTTGTATATCACAGTTAGTAAGTCTGCAGTTTCATACTTGAGTCCCTTCAGAATTCTTGAGAAATACCATCTGGTCCTTGTGTCTTATCACTGTATAATTTATCATGAGCGGTGGGAGGTAAAATGTAATAGGCTCCCAGTTCCATTTTGAACTGGAATGGGTTACCTAGGGAAGTGGTGGAATCTCCTTCCTTAGAGGTTTTTAAAGTCAGGCTTGACAAAGCCCTGGCTGGGATGACTTAGTTGGGGATTGATCCTGCTTTGAGCAGGGGGTTGGAGTAGATGACCTCTTGAGGTCCCTTCCAACCCTGATATTCTATGATTGTATGATATGAAATGGCTCCCATAGCAAACGGCCAAAGGCTAGGACATCCTGTTAAAATTATGGGTTTGCTACTAGCAGATGTTTGCAGCAATGGTAGGACCATAGTTATAGAATGATAGATGGGGATAATTCTGTCAATAATAATGGAAGTAATTTAAATATCATGCTACTGCTATGGTAAGACTTATGCTGTCACTGTCCCCCACTGAACACATTGGTAATATGTTGGGAAGATATGTTATCATGTTGGAACCAGAACAAATCCATTGTGCTAACAGAGATGAGCTCATGGTGGTTATAAACTGATAACGTATGAGTTGTCACAACTGCAGCACTTTGGGAATGCAATGAAACATTTGGGAAATTTTATTATTGGACACAAGAGGCAGGAAGACAAAAACAAAGATGTGTATATTCGGGGGAGGGAAATAAGATAAAGACACGAGGAATGAGAAAGAGCAATATCTGAGAAGTCTAGGACTGGCATAATTGGTGTTATTTAAGAACAGGATCGAAGGAGATTGGCAGAGCTGTGTGTGGAGCCCAGAAGTGCAAAAAGAAAGATGAGCTGCTGGTCAGGGTTGAGGTGAAACTTCAGAGTCAGAAAGTATTTGCATTAATTCAGATTACAAAAGGAAACACAAATATCCTATGGAAAAGACAGAGGCAGTATCAAACCATAAAGGGAGGATGAAAAGTTGCTGCCTATGAAGGGTGCAGAAAAATCAGGAGCCTGTGCAATGGAAAGAGTGAGTGTCTCCACACATCAGCATCGAATCCCTCGGGATTTTATAAAGAAGCATCTCATGAGAAAGAGCCTAGGGAGTAGCATGGACAAGGCAACACCCAGACCTGAACGCACAGAGTTCAATCCATGACAATGGCCCAACGTATTCCGCATGCATAGATAAGAGGAGCAGGATGGCTTTGGGCTGGGGTGGGTGTGGGGAGAGGATGTCTGTGGTGGTGAGGAGTGGGATGATAGATCACTTTCCAAGGACAAGCAGAATCAATAAATCACAGCACGGCTAGTGTGGTGACCACCAGTCCTTCTGGCAGCTTTGTAATTACTCCCTAAATGTGGTCACAACCCTCCTGATACAGAGACAAATACTTTATATTCAAGGCAGTTACAGCTCCAGGCAACACTGCTGGCGAAGCATGGTCACCGTGTGTCACTATCCATTGCCAGAGTCACACACGAGTGGTGCTGAGTGTGTTAAACCAGAGCACCGGCTTTCACACATCAACCTGACACAGCCCCCCTGTGGAATAATCCCAGATGGGTCATTCCATGGTGGCAAAATGATTGTTTCCACTTTCCATGGCACAGAGCTATCCTGATTCAATAACTTACTTGAAATGAGTTGGGAGGCCTCTGCACAGCTCCCTACAAGATTTCCTACTGTGGTGCCAGTGGTGTCCTTTGTGCTCAACAATACACCTAAATAAAAAGGGGGTAGTTGGCCCCACTGACCATCAGGAGAGATCTTTCTGAGGCAAAGTAACAACTCATTGGTGGATTTATGTAGGGGGAGCCTATAAATGAATGAACATAGTGATTAGAGTTCCCTTCTTCCCAGGAGATACGGCTCTTCCTAAGTCTGAACAAGAGGAGCTGGGACTGGAACAGGCCACTGGTCAGAGTACTTTTGTCCTCGCATAGGGGGATTTTGTTGCTGTGATCTCCTTTTATCTATCATTTGCTACTCATGTATCTCCAGTTTTGCTGCCACACTCATTTATGCTATCTATGTATTGATGGCTCTGCAGATCAGACTTGGAGATCTCTTCATGGAGCAGTGTGTGGCAGGGTCCACTGGTGGTTCATCAAGGAGAATGAAGTCCATTTCCTCCTAAGAAGAGCATGGACTATCCAGGCCAAGCCTGCTATCAACTGATATATTAGCATGGAAAGATGTCCAAGAATGAGGGCCAGTGACTTAGGCATGCTTTGGTGGCTTGGCACAACTCCAAAAGCAGCCATAATGTTAGTTGAAAACTCTACCTGGTGATTCCATTAGCACACAAGTGATCTACTGATGGCACAAAGATTCTGTAGCAACAATATGCTACCCACCCTTCCTGTCTCCCAGCACAGGGAGCATGCCTATGAGGAAAGGGGCAAGGCTGGACCACTCTGGTGGTCTCCAGCTGTTAGAACAGTCTTTAGGGTGCTCTAAGGTATGTCAGAGACTAGAGCAGTCCCCAGCCAGACTCAGTATTAAGGATATGTAAAGCCACATTTACTCCACCACTCTTCCTCTTTCCTATTGTGTGACAAATACAGCTCAGCTGGACTAAAGTAGCTGGCTCTGAATCTGTCATTCACATCAGGGTAAGATGCTGTCTTCGGAGGAAGACAAGTAAAGATAGTAAATAAACTCATGACTACATGTTCATGCAAAACAAATCTCCCTCCTCTTCCAGGAAGGAGAGATCTCTCCAGGTTGGGGCCGAAGGGCCAGCAAACAGGAGCTTTGTCAAATCTGACCTGAGTTTTGATTTGTAACAAAACTCAAAGTCAACTGAGTTTTGCCTGATTTAGGGTTTTCTAAGAAACATTTTGTGTAGGTCAAGCTGTGAACTTATGAGATCTAAGCAAGTCTGGGCTAGGCCAGTAGGGGGGAAGGGGAGAAATCAAAGAAAATATAGGATTAGAGCCAGTTGAAAAATTTTATTCAAAACATTTTTCCTAAGTAAAATGAGGGTTTTTTACGTGATATTTTTGCCAGCGTTTTTCAGGCTTTTGTTGAATAATCAAAACTTTTTTGGTTTTTGAAAACTGAAAATGTTCCAGTTTTGCAAGAAAAACACAAAAATCAGCAAAAACATTTGACAAAAAACAAAAATGTTCATTTTGTTCACAATTTTTCATGGAAAATAACATACATTTTTGCCTCCCTCTGCTCAGGGTCCAGCAGAAAGCAGTGTTAGATAATTCCATGCTACCTTATTAAATGCTATCTGTCGTTTCAATTGGGTACAGCGGGTTCTGCACTTCTTAACCCAAAGCATTGCTGTGCACTGTTCAACAACTGATGTGGTCCACCTGTGAGGTGACTGCATTTCGGTGGTGGGTGGAATTGAATTGTTTGTAAATCAGTTTGAGATTCTTCAGGATAAATGGTGCTATAGAAATGTAAGATTTAAGAATAATAATAGTAATAATAAAGATGATGAATATTTTTTCTTCTGTCAGCATTGAACCTCTCTGGAAGGCCTCAGTGTGAGCCTTCAGAACTATCCAAGACTGTGATTAGAGAGAAATTCAGTTTGGCAGGAAGGCAGAAGCTCAGAACACCAAAGGAGGGAAAAAAAAAAAAAGAGGGAGAAAAATCCTTTCTAGCTTTGGCCAACAAACCTAATCGGAAATTCTTTTGAAATGTTATTCTCTGGAAGAGAGCTCAGTTAGCAATATTCCGCAAATGCTCAGCCCACTTCATCCATCTGCCAAGCTGAGAATGAATATTCACTGCAAGTTATTTTAATCATTGTGTTTTTCTTGATGTGACATAATTCTATATAATCTTTCCCCAGAAAAAAACCTCTCTCTGTTTTTTATGCTGTCAAGTCAGAAAGTTCCTTTCCCATCTGTGAGAAGAGAGGGGACACTGGAATATACGCTGGGGTTATGGCAGCACCTTGTCACCACCTCCTGAGTCCTGCATTAAAATCTGGGCTAAGGTCATAACCCAAACAACATTTGGTGACCTCAACCTATTCTTTGGGAGGGACTGGTCCATCACACAAACCTGCCATATAATCTGGTCAAAAGGAAGGCTTATGACACATTGGAATGCCAGGGGTGTTACAGGTTAGGAGTGAGGTGTGTGGGGAGCCCAGTACTGGCAGTGACTGCAATTGGCAGAGCTGAGAACTAGAATAGCAAGAGGTCCCGCAAGGCAGCATTAAGGGGGAATGGCAGAGTTTTGTGCTGGAAAGTCTAGTTCTGGAAAAACAAGGGGTGCTGCTAATCAAGGTGGAGGTGCATTGGAAGAGCCCTGTGGGTGTGTTTATGGGGTGGGGAAATTGCACTGTATGTCCATAAGCAGTGAATTCACCCTGATGTAAATTTTTGAAGCTAGTAGAGTAATATCAGTATGAACTGTTCCCCATGCCTGGCCATAACGAGTCTCCAGCTGCTCTCAGGACACTCTGTCCAATGGGCCCCCTGGTTGCTCTCTGGAATACTGTGTCCGATACATATTCATGAAGTTTTGCCTGTTTTCCAAATTCATCTGCAAAGCCGCAGCCTACGTTGGCTGGGGCAAGATTTTGACTCCCTGCCCTTCAGCAGACTGCATTTGGGGAGTGGTTAATCCATCACTAGTTCCCAGTCACAATCTTGAGTCTAATATACCTACATCAGCATTATCTCTCTAGGGGAAGGCAAGGAGAGAGTGAGTGCCAGGTGGTGGTGGACTGGGGTAAATTAAAATGAGTTGAGACTTTCCCTTCCCTGCTGTCTGCTCCTGATTCCTATTCTCTTGACAGGTCTGATTCCAGCTAAGAACACTGCAGTCAGTTCAAATCACTTCTCTTGCCAGAGAGCAGCAATTTAAGACCTTTAGGTCACAGGGAAAGAAAAAAGAGAGAGAGAGATCTGCATTTAGCTTTAATTAAGAAGTGGATGTGTTCTGAAAGACGGTAATATACCCTGGTGACAGGCCCACGCAGACATACAGAAATCCTTAGTTACATCCCGTTGTCTGAGTGCTGCTTCTCTTCCTTCCCTGAAATCCTGGCTCCTTGCCATCACACTCTGGTAAGCATTGTGCAAAGACCAAAGTGCTGTCCTGAGCCAGTGCTGGACCCAGCAGCACAACACAGCCACTGCTCTCACATCACCAATGGTTGGGCAATAGAAAGAGGATGAGGATGAGGTTGAGTGATCATCATTTCTGCAGAGAGCTGTGTAAACAAGGTTGACTTATGTACTGGCAAGAGGCATGGGAGAGATTTCACTGAGAAAGAAACACAGAGAACCAGATCTTCGGCTGGTATAGACTGGTGCAGCTGCACTGACATCAGCTGAAGTCAATAAACCAATGCTGATTTGCACCAGATGAGGATCTGGCTCACAGAGCATAGATAGATACATAATCTCCTTTTAAAATGAGAGTAATTTTTGAGGTGATAGGGGAGGAACCTTTAAAGGGATTAGACAGGTCACCAGCCCAATCCGTAAAGGTCTTATAGAATTTAATAGAGATTAGACCAAAAGGGTTCTATAGAAATTTAATAGGGTTCTGTAAAATGACTCAAAATGATTTCAAAAGGAGATTCTTTCTAGAGGTTTTTTGAACCATTTTATAGCAGGGATCTAATTAACAGAGATTAAAGTCTATGAAAAGTTCAATAAAACCTGTAAAAATATCATCATTTTTCCATAAGGGGGGCGATTAGAGACTTAACTTGTTAACATTTAAACGTTTTTCCATGACCTGTGTGAAATGAGGTGGAGGGTCTCAATCCTGGTGAACAAGCATCCACATCTAGAGTTGACCAAATAACTTACATCAGGTAATACAGCCAACAAAGGTAGCTTCTGTCCATGAGTATAGCACCATTTCCTTGATTTATTTAATATTTCCCCCCAAATATTTTTGGCTAAATTGTATAGGTCTTATCACAACTAGTCTGTGGTACTATACTCAATATTCAAAATTCAAGCTGTGTTTTTTTCATAGTGATTGGTCAGTTAGGTCAAACGGCATTGTTTCTTATCACATGATCCCTAAAACACTTCCAACATGAATTGGCTTAACCTTGTGTGCATGGATGTGCTAGTGTAAGAGAGAGTGAGTGAGTGAGTGTGTTTTCTAGCGCAGATATGTATTGAGGCTAGCTAGCTGGATCTCATTGATATGTCAGGACCAGTGAATACTTTCTCACCTTTGCACTAGTTTCCAGGTGTCCCTCTCCACTATTGTGACACTAGCTTCCTAGTAAATTAACTGCTTAAGTGCTAAATAACAGACCACCTATTTCAGAGTCACACAAGCACAGCATCCAGCAGGCACAATGAGACACTGCAAGATGGAGGTTCCTAGGGTTGTGTCTGGGATCGGAGACATTGGCTAGTGTCATTCGGTTGCACAATCCAAGGAGCAGCTTACATGCCAGAGGCTGTCCATGAACAGCCCAGGAGTGGGGAGTTCTCACAGCAGAGCAAGGTCAGGCTGGCTCCCAAAGTCAAGGATTGGAGTGACCTAGCAGATCACCGGTCCAGATAACACCAGAGGGGAATGTCACAACAGGGCGCTGGCAGCTGCTGGCTTTTTTAACCACTGCATCGTGTAGCTCTGTTCTGAGCACTGTTAGGCAACATGGCGGAAATAACACAGGAGGCTATGGGAGTCTTGTCAACATGAGCACTCCCCTCGCCCTCGTGGAGCTGAGCTGGCAGTAGCAACAGCAGAAAATTTTGGTGAGAGACAGCAGCCAAGGAAGCTGAGGGCAGTGGAGATTAAGTTCCCTCCAGAACTAGGTAGAAACACGTTGGCGGGGTGAATGGTAGAGGGGGGAAAACAAACTTGCATCCCGCTGTGGAGACAGAGAGGACGTGTCTCTGTCTAGACCTGCCAATGGGGCATCATCACCAGCACTCTATTCACAAAGAAAATTACACTCGAAGAACCTCCTGCCGAACTGTAGAGCCCTGCCAGGATGTCAGACCATCACAACAGGGAACTCCAGCAGGACAGGAGCTATACCTAAGCCTGTTAGCAGTTGATGATCTCTTCAGCAGAAAGTCAGAGATCAGCAATAACCCTGCAGGCATTCTTCCTGGTTCGATCAAGCTCCTCCAGCTTGCACTTCCCCAGGAGGCAGGCCGCGCCTACCTTTCTTCTTTCCCCTCTGTAGCTGGTATATTCGGATAACGGAGCCTCCGTTGTCAAAAAACAAACTGCAGGCAACAGATTGAACATGCAACTGTGCAAAAGTCCGTCTCAGGAGGGATAATTAAAAACACACAGAAAAATAAATGGCTTTTCTTTCTCACCGCCTTTCCCTCTTCAAGAAGTAACAAGACAGAAGCAAGTGTCTGTATGCTAGAATGCCCAGAAAATCGACAATTAGCAAGCGTTACGCTCCTGCCTGTCTGTGATTTCCTCCCCGCAACTGTGGCGAAATGTTTAAATACATCATTCGGCCTTGCCTTCCCCACCTCCTCCCCGTGCATGCAGTAGCTCAGGCAAACTTTGTACCTTCAGATTTTCTATACAATGTATTTTTATTATATGCATTTATCTGAAACGCAGGGAAGTTTGCTGGCAGCTAAATATTACATAAACTGTGTGTGTTCAAGTGTCTTCACAGTATGCATGTTCAGGTGGACTAATTATCCCAATATACACATGCCAAGATGCACTTGACCCCATCAGCCACTGAGGTACCATGTTTGCCTCAGCAAATTAGTCTGCAGCATCCTCACTGAAGGAGCAATACAGTATCTGACCAACAATGTAATCCATGAAAGTCAAATTGGATTCTTCCCCAGGACACTAAGCACCAACCACATTACCCTGCAGACTCTCATTAACAAACATGTACCAAACAAACAGAAGGAAGGTATCCGCCTGCTTCGTGGATTTTAAACAAACTTTGACTCTGTCTGACAACCAGGACTGAATCTTAAATTCCTACAGACTGGAATTGGTGGAAGAACATGATCTCAATTAAACCCATGTACCAATCCATCAAATGGAGGCTACAGAAGATAAACAACATGCAAACAGAAGCCTTCAACCCAGCAAAGGGAGTGAAATACAAATGTAACCTCATCCCAGCCTTCATCATCACACACATCAATAACACTGGTCTACAATTTTTTAGAAGTCGTCTGCTTCAGAGATAAAATGTGATCTTTATTATGTATTTTGATGTGCTGAATTCAAATATGACAATTAAAACAACTGATTGGCTACTGTTTCTAAGATATTTAAGTTTTTACATTTTATGTCTATGTATATTGTGTAGATAGTAGAGTTCTAATCATAAATTGTAAACCTAGGTCTTTTCATGTGTTTATGGTTGCTTTACATGATAATATTTCACCTGTCCTGTTTATGTAACACTTTAAAAATGAGCAAAAGGGTTATATAAATAAAATGTATTATGAAACAAAAGGCAAAAAACTATTATGTACATAGTTTAGTCCTATTCAGTGTCTACTCGGCGCTTCTTGGCTTGTTTCTTGTATTCATTAAATGGAGCATCTCTTGTCACTGTCCAGCAATAGTCTGCAAGCATCAATGGGCTCCATTTGGCCTGATAGCATTTCTCCATTGTTGCAATGTCCTGGTGAAATCTCTCGCCATGCTCATCGCTCACTGCTCCGCAGTTCGGTGGGAAAAAATCTAGATGAGAGTGCAGAAAATGTATCTTTAGTGACATGTTGCAACCAAGGCTTTTGTATGCCTTGAGGAGGTTTTCCACCAACAACCTGCCAGGAGATTCCACTGCTGTAGTTTGGAGCCCAACGGCTCTGCCTTACTCTTGGGTAGTTCCAAATCCCTGACAAGGTCATTCAGTTCAGCTTGTGTTATAAGGTGTGGTTCAGAGGAGGAGGATGGGAGAAAATGTGGGTCCTGTGACATTGATGGTTCAGGACCAGAAGTTTCATCCTCTTCCTTTTCCTCTTCCTCATCTGACTCAAGTGAGAATGATTCTGGTGCATCAGGAACCGGCAGTCCTTCTCTGTAGGCATATAGCTGATGGAATGTTTGGATAATGCACAGTCCACTTTTTCTTTTTTGATACACTCTTCCCAACTGGAGGCACCATGCAGAAGTAACAATTGCTGGTATGATCTGTTGGCTCTCTCCAAATCATTGGTACTGCAAAAGGCATAGATTTCCTTTTCCTGTTCAACCACTGGCGAAGATTTGTTGCACAAGTGTTGCAGCATATGTGTGGGGCCCACCTCTTGTCCTGATCTCCAGTTTTGCAGCCAAAATAAAGGTGATAGGCTTTCTTAACCAGAGTGGTTATACTGCGCTTTTGTGATGCAAAAGTCACTTCACCACAAACATAGCAGAAGTTATCTGCACTGTTCACACAAGTACGAGGCATCTCTGCTCACTTTGGCGAAACAGAAATGTGTCCCTTTGCAAAATCAAACACTGACAAATAAGAGAGTACGACACTGTATGATTTCTAGAGCTGATATAGGGCAATTTGTTCAGCAGAGTGATGTAAGCTTCGTTATGATTGCATCATCCATGACTTCTAGGAATAACATGATGCAATTCATATCATGTATGACGCAATACCAGCTTCAGATTGCATCATTCATTGTTTTGCCTAAAAAGCAAGTGCTGTCCAAACCCAGTCATAGATTTATTCATAGATCCAGTCAAAGATGTATTTTAGTCATTTCTGGTTTAAATTGAGATCCCTTCCCTTTATAACTCACTTATCCTCCGCCATTCCCATGTCAAAGGTCGTATATACTAACCCAATAGCATATCTTGAAAACTAGAGCCAATCAACAATTTTAAGCATCATTTTAGTTCTCAGTGACCCAGAATTAGTAATGTTTGACTACATTTATTTCAGAAGCATTTTGGTTGTAGAGCAGTGTAACCTAGCAACCCTCTAGGGAGACTTATCAAACCCGGGACTCTCACAAACCAACTCAGAGAGAAAATGCCTGCTATGTATACTGTTGCTTTGGCCATGCTAGCACCTATGCAAGATGGCCTCCAAAGGAACTTGCACTGACTAGAAGCCTACTGCAATACATGGACTCTGTAGGTCAACCTAGGAAAAAGGAAAATCATGATATTTTAGGGAGAGCCCTCAAACTATCAACATAATCTAAAATTTTATTACAGAGAATAGACATTAGGCACATGCTAAACTATATATACCTAAGCCTCATAATATATACATGAGTGCACTTCAATCTGGATACGAAAGAATTACAAGATAAAACTCTGCAGGTCTTCAACACCATAAAGAATCAATTAGATTGATACAGTCCTGCAAAGAAATAACTGCTGAAGAGATTTGATGGTATAATTCAACCCGTTCTATTATATGGCAGTGAAGTCCAAGGCCCAGCTTTAACAAATGAATGGACTAATTGGAATAAAATCCCACATCTAAAGTTCTGCAAATAACTAGTACACACGCATAAGAACTTCAGCAACAACAGCTGCAGAGCAGAACTAGGATGATTTCCCCATCTAATCAATATACAGAATGCAGACAGCTTGTGGTGCCATCTCAACCAATAGGAAAAATTCTCCCTCCATCTCAAAGCAGAGGAAGATCAAAAAATAAATTCAAATAAAAACCACGATCCACTTCTACATCTCTCTCTCGCTACCTATGGATTTTATACTGCCACCTGTCAGTATCTGAGCACCTTTCACTTAAAATTGGTAGCAGCAGCAAAGTCCTTAATGGATTTTATGGATTCTCAGGCACTTCTCCTTTTGCGGTGTCAAATCTCTGCTTGGGATAGATGTTTTTTTGGGGGCGGGGGGAAATGGGGAGCTTGAGGAGCAGAGAGAGTTGGTATAGGTTTGAGAATAAAAGGAGCATTTGAATTGTGAGCATCTCTTATGGTGGAAAGGCTTTCTCTAAGAGGAATGTTTTGCAGGAACTCTGAAATCACCTGATCTCCTCTGGAAGATTGTTCCACAGCCAGATGCCCTCGACAGAGAAAGCTGTGTTCCCAGCTCTCACCTGTTTTATCCTAGGTTTTGAGATCTGAATTCTTCCAGAGAGGCACAACTGCCATGGTAGTTCATAGATGGAAATTCAGTCCTAGATCTAGCAGGGATTTAATCCATTAATTGCTTTGGAAATAGAACCAAAGTCTTAAAGTGGCATTGGAAGATGATAGGAGGCAATAGAGGGACTTGAGCATGGATTTGACAGAGACTGAGCATGGCAGACTAAGCCATATAGGTTGCTGCATTCTGTAGCAGCTGGAACTTGCGCATCATTTTCACATTCAGCTTCAGTTACAGTAATCCAGTCTGGAGGTGACAAATGCCTGGATCACTGAGCCCAGGTCCTCATCCAGGAGGAAGGGACAAAGTTTCCTAGCAAGCTGAGTTGAAAGAAGGCACTTTTGGAAACCAATGCCATCTGCTTATAAAATCTTAGCAAAGAGTCAAATGGATCTCTGAGATGTTATAACACTTTGATTAATGGGGGGCTATAGGCCTTCAATGGAAGGTAGAGACAACCTCTTGACCAGCTGCTCAGTGAATTTCCCCTTTCCAACCACCATCACTGCAGCCTTGCCTGTGTTCAGGTTGAGTCAGCAGCTCTTCATCCAAGAACTCATTTCCTGTAGACATTCTCAGATTTTAGGAGTGATGCTGGATGCATCAGTAGAGAATTAGATATACAGTTTAGAGCAGCCATTCTCAAACTGTAGGTCAGGACCCTGTTTTAATGGGGTTGCTAGAGCTGCTGGGCCCTGGGCCCAATAGACGTGCTGGGGCCTGGGCCCAAAGTCCGAGCCCCACTGCCCAGGGCCAAGGCCGAAGCCATCAGGCTTCAGATCTGGGTGGCAGGGCTCAAGTTACAGGCCCCCTGCCTGGTGTTTAGCCCTTGGGCTTTGACTTTGTGTCCCACCTCAGCCAGGCTTAGGGCTCATTCCCCACTCCTGGGGTCATGTAGTAATTTTTGTTGTCAGAACGGGGGCACAGTGCAATGAAGTTTGAGAACCGCTGGGCTAGAGTCATTAGCATGCTCTTGACAGCAGAGCCCATGGCACTCATGGTCTCTCCCAGTGATCTCATGTAGCCACTGAAGAGAAGCGGTGATGATATGGATCCCTGTGGGACACTGCACTTCAGAGCTTTTGGGAAGGAGAAACAGTTACTCATCACCACTCTCAGTTCTGTTGGAGGGGAACATTTGGAGCCACCGTAGTCATGGGCATCCATTCCTGCTGTGTCCTGTAGGCTGATTAGCAGTATCTTGTGATCTTCTGTGTCAAAGCTGCACAGAGATCCAGTACTCTGAACACAGAGATCTTATCTTTGTCCTCGCCCATAAGGAAGTTATCTTTTAGCGCCACTAGGGCAGTCTCTGTGCAGTACCCTGGCCTGAATCCTGATGCGATATGCTGTTGAAGCGTGATGATTGCTATTGTCTCTATTATTTTCTCCAGGAGTAGAAGGCTGGAGTTGGAATGGTAGTTGGAGATACCATCATGGTCAAGTGTTGGCTTCTTGAGGATCTTTTCATTTCATGTGAGGGGAGTGGATGGCTTGAGGCCAATTATAATGGACAACAGGTGATTGTACTGCTGTACTAAACACACTGGCACATTGGCACATTTGGGTGGCTTTTTCTGTTAGAGTGAAATGAAAACCTAGGGAGTTCATGAGTCTCAGGGGGTAGATCAGCGTTTGTTGCTCGCTGCCCTGGCGGGAAGGAGGGAAGGCTCTGATCTCTGCCTGAATGAGGCAGTGATCAGACAAGGTGAGTGATATGTTGGTGACAACTCCAATATTCAGTCCTAGGCTCAAGATAGGATCCCGCATATGTAAGGCTGCATCTGTGGTTCCAGTGACTGCATGGCAGAATCCCAGGTAGCCTGTGAGAGCAAATACACATGTATCATTGGCCTTGCCTAGTTGGAGGATGAGAGCACTTAGGACAAGGAATCTGGGGGATTTCAGTACCGTGCTGGTCACCAGCTCTGTAAGATGCTCTGGGAAGTTAACAGTGAGCCCTAAGTGTTTCTCTTGTCCTTTGCTTCACAGACCATCCAGTCACACTTGAATGTTCCTCTTTCTGGGATGGAACATCTTCTGCATCCAAGGCTAGAGGTGAACAAAACTACTGCTTTACCTCCTCTTTGGTTTTCCTGATGCATTCAGTGGTCTGTCTGAGCTTGTGGCATATGGAGAGTCCTGTGGGGCCTAGCTTTGCTAGGGTAGGGTTGGAAGTGGCATTGAACCATGTCCCAGTGATGCCAGCAAAGCCAGGTGCATCATCCAAAAGGAGATCCTGGAAAGTCCTGGTTTTGTTAATGAGTGACCTTGTATCACAGTTACCAGGCTAGGTGAGCTTTAGACCACGTTTTGTTCCTCTCAAGTATACAGGTGGCAAGTCCAGGATCCCTCTGCTCTCCCAAGGGTAGAACCCCAAGGTCCAACCACTCTAGGACTTGATTTCTGGTACGTCAGCCCCCAGCCATGTAATATGACAAGCACTTGTTTGGCATGTGCAAGCCTTGTCACTCCAAAGCCTGTAACAGAAGCTGATTAAAGTGACTCAAAAAACAAGCTTCTTCAAAACAAAGCATTATTTATTCATTCAGTTCACCCAAAGGTACATAGCATGCAGAGAAAAGGGTAAAAACAAAGGCCTACACATATATTTCCTCTTACCTACACTTTAATCTTCCAGCTTTTGCAAATTCCCCTCAGCCCAGTTAAGCCCATCTCCAGGTGGGAGAGACAGGCTGCCTTCTGTTTCATGTTCTTTGTGGCTTTGTGTGTCTCTGTCAGCATGCAGAAAACCCACTGGGCCCTCCCTCATCCCTCTCCCCCCATCTCCCACCAAACATACACACTTCCTGCCTAGGCTAGCGTCTCTAAGGTTTTAGCATTCCCTTTGATCCTAGGTTTGGCCTGGGGAGAGTAAACATTATCGACTTAGTAGACATCAGGCAAAAGGTTATTTACAACTTAATAGCTTCCCCATTATTTCTCCAAAGACCTTAAGCATTCACTATGATAGCACCTTATTTTTGCCATCATTTCATTTCTTGTTGGGTCTGCTCTTACAGTCTTCTTTGATTTAATTCTTTGCATACAGACCAGATAATATCCCAGAGGTAAACTGAGGTGCATATATTTCTAATAAAAAATACACAAAACTCCCTCATTTTTCACACTTTGCATTCAGCAGCAGGAGCTGCAGGCTGTTATTTTCATTTTCTCCTTTGCTTAATGATGCTACCAATCAAGCAATGGAATTCTACTGTCTGGCTTCTGGGTTTATCCTAGTGCATGGTTTTCTTGGGGGAATATCTTCTCGACCCGTTAAGAGCGGAGATTTCAGAAAGCGTGGGGAAGTGGGGTTCCAAATTCTTTGATGATCCTGATGTTCTAAGTTCTTCAGATCCTCAGGATCTGGCAATGTTCTGCTGAGCTACAGTCCAGTACATTGGCATGATGGTCCTTAAATGGACGCAAGTGATGATGGGTGATGTTGTGGTGCTAGTAGTGGGAGACATTTCTTCCCTTATTATTTTACCCTCTCCTTTGTCAACAGCAAGAGGCACTTTACATTCCTGTGAAGGTTTCTCTTATGGAGCTGAGAGGGCTAAGTGACAATAGGAGGAGTGGATAGCCAATGAGCTGAGACTTGCCTTTTACTTCTTCTAAATGCTGGGGACAGGGCAGTGGTGTGTGGGAGCAGAATGCAAAAAACAAAA
Organism: Dermatemys mawii; assembly: GCA_007922305.1. Taxonomy (NCBI): domain Eukaryota; kingdom Metazoa; phylum Chordata; order Testudines; family Dermatemydidae; genus Dermatemys; species Dermatemys mawii. The sequence goes on from ML677351.1 coordinate 28,949,237, forward strand.
CTAAACAGAAAAACACAACCTTCACTTATCTATAATCACTTCCTAGGTTCAACAAGTCTAACCTGACCACTAGAACAATAATCAGAGGGGTAGCCGTGTTAGTCTGGAATTGCAGAAGTGACAGAGAGTCCTGTGGCACCTTAGTTAGTCTTTAAGGTGCCACAGGACTCTTTGTCACTAGAACAATATATATTTTACAAGGCTAGATCAACATCTAAAGAGTCATTAGGTGGAACAGATCAAAACCACCACAACTAGAACTGATCAGCATCTCAAAATTTCTTTTAGTTCCAAATAAGAACAAAAAGCCAATTAAAAAAAATTTCCAGTGGAACAAAAATTGTGAAAAATGTTGATTTGGAACCATCTAAATACTTCATTTCAATTATGTCAAAATGTAATTATATCAAATATTTATATAATATACACAAATATATTTAAAATAATTTGATATAAAAGTCAAAGCAAAATGGATTGAAACAGTAAAGTTTAAATCTTATCTTAACAAAACAAAGATGTTTCAACATCATTAGAATAAAACCAGAAAGTCAAAATGATTTGCTTTGGCTTGCTCCCGGTGAACAGATTCTACAGAATTGATATATTCTGCAAAATGTTTCAGTTCTGACAAAACTGCATTTTCCACTGTAAAACGATTCAATCAAAAAAATTTCAGCTAGTTCTAACTACAACAAACTAGACGGCTACAAGTCCCTACAGAGTATTATCACACTAGGAGACACCTTACTACAGGGAAATGTGCAAATCAAGGCAGGCACTAGCTGAATACAAAATCAGTGATGATAAACTTAAGGTGGAAACTTGGAGATGCAAAGCACAGCCTCAAACCCAGAAAGATGCTTTATATTTGAAGGCCCAAAATACAAGGGAATGCTAAAAATATATTTGTTCACATTATCAGGAATGATCAAAGGCTTTAAAAATGCAATCATGAAAAATTTTGCCTAACCCTGTAAAAAAGGAGTGAGAGAGAGAGCAGGTGCAGAGGTGGCATCACGTTGTGTAGCAATCTGCCTCTGGATCAGGAATGGATGCTGCTGACAAATGTACACAGGATAGATGCTAAACACAGTGTAAAGACCTATGCGTGTGAGACTGTACCTGCCACTGATGGAGAGTTAAGAGATCTGTGTTTATTGCACTCTGGCAACAACTCAATATCTTATCATGGTAATAAAATATGACTGAGTTGAACTGAATTGTGTGCATCTCCAGGGATGTGTATCTGTGCATGTATCCAAATATCTTTATGTGCATTTATCTATATGTGCATGTATCCAAATATCTTTCCAAGTGTCTTCATGGGGATGTGTGTATCTGTACGTGTGTCCTGGTGTCTTCCCAGATGAGTCGTTGCATATCTCTGAGTGTCTTCATTGCTGCCTATGTGTCCTCGTAGGCCCATTTACCTGCACATTCCCATAAGTATATTTGTGTACCTGTGTCTATAAGGATATGTGCATGAATGTTTGCATGTGTGTATGAATATGAATATGTGTTTCTGCATACATGCCTCCCTCTCTGTGTAAATACACATCTCTCTCTCTCAGAATATCTGTTGGTATTTTAAAGCTTGCCTACATGGAGACACCAAGGAAAATGAATCCAAATATACTAAAAGTGTGAATTTGAAGTGCATTTGCTAAACTAAACAAATCCTTGTGTGGATGTTGTTATTCAGGATTAAAGTGGGTTTAATTCACTTTATTTTAATTCACTTCCAAAGTGAATTAAAATAATTAAATTAAGGCCATTTTAATTCTGAGTGAGGGTATTCATACAGGGATTTAATGCTGTTTAACCTTTAGTTAATTTGGATTAATTTTCCTGTATGTCCCGGAGTAAATATGCCCTCCATGTCTTAGGGTATGTCTACACTTAAAATCCTACAGCAGCATCACTATAGTGCTGCCACTGTAACACTTCAGTGTAGATACTGACTACAGCAATGGGAGGGGTTCTTCTGTCACTCAAGTTAATCCACCTCCCCGAGAGGTAGTAGCTAGATCTATGGAAGACTTCTTCTGTCAACCTAGCACTGGCTGTGCCAGGGTTAGATCAGCACAACTACATCTCTCAGGGATCTGGATTTTTTCACACCCCAGAGAGACGTAGCTATGCCAGTGTAAGGTTTCAGTGTTGACCAGCTCTACATGCTTCCTTGTTTATCTCCACTTGTAAAATATCTTTAATAGTTGATGAATTGTTATTATAGGCAGCACAGGTAACTTCTTGTTAAGGTTGCATTCGCTTCCCATTTCAAGAACCGGTTTTCAGTTGCTTATAACTTTGCCAAGCGTTAACTGTTCAGGCTCAAATTTCTCATGCTGGGTATTTACCTCAGGCTGATTTTCCTTTTTTTAAGTTTCAGCAAAAATGGCTCAACCATTTAGCAGTTAGAACTCAGCCTTATTTCTTGGCCAGCCCTTTGGTCAGGACTTTAGACCTCCTGCCGCTGGATGACTGTAGCTCCATTTCTTCATTCCATGCACCTAGGAAAATTTCCTTCCCTTGCACTACCTGACTGTCATGGGGCGAATGGCTCCGTTCTGTCCTTTCCTCCTTAAATCATTGCAGTGTGTTACTCCTTTTACAGGCAAGAAAGGGAACATTCCTTATTTCCCTGTCATTAAGCAAAGTCAGACACCTCACACACGATGTAGCAGCTGTAATTTAAAAAATGACTAAAGCAATGATTAAGAAACAAGGAATGTATGGGGAAGAGTAGGTTTCCCTGTGGACCCCATAACTAATTCTACATAGTGGCATCCTGGTCTCTCAGAAATGGTGTTGGGTTTAGTTCATGGGTGGGCAAACTATGGCTCACAGGACCATCTTGCCCAGCCCCTGAGCTCCTGGCTGGGAACGCTAGCCCCCGACCTCCCCCCTCTCCTGCAGCCACGCCACCATGCAGGTAGCGCCCGGGGGGGGGGGGGGCTGCACGCTGCTAGGGGGCTGCGTGGCAGCATGTCTGTCTCCGGCTGGGCCGTGCAGCTGCCAGACATGTTGCTCTGAGCGGTATGGTAAGGTTGCCGGGGCTTGGGGGTTGGATAAATGGCAGGGAGTCCCGGGGGGCAGTCAAGTGGCAGGGGTGTGGGTAGGGGTCAAGGCAGTAAGGGGACAGGGAGCAGAGAGGTTGGATAGGAGGTAAGGTACTCGGGGGTGATTAGAGTCGGGAGTGTTCAGGGGACAAGGAATCAGGGGGGTGTTTGGATGGGTTGGGGATTCTGAGGGGGGCAGTCAGGGGACAGAGAGCAAGGGGGGGTTGGATAGGGGGTAGGGTTCTGGGAGGGGGCAGTCAGGGGACAAGGAGTAGAGGGGTTTGGATGGGTTGGGGGTCCTGGGGAGGCAGTCAGGGGGCGGGAAGTGGATGGGGGGGTCAGATAGGGGGCGGGGCCAGGCTCTTTGGGGAGGCACAGCCTTCCCTACCTGGCCCTCCATACAGTTTTGCAACTCCGATATGGACCTCGGACCAAAATGTTTGCCTGTCACTGGTTTAGTTACTTCAGACTGTCATATTACAGAAGTGCCACCTTGACTTACATGCTCCAAAGAGTTCAAAGGGCATTTTCTGTTTCCTTAACATGTTATCCCACAAGTTAAGATCCCAAGTAGATAAGCCAGACTGTCTCATGGTGCAGTCTCTCCCAATGGCTAATATTTTGCTATTACAGGCCTTCGGATCAGCCAGCTTGCAAGTAAAGAGCTTTCTCCTAGCTACTAACCATCTCTGCCACAATATGACCACTCTAACACCTGCCACCAGATGTAGTCCGCATATCCCCATTAAACTAGCATGTGGCTGACCAATTTCTTAAAACCAGAAGGTCTGTAGTGACTCTTAACCTTCCCAAAGGTCTCTTGGGCCAGTTTAAACAAGTCTAGTTTAGTCTTTTAAAGTAGCATCACAAATGGCTCATTTCTGAAGGTCTAGTGGTGACGGCTGTGCTCTTATTGGCATCATTTGCAGGCACGGCCCCCTGCAGCTTCCAGTGACTGCGGTTCACCATTCCTGGCCAATGCAAGCAGTGGGAAGTCACAGGGATGTGCTCGCCACCACTTCCCGCAGCTCTTGTTGGCCGGGAATGGTAAACTACAGCCACTGGGGGAGCTGCAAGCAGCCGTGCCTGCGGACAGTCAACGTAACCAAAATGTCTTGTGGCCTTCCAGCAGATTACACTGGCCACATGCGGAAGGTTGCTGACTTGTGCTCTAAACAGAGCTGCTGATAAATGTGTAAATGCTGCATTTCTTCCTCACAAGATTCTGCATCTGACTTTCCCCTCTTACACCAAGAACACTTCCTGCTGTAACTGTGGGAGACCTGTGAGGTGAATGAGCACAGTAATCACATTGCCTGTCTTTTCTTCTTAATACAAAAGAAAATCTGCTGCAATTATTTCTCTCCTTCAATTAAAAGGACCAAAACCACTTATCCCCTTCTACACTTGCTCCTCAACTTTCAATGAGGGTGGCTGAGTGAGACCTCCAAAGACTCTAGCAACTATGAGGCTAGTTAAAGGGGAAAGCTGAGAAACAAGTCCTCATGTCTCTCTGCGATGGGAGAAAGGATGTTTAGCCACAGACTCAACTTTCCACCCTGGAGATCAAGCTTGCATCAAGGGCACCCATTCAGAGGCAACAAGGAACAGGTTGATTATTCTCTTCCTTAAGCAGTGGTTTGTCTATGGGTTTAATTGTGACACTGCTCCCTGGGCCACAGGCTTAAGCAACTCAAACGGTCTTGTAGAGCTGGGTCTAATCCATAATCAGACTTACTCTTGACTAAGGCTGGATTTGAGTGGTGGAGGTAGCGGGTATGGGGGTTGGTATGATCTAGCTTATAAAAGATCTTGAGTGAAATCCTTGAAAAGACAATGGCAAAACTCCCATTAGATCCAGTGTGCTTGAATTTTGTCTCCTCTCTTGCTTCCTGAAACTATCAGACTCCTTACTACATGTATTTACAACAGGATAGGGGTCTCTTATTACTATGCCATATGAAGCAATGCATTTGGTGTTCAGGTAAGAGTCCAGCTGGTCTCTTACTTAAACTAAATAGCAAATGATTGACTATTCATATTATGCTATTTTAATACTTTTCAGAAGCAATAGATGAGTAAAAAAGCCACGTCAGACTGAGTCTAAGGACAGACTACAAAAATATAAGTAGTATATGGAACATTTTAAAGAAGTTTTATTAAAGAAGTTTTATTTGAGCTGGTTGAGAAGTGTAACTTTTTTGCAGGAATAAAACACCAAGGCCAACAAAAAAGTCAATATTTTTCTTCATTTTTGTTAAGTTTTTATCAAAAAGGTGGTCGGGTTCCCAGTTAAAACCCCAACATGTTTTGTTTTTATAACTGGAAAATTGGTTTTTGTTCTCGCTGACTCAAATTCTCAGTGAAAACAGAAACTTCCATTTTGTTGAAAAGCTATGATCACTTCTTAGTTTTAAAACAGAAAAATATTCAGCTAGCTCTAGCTTTTAAAACTCCTCTTTCTAGGAAAAAATATATATATTCAATGCCAGAAACAAATGCCTCTCAAATGTTTAAGTAGCATAGGGATGCTATTTAATAAATGTACTCTTTCAGTAAGAAAATAAGGTAGGAAGTTAGGAAGCCCTGAACATAGTCATACTGTATTCTGGTATGTGAATCAATTAAAGATGGCCATAGACGCACCGCTGTGCATGCACATATATTAAAGGTTTTGGCTAGGTGCAGTAAGAAAGACATTTACCACTACACCACCCCAAGGAACGCATTTGGTTATATATTTGAATAGTGCCTGACACAGTGTGGTGGTAATTTTAGTACTATATATGTGTGTACACACACACACTGCACTCTAACTTTAACTCTGCCCTAGGAACTGTGGCAGACTTTTGCCATCCTCTTTCCCAAATTTACTACATTCACCCTCCTCCCTCTCTCTCTTCTGCACAGGCCTGGAAAATTTCTAGCTCATGCATGTTTGGGGAAGGATATGCTGGCGGGCTGCTGTCTATCATGAGGCAAAGTTAAGGTTATAATGTGCTGTCTCTGGTGTATAGTGGTTATTCTAGGGGTGAGGTGCCTCTGTGCAGAGGAGAAAGTAGGTAGGTTGGTTGTGTTAGATGCTCTAACTTCACTTCCTTGTTTTTGAAGGCATTGTGTTTGCTATGTTATACGCATGACACCCTTAGTTGACAGAGACTAGAGTATATGAATTTCTTGAGTTGGAAGAAAGAATTTTAGACGTAGCAGTAGCCAGTTTCATGATTAACATAACCTTCAGGACAGTGCTCAGCTTTCATAAAGAGTCACATTCTCAAAGACCCTGTTGTTCAAGAAAGTGGCTGTTTTGTCTCCTTTCATTTTCCTGAAAAGAACATTACAGTTAAAGGGCGGGGGGATCACCAAGCCACCACAAGCAATGCAATGCAATGCAATGGAATTCAGGTGCTGTTTCCCCATCTACCACACCCCCATAAAATTAATGCAGGAGGTGATAACTGGGCAGTGCCTGCTTTTCTGACATCCTGCACTTGGGAACGATAGAGGGTGGCCCTGATGTGATACAGCAACCCTAGCTCCATTTCAAAGTAGTCTGTAAATGAATAGCTTTTCCCCCCCCTAGTGAATAAACCAAGCTGCCTTGAGCTTCTGCCATTTCTCTGCGAGAATGGATTTACTTTCTTGTGGCTGAGGGATCAAATATTTGCAAACAGTGGTAGTGATAGCTTTGTTCTCCTGCACTTCAGCAGAGGTATCAGTCTTGACAGTGGCATGTCAGAGACTGTGTACACATACTGGGTTGTTGTTTTTTTTCTTTTAAGAGCCAGCATCTGATGAAAGGAAAGAAGTCTGGATTGCAAAGAGCACAGGGACATTTAGAAATTTTACACCAAGCACAATGTTTGCTCAGGCCTGGACAATCACCAGGCACCTGACCCAACTCTTCTGCAGTATACGAATAAGGCAACTATGACAGACCATGAGCACAATGCGAGCTTAGGGGCACAAGTGCCACAAACAGTGGTAAGTTTGTGACTCCAGCAATAGGTGGACCATAGTCACTGTTATCAACTTAAAAACAGAACAGTCAGACTGTGAGGCCCTGGTCAATGATAAGGGTTGTGAAATGCCCAGGAACACCTGTCCATAGAAGAGATGAACTGACAGCACTTGATCTCTTGACTCAGAGCCCAAAGCACTTCCCCTAAGATAAAAGGCATTTTGTGGCAGATCACTCCCATCCCGCAGGATATGCCAGTGATCTAGTACAGAGCGGAATGTTGCAGTAGTTGCAAAAATGAGGTGTCATACGTTCCTACATTTCAGTTGTCTGACCACCTGTCTGGTGTCATACTCAGGAGGGCATTCTAGAAATATCAGTCTCCTGATGCCCAACTTCCCCATCTGGGGATAAAGAAGCATTAGATGACTTTCAAAACATTCAAAACAGTTCCTTGTGGATAGAAAGGGCTGTCCCTGATCAAATTACCTCAAAATCGCACACCATTCAAGTCAGGCCACTTCTTCCTTCTTTTCTATGTTGTCTTCTCAATGCAAGGGGAGAGCTGAGAGAAAAGGAGGTCATCTCCCTGCTTTCAGTTCCAGTGTCTGATGTTACAGCCAGCTCTGGAAGGAGCAACTGCAAGGAAAGTCCTGCTCTGCCCCTGCAGCCCTGGGACGGAGCATGCTCAGTTGCTCTGGGGGGATGGTGCATGTGCGATTTGGTAAGCACATAGGAGTTGGGTGGAGATGGCAGTACTATAGGGTTGCCAACCCTTCCAGTTTGGCTGGGAGTCTCCTGCAATTGGGCTTCATCGCTCAGAGGCTACTGAAGCCAATACGGGAGATTTTTGGCAGCTAAAATTCCAATGACACAGAGGGGCTAAGGCAGGGTCCTAACCTACCCTGGCTCCGCGTGGCTCATGGAAGCAGCTGGCATGTCCAGCAGTGGCTCCTAGGGTCAGGTCCAGGCTCTGCCCCTGCCCAGAGCGCCTGCTCCACATCTCCTATTGTCCCGGGGAACCATGTCCAATGGGAGTTGCGGAGGCCATACCTGCAGGCAACAGCAGCACTCAGAGCTGCCTGGCTGCCCCTGAGCCTAGAGGCCACTGCCAGACATGCTGCCACTTCTGCGAGCCACTCGAGGTAAGTGCCGCCTGACCAGAGCCTGCACACCAAACCTCCTCCTGCCCCAACCTTGAGCCCCCTCCCACACCCAAACTCCCTCCCAGAGCCCACACCTCCCTCCTCCACCCCAAACTGCTGCCCCAGGCTCAACCCGGATCCTCCCCCCACACTCCAAACCCCTCAGCCCCAGCCCAGAGCCCACACTTCCTCCCACACTCCAACTCTCTGTCCTAGCCCGGTGAAAGTGAGTGAGGCTGGGAGAGAGAGAGCAAGAGAGGCTAGGGAAAGGATAGGATAGCTCAGTGGTTTGAGCACTGCCCTATTAAACCCAGGGTTGTGAGTTCAATCTTTGAGAGGGCCATTTAGGGATATGGGGCAAAAAATCTGTTGGATGATTCAGTTGGGGTTGGTCCTGTTTTGAGCAGGGGTTGGACTAGATGACCTCCTGAGGTCTCTTCCAACCCTGATATTCTATAATTCTATGGAGGCGGGTGAAGTCTCAGAGAAGGAGTGGGACAGTAGCATGGCCTTGTGGAAGGGGTGGGGCAAGGATATTTGGGTTTGTGCAATTAGACAGTTGGCAACCCTATGATATTACCAACCCCAAATATTCAAAAATGGTGAGTTAATATAATAAATAAATGTGGAGATATACCTATCTCATAGAACTGGAAGGACCTTGAAGATCATTGAGTCCAGTCCCCTGCCTTCACTAGGAGGACCAAATGACAGATTTTTGCCCCAGATCCCTAAATGGCCCCCTCAAAGACTGAATTCACAACCCTGGGTATAGCAGGCCAATGCTCAAACCACTGAGTTATCCCCGCCCTGCACCCAATAAAAGCACAAGGCAGGTTTACAGGTCATGAGAGGCCTACAATCATGGGGCCTAGAATTTTTTTTTAAAATGAAAGCTGAGATTCACTTTTCTCCAGCAGCTGGAGCATTAAGTACAACATCAAATATTCTGAGACTTGCAATAAAATCATTACACCTGGCAAGGAACATACTCAATACAGATGGAAACGTCCAAGAATTTAGCTGCCAAATTCTAATGAGTCTCTGCTGTACATATGTGAACTGAGAATGTCAAAGGCCTATAACTTGGCCAGATCGGGGGAGGAGGGGATTTTCACAAGGATGGCAAAAAAGCCCATTCCTGACACCAGGGCAACTTCACCTGCCAAATTTCAAGCCTTGCTCCAAACCATGGAAGTACTAGAGCTTCCCAAAGAAACAGCTGTGAAAGCTTTTTAATACGTGAAAAACAAATAAAAATCCAGAGATTAGGGAAACGTATGTTAACTCAAACAAAGAAAAAGAAAGAAACAAAAAATCAATCAGCTTGAGGCAGACATTCAGCATGGACAATCTCAGTTCAAATATACAAAGTTTGGCAAAGTTACAAGCAACTGAAAACTAGGTAATATAATGGAAAGCATTAGATAACCTTAACTTTAGATGGGGCTGCCCACTCTCTCTCTGTCTACACCTGTCTTTCTGGACCAAATTCAGATCTGGAGTAAGCAGTTACAGCTCATTTGGTATAGCGAACATTGCACTCATTTACACAAGGTTGGAATGTAGCCCCGTGCGTGTGTGTGTGGAGACAGATCTATCTCTCTCTCTGTGTGTCTCTCTCTCTCTCTCTCACACACACACACGTTTTGTGTTGGAAAACAGGACTGAACCACCAGCATTTGCTCTTGTAAGATGCAAGTTTACAGCTAGGTGGCAGCAGCAGAGTGAGAAGTAATGTAGAAGGGGACAATGCAGGCCTGCTGGCCTATTTTGGCTCCTTGTATTTTAGGTTCTGGTCCAGAGAAATCTCTTTCAGCTGAGAGCAGCACCAACATGCACGGCTCCCTACCTCATTCCAACCAGAACAGCTGAAACTCACCTCCCAGGAGGGGCACAAACAGGAGAGGGAAGAGCAGAGTTCAGAGAGGGAGTTTTTGAAAATGTAATCACCCAAAGAAGGGAAAGGGGCATCGTCCCCTACGGAAAGAGATGATGTTCCTATTCTCTAAAGCAGCAGCTCTGTCTAGTGGTTAGAGCAGAGGACTAGGAGTTAGGATTCTTGGGTTCTGTTCTTGGCACTGCTGCTGACATGCTGTGTGATGCTGGGCAAGACTTGGGGTTAAGTTTAGAGGCGAGAACAACAAGGGTGATGTCGCGGTGGGCATGTGCTATAGACCACTGGATCAGAAGGACGAGGTAGACAAGGCTTTCTTCAGACAAATAAGTGAAGTTTCCAGATCACAGGCCCTGGTTCTAATAGGGGACTTCAATCACTCTGACATCTGCTGGGAGAGCAATACAGCAATGCATAAACAATCCAGAAAGATTTTGGAGACTGTTAGGGACGACCTCCTGCTGGAGGAACCAGCTAGGGGCCATGCTCTTCTTGACCTGCTGCTTACAAACAGGGAAGAATTGGTAAGGGAAGTAGAAGTGGGTGGCAACCTAGGCAGCAGTGAGCATGAGATGGGTGAGTTCAGGATCCCGACAAAAGGAAGAAAACAGAGCAGCAAAATACAGACCCTGGACTTTAGAAAAGAAGGCTGACTCCCTTAGGGAACTGATGGGCAGGATCCTGGGAGGCTAATATGAGGGGCAAGGAGTCCACCCAGCTCTGTCAATGTGTGTAAGTGTGCATGTGCTTGCCCAGCTCTGTGGGTGCACGCGTCTGTGTTTGTGGCCAGCTCTGTGGAGGGGCATGTGTGTATATACGCACACCCTGCTCTCACACACACACCCTGAGCTGAGTGCGAGCCCACCCACACAGAGACCTGGGCATGTGTGCACTCACAGCTGGGCACCACCCATACAGATAGAGCAGGGCACACACAGAATGAGGTGAATGTGTACGTACACACACACACACACACACAACTGGGCACACAGAGCTCCTTCTGCCTGTTAAACCCTTTCACTCCGTATAACCTCACAATTAAAACTAATCCTTATCCTGAAAATAAGCTGACAACTAAAGTACTGTTTTAAAAATTCTTCCATTTAATGAGGAGCTTTGCTGTGGCTCTTCCAACTCCCTTCTACTCTCCCCTCTTTGTGAGGGATACAAAGCAGTCCCCTGCCTCCAGCTCCTCACCGTAAATACTGATGTAGGATGGCACGCCCGTGCCAGCTGAAGCCCCAGTTCTGTTTCCCTTAGTCGCACTGAGCAGTATAGCAGCAGCCCCATTCATAGCAAATAGCTTTACAAGCTACTACTTAGCGTGCAAGCCAGCCTCCATCACTTCCCTGCTCCTCACACACATCCCCCCTTCTTCCCTCTTTCCAAATGTGTACACATAGTGACAAACACATACGTACATTCAATGAGTCCACCCTCTAAACTCCCTTCCTCATCAACATAAATACAGGCACCCCTAACAGAGAAACTCAGGTCAGACATGACGAGGATGGGTGCCATTATAAATCCCTTCCCGAACACAGAAACATTGATGCTTTACAAACAGTTGTCTGAAACCTATCAACCCTCCTACCTATATGTATCCCCTTTCATGTACATATATATCCACACCTCTCCTTGCCATGTTTCCATACCCGCCCTTTATGCACACACATTCATCCCTCACATGCTAGGTTACACCTATGTTTGAAAGCTGCTGTGATTGACAGGTGGCCAGCCACCCTGTCCTTTTCCTGCAGTGTGTCAGGGAAGCATGGAAGCCCCGCCTTCTTGAAGAGGAATCAGAAGAGTCAGCAGCACTCGGTACCTAATAAGTCTTAGATGGCATAAGGGGATTTCATGATGGAGAGTGAAACAGTGAGCTTGGAAAACAGTGCCTATGAGATCTATCAGGGATGCACTATACCTGCCTCAGCTGAACCTACCAAGCTGTTCCATCAGTTTTAAGTAGCAAGCAGCTGGGGGATGCAAAGCCTTCCCTTCCCCTAGTGATGTGAGAACTGGCTTGAGTATCAGCCCTGCTCCGGAATTTTGAAGTCATTTTTTTTAAAAAAAATTACTGAATGGAATCCCTCATCCTTCCCTTTAACAGAAAACTTCTATCCACTGTCCCTTAACTACACACACACACACACACACACACACACACACACACACACACACAC
>ML677351.1:28961497-28978869 GCA_007922305.1 Dermatemys mawii
ACACACACACACACACACACACACACACACACACACACACACACACGGTAAATTACAGGTATGAATTTTAGCCCTACACAGACAGGAGTCCCTATCAAATGGCCATGTCAGAAGTCTCAGAGTTGCTTGAGTCAGTGTTCTGGGCACAGGGCTGTAACAGTATTCAAGATGGAAATTCTTACAAGCTGTAATTACAGCTGGGTGAATACATGATTTTTCGGTTTGTTGGCCAGTTTAGGTCAATCAGAAATAACAATATTTTTAAATTTGTTCCTCTCTGAAATAAAAAAAAAGATTTTGGATTGAACAAAAAGTTTAAATATGAGTTGAAACTAAATGTCTCATTCTCAGGAGTTTTACGATTTTCAGTGTGTGTCTGTCTTTTTTTTTAAGTTAAATCTAGCTAAATTTTGAAACAATACACTGTTTCAAAATGAAACGTGGAAACTTTTTTTAAAAAAAATATCAAAATATTTTTTTGACTTTTTTGGCATTCCCTCCCCCTTTTTTTTGGCCAAAAATATTCACCAAATTTGAAAATGGCTTTGGTTGACCTGGAACAGTATACTTTGGTAATTAAGGAAACAAAGAAAGAACGAATATAAAGTCTTGCTAAGAGAAAAAAGCAGTGAGAGAGTTACACAGAGATCTGGGCAGACATTTTTCTGAAAATAGTTAGTTTCCAGTGTAAGCCTCCTAGTGGGAAGGGGAATGTTTTTGTTCTTGGTGTGTAAATGGTGACTAATATAACTGTAACTCAGCATCACGGCAGGACACATGACACAAGCAGCATGCAACTCATGAATCTTATTAAGGACATTTCCTTTTATCTTGGATGTTTTGTTGTGAAAGCTCCAAGAGTAAGATGGCTCCTTGTCAGGTCTAATCTGGGCTGTGTACTTGACAGAAAATATACTTTAATTTAATCTGCAGTTTTTGAGATTTCTGATTTAAATGAAGCAAAAGTATACTACATGTGAGTGGGTTCCTTCTCCCACCCCTCTTTGTAGATTTTGTTTGAATTCAGAATGCAAGAAAATAAGAGTAACCTATGGAGCAGTTCAGATCTATGCTAGTTTGCACTCCAGCAATCCTATCCTCCACACCAGCTCTGACAATGCACCTCAGTCCTGCCCCAACCCTCCTGCTATTCCAGTGCTGGTCTCCCTAAACACAGCTCTGCCAGTGCCCCTCACTCCTGCCCTGTAATCTCCCTGCTATTCCAGTCTTGGGCTCCCCCATGCAGCTCTGCTAATGCACCTCAGTTCTATTACATAGCTATTCTGGGGACCCCAAACAGCTCTGTCAATGCAACTCCCCACCCCCAGCTATTGTGGTCCTTCTGGCTTCTCAATTAAGACAGCCAATCATGCCTAATTGTTTCCAGTTCAGTAATGGTTTGGTGATGTGAATAAATGTTCCCTCAGGTCCAAGCTGCCTCCACTCAGCTTGCTTACTTGCCATCTAAACAGAAAGGCCACTTAGGTCTTCTGATATGAAAGGCTGGTGCATACAACAGATAATGATATTTATCTAAAGAAAGAGAACCTGTGTTTGAGTTACATTTGTAAAGATACACTTCAAAGGCTCAAGACGTCTCTAAGGTGTGAACACATGACACTTTTCTTCTCTCTAGATGTAACAGAAACAGTTTTTCCAAACATTCATTTGCATTCCGAATGGGTGTTTAGTTCCACCAGTCTTATACACCTAAGAATGAGTTATTCACAAACTGCTTTTTGTTTGCTCACATATTTAGAGAATAGCTGTCCTTCCTAAGATTAGTTGTTATTCAGTATTCGTCATTCTCCCATATAAAATGCTTCAGGTCCTCCAATCAAGAAGCAGAAATAATACCATGTGGCACAGGTCCAGTCATGCACCACAAATAAATAGATTATATGAACAGCTCACAAACACCCCACAGTCTGAAATTTGTTCAACAAACAATTACAAATGACAGATCCATTCACGTATGCTTTGGTGTTCTAGCCATGTCAGCCCCAGGATATTAGATAGACAGGGAGAGTGAGGTAATATATTTTATTGGGCTAACTTAAGCTTGTCTCTCTCACCAGCAGAAGTTGGTTCAGTAAAATATATTACCTCTACAACCCTGTCTCTCTAAATCCATTCACAGAAATCAAGTTCCACCTGAGAACAGAGAGAAGCGTTAAAGCCCTCAGATTGTTTCACTGAGAATAAATGTTCAGCTGGCTTTCTCTCTGCTTTTATCTGCTCCCACCATGTATCCCCTTATTGATGTCTTCCCTTTTTCAGGAGTGGAGAGATGGAATATACACTTAGAACACAGAAATGGCAGAATGAGGACAGAGGTAGTGGGAGTGGGGGTAGCAGGGCACAGAGAAGCCAGTATCCGCCCAGGAGACACAGCAGTGCCTGTAGGAGCTTAGACAGCTTGGGACACCACAAAAAGGAAAGCCCAGTGGAGGTAGGAAGAAAAGAACAGATGCTAGAACAGGAGAGCCAGGAATCAGAACAGGAGAGGGGAAAGCCGGTACAGCCAAGAAAAAAGGAGGGAGCCAGCAATACCTGCACAGGAGACCCAGCTTTTGCTTTACTTAGAAAGGCCTCTCTGAGCATCTCCTGGCCACCGTGTGAATTATCAGTGAGGATACAGGAACAGGTGCACAGATCTTTTCTGCCAGCCCAGAACCTCTTAAGTACTGCTTGACTGGACACAGTCGGCATTCTGTGTGTTCAGAACTTCTTCCTCCTACTTCTGAGGTATTGGTGAGTGTTGGAGATAGAAGGGGCTACCTAATCAACAGAACTGGAGAGCTGCAGCTTCTCTTCTCCTCCCTACCACAGAGTCTCAGAGACTGAGATGCGGGTCCCTTGAGCTCTCTCACTGGGCCTTTCCCAGCCTCCAAGTATAACAGCTTGCAGAGGGCAAAGGTAATATATAGAAAACAGACACAGCCCATGAGAACAAGAGGAAAGTGGGGGGGGGCTTTGCCCTGATGCCCCCACTCTTGTCGTACACAGCAGTCAATGGGAACAGGCTGCTATGCAAGGGAAGTGTGTGGAGTGAAGGATCAATGCCAGGGTGGTTCGTTGCTGGTTTGGGGTTTGGCTTTCATAAACCGTGATCAATATTTAATGGAGCAATAATGGTGTTAAGAGACTGCAGCCTGAGCATGATGGAGGAGCTGGAAAGAGGAAAATGGCATAAAAGGTCTTTGGAGGGAGATGACAACCAATTAATGTACCCTCTGGGATTGTCAGATTTCTTTTTTCATTTATTCAGAAAGATTGTGACATAGTGGTTAAAACACAGACCAAGGAGGCAGGAAACTGGGAAGTGCGCATGTTTAGTATTTAGACCAGGAGAAATGGAGTCCAGACACCTTGGTTTTATACCTGACTATGGAAGGGGAGTGTTTCTAGTGGTTAGAGCAGGAGAATTGCAGCCAGGGCTCCTGTGTTCTAAGACCAGCTCTGCCATTGATTGGGACACTTTGGGCAAGACACTGCACCCCTCGGTGCTTCAATTTTCCCATGTGTAAAAGAGAGAGAACAGCACTTCTCTATCTCAGGTGAGGGTGGATCGTGAGCTTAAATGTGCATTTATAAACTGCTTTGGATACAAGGTACTAGAGCAGAGCTGAGCATTACTAACCACAGTCAAGATAGAGAGACTCAAACCAAAACCTCGCATTCAAACACCACTGAACTTTGTAGGAGCTTGAATTCAAACTCAGATCCATGTCTGTAATTATCCCTCTTCTTCCTGCCACGAGACTCAGTGCGTGTGAGCTTGCATGCATCATCCTTTGAGCTCCAGTTATGTTTTTCCCCTCAATCTTTTCACTCTTCCCTCTCCTCTTGACACTTCTCTTCCTAGACCCAGAGCAGGCTGATGAGTTAAGGGGCTAGCACTTACATGTATGACTATGGTCATGTCACAATGAGTGACTAAAAGATCCAAAAACAGGGAAGAGGAGGTTCAGATTAGATCCTCACATGAGCTGAAGGCTGCAGCTCTTAATCAGCTCAAAAGCTCTCACTGAAGATCATTTGCAATATTGTTCAAGTTAGGATCTCAGTCAGTGTTTTCCCCAGGAACTGAAATTAGAGGGGGTGTTCAAATTTACCGGGGGAGGGAGGAAGGGATTAGGGGCGATGAGACCGTGACAGTGAAGGTGGGGTATATGGCACCATAGTAAAAACTGAAAAATGTTTCCATGACCATTTTATTAGATTTAACTCATGTTTTAAAATGATCACACAAATTAAAGTGGGCTAATCAAGCCTTTATGAAGCACTACATATACATCCTTCTTGTTATAATTTTGCACAACTCTGTTAATGAACTTCTTAAATGTAATGCGTTCATCTTGGGTGGTTTTTCGTGTATCCGGTACTTCCATTCCTTCAGTTGATATGCTCATTGGTTCATTCACGTGATCAGACAGAAGGCAACTTCTTTCAGAACACAAAATTCTATTCACTGATGAAAAAGAACGTTCAACTGTAGCTGTTGTTACTGGGAGTAGCAAGAGATGAATTCCTACTTCTTTCCTCCCAGGAAACATAGCACGAAGACTGGGTCGAGCCACTAGTGGTGATAAAAAAGAAGCTGAAGTCAAATCTTCATTCATTTGTCATAGGATATTCCACTCTGTGTTCAAATTCTCTGTTCTGTCCTGATCACATGGCAACCTCATTGCTAGTAGTCTCACTCTACTCAGCTGTTGGTGTTTTATAAGATAGAGATCTGTAAAAGCTACACAGTGTTTGAGTAGATTATAGTCACTATTTTAGATTTTTAAGAATCAAGTCTGTGTACTTTTTCAGTTGTCT
Source organism: Dermatemys mawii (assembly GCA_007922305.1). Lineage (NCBI taxonomy): Eukaryota > Metazoa > Chordata > Testudines > Dermatemydidae > Dermatemys > Dermatemys mawii. The sequence goes on from ML677351.1 coordinate 28,966,325, forward strand.
TAAGAAACACTTCTTGTCCTCTTCACCTGGAAAATGAAAAAAATAAAACATGGGACACTGAATGGACTGAGAGGTTGTTTTTTAGACCCTGTTATTTGTCAGAGTTTGGCTGAACCTATTCGGGGAAGCAGGGGGAGGATTCATCCTGGTTCTTACTTAGATCCAATGAGTTTGTGCCTTGTCCTCCCATTGTCACATTGTAACAGTCTTGGAACTCAAAAACTCGGCATGGGGTGACATCATCAAGTCCATGACACAACCTCACAACATCCTGCTGGTGAACTGGTGGTGGAAGAAATTCAGGATCCTCGGAGGGTCCTGAGAGGCCCATATCATCTGCTTTCTGGTACAGAGACTGCACTGCCATTAGCATTGCTTTGTGTATAACTTGACACAACAGAAGACTCCACGCTTTGCCCTAGATTCACCATTGCTATCAGTTCAAGTCTCCTAGTCTCCAACAGATCTTGAAAGGTGGGATGGCTCACAATCCATTCGAGTGTGCTCCCGGAAACTTTCCTTTGAACTGTGGTGATACGAGGCTAGTCCTGTTTCCTCTTCTCCTATGTGTAGAGACTTTTCTATCAGAGCGTTCTGCTCTGAAGGAGCACAATATACAGCCTCTCTGTGACATGAGGCTCAGTCACCTGAATCCAGGCAGGGTCCAGGATGAGATGTGGTAGGGCTGGCTGGAAAATGGATTTTCCATCCCATAGGAAATCCCGACACCCCAAAATGGAACATGACATAGAAATAGAATGCAAAATTGTAACAAAATAAAACAAAATGATAGAGTGAAACATTTTTACCTTACAAAAATGAAATGTTTTGACATTATTGAAACAAGAAAGTTCATTTAGACATTTTTCTGTGGTTGAAATTGACACATTCTCATGAAACATTTCAATTTGATAAAACTTCATTTTCTGGTGGAAAACTTTTTGACTGGATCTAGTCTTTGCCACTAGCTTCCATTCTTTCCTTTCTTCCATGATCAGGGAGCTCTTGTAACTCCTGCTGCTCAGGGAGTCACCACGCTACCCCTGGTCTGCATGCAGGGGTCAGGGGTTCTTCCCAGCTCTCCCCAACTATCCTCTCATCCAGGTCCTGGGTCTGCTGCTCTCAGTGCTTGCAGGCAAGAAAAGTGAACTTTGATCCTGACCTTTGTGGTGGATGGGAACCAATGCTCATCCATTCTATTCCAGGGCACAGGCAGATGTGCCCAGAGCAGTAATGAATGTGAGAAGAGTGGGACAAGACAGACACCACCAGTGGATAGGAAGCAGGAGAGAGATTTGGGGGCGGGAGAGAAACAGCACTGAAAAAAGAGGATGACAACATGAGTAGGAGAGGCGACAAACAGCAGGAGAGGGGTAATTCTGTTGAGGCAAAGGTTCCTGCCAAATCCAATCCCTCTCTGCTCCGTGTTGTGTGCCTTTTGGTGGGGGACAGCACAAGATGCAGAGGCAAAGAGATTCTTAGATGCACCGACAAACCAGAGCACACAGGCATTGGCTTTCCAAGTATTTTAAGCACCTCATGCTCCCCTTAATTCCCCTGTAGTTACAAACCCCACCCCCCAGCACTATTCAGGTGAAGTCCATGTACTGGAGCGAGGCTGCTCCATTGCCAGGCTGGTTAGCTGGGAGCTGCAGCCGCTCTGAGCCGAGTCTGGTGCTAGAGGGCAGCAAAGCTACACACAGTCCAGGTACTATTCACCCACAGCTGTAATTCTGCCTTGAGGTCTTGTGCCCACACTAGGGAAATGAGCTGGCTTTAACAACGAGTGCCAGCTAAAGGTCCCGTCATCCCCAGGGGAGCAGCATAGAGCCGCAGCAGTGAGGACGGTCTGAAACACGTTGCCACCATAAGAACAGACTCAAGAAACTCCATTCAAAACAGCTGAGCCAGGGGCGGCTCTACGTTTTTTGATGCCCCAAGCATGGCATTCAGGCGGCCTTCAGCGGACCTCCCGCAGGTGTGCTGCTGATCACACCGATTCAGCAGCATTTCTGCGGGAAGTCAGCCGGTCCCTTGCTTGCTGATGCCTGGAGCTGCCCCTGAGCTGAGCGATTGTTTGCAATACTGTTTGATTGGGGCAGGGTGCAAGCCATTTTTCACACCTGTTATCAAAATGAAAGTCTCATTTTCCTTGTCTTCATGGAGGCAGATTCATTCATTGTAGCATATCCTCTTCCCCACCAAGTGTAGGGAACATCTAGCAAATGTAGTTAAGTCTAGGCATGGAAGATACACAAAGTGACTGAAGGCCATTGTGTTTATATGGGACCTAGGCCAGATACAGAGCTACCTTGTCCTATAGCAGGCCTGGACACACCTGCAAGGTTCCCCAGGGGGTGAAAGAGTATAAGTAACATGCAAGAGGTCCCTTTAGTAAAATCTGCTGCCACTTTGAAGGGAAGGTTGGGTGCAATTCCCATGATGGTGTTGCTCCCTCTCAGTGCTGCTGAATACTCCCGGTCAGATTACATATCCTTGGGGCTCCTAAATGTACTTTGAGAGAGCGACACTTTGTCTTTGGAGCAGACCAGAAGGCACTAAGTGTTGGGAGTATTAACAACATTTCCCTTCAGTGAGAAAACCCCCAAAATCCTCTACAAGGTCTTCACTCCACTTCAGATGGCTCTGGCTGGCTGGCCTTTGTGCTCCCCTAGCAATGTGCGAAGGAGAGTTTCCAGGGACAAAAGCATAAACCTTTCCAGCAAAGGGTGGATGAAGAACAGCTGGTTTGCCCAGCACAGCTGCCGCCCTGCAGGTGGGTAGGAGAAAGCATTATATTTATTTATTTTTATTTTAAACTTATTAATTCTATAGATTCTAAGGCCAGAAAGGACCATTCTGATCATATAGTATGACCTCCTGCAGAACACAGGCCAGAGAGCTCCCAAAAAATAATTCTCAAAGCAGATGTTTTAGGAAAACATCCAATCAAAATGAACCTTTTTGAAATTAGCAGAATAAAATGTTTCAGTGGAGCTGAACACCTCTCTCCCTAGTATCCTCTTCTCTCCTTATTCCTCTTCTGCATTGCCTCCTTGTTTTTCATTCTCCCTTCCTTTGTGTCCATCTCCTTTTGTCCCTCTTTCCTCTCTCTTGTGCTTTCACCCGCCACTGTTCCATCCCAAAGTACCTGGCTCAGTTTGTCCATAGTTCTGACAGTGGGCAGCTGAACAGTGTGGAGGAATAACAGGGATGTTATTGGTGAAATAGAAGCGTTGTGTTGTCTAGCTGAGTCAGTGTCCCAACACGAGAGGCCCAAACTCATGATACTGGCAGCAAAGTCCAATGGCCAGGAGCATGGGACTGGGACTCAGTAAGATCTTATTTTGCCACTGACTCTGTGTGACACTGGACAAGTCAATGCACCACTATGCCTCAGTTTCCCCACTTGTGAAAAGGAGGATTATTCCATGCTAATTTCACTGAGGAGTTTTGGGGCTTCATCTTTGTCAAGCGTTCGGTATGTGGACAGCACTATATTGTGTGCGTGCTAGGGCAGAGTGTCACACCCTAGTGGGTTACACAAGTGATCTATGTGAGTAGGTATAGAAAGCTGTCCTGCGCTGCAACTTCCCCCATACAGATCTACATATCAGCCCCTCTCACGTTCATCCAAGTGAGGTGAGACAGACTTAGCCAACGGAACGTCACTCTCCGCCATCATCATCCAAGTGTAGTGAGGCTCTCACCAAACCTTTTGGCAAGCTGGTTGGGAGCAGAAGAGCCCTTTGTCCTGCAGTGCACTGAGAGTGGCTGATATGGATGGATGGACGGGCAGGAGCAGCACTGGAGAGACCTTTGCCCTGCACTGGGCTCAGTGCAGCTGGTATATATAGAGGTAAAAAAAGAGGAAGGCAAGGATGGGAGCACAGATGCCTAGTGGAATGGAGGCCTGGATGGATATTGGGAGAGACGAATGGGCTGAAAGATGATGGGGGAGTGGAAAGTAGATAGATCGGGGAAGGGTGGATGTGTGGACACTGAGTAACTGAAGTCATCAAGAAGTATAGAAAAACATGATCTGTTACGGCAGCGCATGCTTCTCTTTGCTGCTTCACGTGGTTGCTCTCGCTGAGTTAGTTGGACAATTCAGGCTAATTTCTGCACTGCGTCTGTTCCCTTTCACTTCCAAAGGGGTGGCACAGACACAAGGAAAGTTTAAACAAACAGACTGGCTTATTAAGCACTGATGAACATCCACTCAGAGGTTTAGTCCCCCTGGTGGAGTCAACTACCTCTCGCTGAGGAGGATTCAGACTACTCCATTCCTCTATAAACGTCTTCTGAAAGTCCCTGCAAGATCCATGACCAACTGCCTCAGACTGACCAGGGCTACTCTCTCCTAGGATCTTCTCCCCAGACTCCTCAGGGATGTCACCACCAGTGCCCCCCTGCCGGCCGCTTCCTGCATACGGCGGCCTCACAATACACTGGCAAACAACTTTCTCCCAGGTTAAGGTTGGCAATAAGAAAGTCAAAGTGCCTGTGGGTTCCCAGGGGCAGACAGTAATGCCATGCTGAAGAGAGTAGGAGGGGGAATTTATATCCAAGTCAATTAGGATTAATACAGTGTGGGAAAGTATTAGTTCTGGAGCTGTAGGTTTCTCCATTAGAGATGGAAGGTGGATTGGGGAGGGGGAAAGAAGAACCAGATCACCCAGTCAGGCAAGGTAGCAGTCTTGGCTCCTCATCCCTCTCCTTCTCTTCTCTCCTCTCCCCTCCCCAGGTGGGGGAGGGGAAGTTATAAGGTTTGGATTTAATACATTATACCCTGGAGACTTTACTTGGCTCCAAACTTCATTAAGGCAGCAATTTTTTCTCTCTCCTTTCTGACTAGGCAATTGTGCATTGATGGTGGCTTGGCCAGTTATTAATGGCAAACTAAAGGCATCCTCCTAAAAGATTCACCTCAGCATTAAAACCTTTAACTGCTTTGCAGTCAACTTCTCAGGGCTGAGGAGAGTTGATTTTTAGCAATTCTGCAGACATGAGCGTCAAGAAAGTTCCTTGTTAATCTAATGCGAAAGGATGGCAGATGGGTAGGAGGGCAGGGCAACAGTGAATAAATCAAGGAGACTGTGGGGATGGATAAAGATGACTTGGGAACTCCCAGCTGTAGATGCCCCTCTTATGGGCAAATGGGGCTATTTCCAACAGGATGGAAAGGAGAACAAATTTAAGGGCAGCAAAGAAATGAATGAGAAGCTGGGTTACTTTATGGGGGCCTGGGGTGGGGGAGGGAGAAAGAGAGAGTGAGTTTTGGATTAGGGCCTCACATCCAGGTTACGTCTAAATATTGCCAATCCTTTTTTCATCACATCTCTAAGATACAGCCTTTCCTATCCACCCACACAGCTAAAACTCTCATCTAGGCTCTTATCTTCGGTCTCAATTATTGCAACTCCCACCCCCACCCCAACCTGGACAAATGCAGTCTTGCCCTGCTCACATCCATTCAAAATGCTGCTGCAAAGCTCATTTTCCTAGCCAATTGCTTTGACCGCACCAAGCCACTCTTGGAATCCTTCTGTACTGAGCTACCAGTGTTTATCTCCAAGTGGCCCATGATGCTGCCCTCCACTGCGCACTTGTCAAGTTTTCAATCAAGTCCCTTTCATGTTTTCTCCCATGCTGCCCCTCATATTTAGGACACTCCCTGTAAACATCTGCAAAGCTACCTCACTGCCCACCCTCAAATCCCTCTTCAAAACTCTCCTTTGACAATGGCAAGGCTGCTAAGTGTGCTGAGACCACTTTTAATTGTTTCTTTGTACTCCACCATGCATCTATCTCCATCTGTTGTCTAATCTTCCACTTAGATTGTGAGCTCTTTGGGGCAGAGGCTGTCTGTTCTGTGTTTGTGCCGCACCTGCACAAAGAGGTCTGGACTCGTGACTGGGAGCTGCAGGAAGCAGCGGCCAGCACGTCCCTGTGACTCGAGCTTCTCGCAGCTTCCATCAGCTGAGAACAGCAAACCGCAGCCACTGGGAGCTGTGGGGGCCATGCTTGCAGATGGGCAACATCAGCAAAACGTCTCATGGTCCGCAATCAGATCACCTTGATGGGTGCCCACCACTGTGCTACGGTGATAAAAATAATACATCACACTTTTCTGCCACCCCTTGTCTTATCTACATAGATTGCTGTTTCTTCAGGGCACGGAGGGTCCCTTATGATGAGTTTATGCAATATGTACCCAACTAGAGCCTCTAGGTGCTACCATAATACACAAAATAATTGTTTCTAAGGTCTGCAAAGAGCTGCCAGGGGAAGGGACCAAGAGAAAGGGGAGACTGTTATAGCATTTAATTCACAAGGCAGCCAATGAAATCCACAGGTTACAGTCTGCAAAGCATGGCCATAGCTGGCTATCTGAGGCTTCCATTTCAGTATTGCCTCTTACCCAGTGTAGCAGCAGACACACCCTCTCCCGCCCCCTCCGCTTTGCAAACACATGTGAACGTGCTGAGAAGCTCCAGAATTTTTCATGTCTTCCTGAGGCACAGTCTCTCTGGGGCTCCTGCTCAGAGATAGGGCCCTACCAAATCCACAGCCATGAAAAACACGTCACCGGTGGTGAAATCCAGTCTTTTGTATGCTTTTACCTTATACTGTACAGATTTCATGGGGGAGACTAGCATTTCTCAAACTGGGGTCCTGACCTAGGAAGGAGTTGCAGGGTGGTTGCAAGGTTATTTTAGGGGGATTGAAGTGTTGCTACCCTTATTTCTGCGCTGACTTCAGAGCTGGGGGGCTGGAGAGCAGTGGCTGCTGACTGAAGGTCTGGTTCCGCAGGCAGCAGCGCAGAAGTAAGGGTGGAAATTCTATACTGTCCCATGCCATCCTTACTTTTGCCCTGCTGCTGGCGGTGGTATTGCCTTCAGAGCTGGGATCCCAGCCAGCAACCGCCGCTCGCCTGCCGCCCAGCTCTGAAGCGTCAGGATCCTTACAATTACAACACTGACATTTTGGATTTAAATTGCTGAAATCATGAAATTTATTATTGTTAAAATCCTATGACTGTGAAATTGATCAAAATGGACGTGAATTTGGTAGGGCCCTACTCATGGACATTCAAGCCAGAAGGGACCATTGTGGTCATCCAGTCTCTCCTCCTGCACAGCCACAGAACCTCACCCATCACTCCTGTAATAGGCCCATGACCTCTGGCTGAGTTAGTGACGTTCTCACATGATGATTTAAAGACTTCAAGTTACGGAGAATCCACCATTTACACCTGCAAGTGATCCATATGCCATGCTGCAGAGGAAGGTGGGAAAAAACCCCAGGCTCTCTGTCAATCTGACCCAGAGAAAAATTCCTTCCCAACCCCAGATATGGTGATCAGTTGGACCCTGAGCATGTCAGCAAGATCCGCCAGGCCAGACACCTGGGAAAGAATTATCTGTAGCAAATGAAAGCCCTCCCCATCTAATGTCCCATCTCCAGTCTTTGAGGATAGTTGCTACTAACATTTGCAGATTGCCTACCTGTAGCCATCTCATCATACTCTCCCTCCTAGAAACGTATCAAGCTCAGTCTTGAAGCCAGATAGTTTTTTGCCCCTGCTGCTCCCCTTGGAAGGCTGGGGCAGTACATATGAGCACCACCACAGGCCAGTGTGAAACAGGCACTACTGAGCCCTTAGATGGTAGGGGCAGGGAATCTGTCAATTTTATTTGCCAGTAAAGCACCATACATGCCTGAGGTGCTTTATAAATAAGTCAATAAACAAAGAACAGCAGCAAATTGCTAAGCAGAATGAATGACTAAACTTCCCCAACTCTCTAAACAAAAAACAAACAAAAATAAGGGTCTGAGGAAAAAGAAAGAAAAAGAAATCTGCCAGAAAGCTGCACTCTTGAAAGCCTGGTGCTGCAGAATCGGACTGAGAACAGCAATGGCTGTCAAAGCACAAGTACAAGGTTGTTCTAAATTAATTATTTCAAGGATCCAGTTATTTGAACAGTCGTTACATCAATGGCTAAACTAGCTAATTAAAAAGAAACTTTCATAGAATTCGCCTTATATCAGCTTGGGACTGCTCCAAGGTTTGGTGCTCTCAAGCCGCAACCCAGCAAAGCGCTGCAGCATCTGCTTCAGTTCAAACACAACCAAACAAATGGCACTATTCAGATGTTTACAATTAAGCAGAGACCGAAGTACTTTGCTGGGTAGGGGCCTCAAACAGGAAAGGAAGTCTCTCAGTCCCACGCTGCCCTGGGAGTTCTGAGACACACAGCCCTCCATCATTACAATGGCAACCCCCAACCAGCAGGACAATGAACCCATTCACAGAGTGACGGCAGCCGGTCCACTGGTTTTGAGTCTTCTTTCTGTGAGTGACGTTGTCTGGTACTTTAGGCTCAAAGTTGAGGTTCTGGGTTTAACTTTTTGAAAACTTACTATTAATTTTTACGATTTTGTTTTTATTTCAGTGAAAACAGGTTTGTGACTTGAATTTCATTTCTCCCCTGCAGTTTACTACCCCAGTACTGCAGCTATTATTTCATTATCTGTAGTAAATGAAAGCCCTCCTCATCTAATGTCCCATCTCCAGTCCAAGCAATGTCCCATATGCTTGAACCTAAACAAAACTGAAGAAAATGGGCAACTGAATAGCACTGGCAGAGGGACTGAGGGCAGGCAGCTTCCATCTCCCCAGCTCGGGGACTTCTGAAGCTGCTTCAGCCCCTAGTGCTGGTTGGAACAATGCTAGGAACTGCCCTAACTTGCATCATTTCCACTGATGTAACCTGTATGTGGTGTGTGGAAATGGGAAATCATGGAGGCACTGGAACACTCCACCTCTACTTCCTCCTACCCTGGTCTGCCTCCTCCCTCCAGCTTGCCCGCAATGTGTCCCTGGCACCAATGGCTTCTGTGAGGAAGCCACGGCTAGCAGAACTTGCTCTGTGTTTGGCATAGAGGCCTCTGTTCCTTATGGCTGCTTTGTGGTCCCTTCATGCTGGCATGGCCCAGAGCCTGGCCCCGAGTTATTGCTCTGAAGAGTCTTAAGACCCACGCCTACAAACACATGTTACCAGGAGTAAAACTAAGCACTTTAGTCATGCCAAAACAGAACAGCATCCCAGCCCCTTTTTGGGGGGAGACAGAATGATTTTCTGGTACTTCTGACCTCGCTCCCCACTCTGGAAGTAGAGGTGGTGGCTTGGAAGAGATGGAGAAGGCAAGCACATCATTTTCTGATGCTAGCTCCTCCATCTCTTCTGCTCCTGGGCCTGCTCTGGAAGGAGAAATGGTACTTTTGTAACCTGAACTGCCCAAGAGCAAGAAGCTGGGTCCAGGAAGTTCTGGCACTTTTTTTTTTTTAAGGACTCAAGCACTGAGTATAACTTATTACTTTGGGACGGCTTGAGGTAGCTGTGCCCAGTAGTATATATTTTCAGGGCTGACCCCTGAATTAAGTTAAGACCAATACATGTCAACTTGGGATGAGGACAAGGGCCAAAGAATATGGGCATATGGCCAATTGTGAAGCTCAAGCATGACTGTGATAGTGTAGGAATCCCAGAAAGAGGATTTGATTTAAATGGAAAGTGGACATGCCTGGTCTAGTCTCATTGTCCAAGCCCAGCAAAATACACACTGTAAACCATCCCACCATAAGCATTAATTAGAAAAAGTGCAGGAGATTTGTACAGTCCTTTCATATTTTGAAATCAAAGGTGGTACTACCAGATAAAAAAAAATAATATAGGTAGCTAAGGCCAATTTTTTGTGGTTCTTAATAGAACAACACTCTCTGTGGCTTCAGTGAATCCAGATCAAAAATTTTAACCTGACAAGGTGTCTCAAATGGACACAATATGCTCTTATTCATATGTTTTTGTAGCAAACAGTGTGAGTTTTTCTTTAAGGAAAATGGCATACTGAGCATGTTCAGTCACTTTTTAACACTTTAAATGCATTTTTTATCTATATTTTCTTTTTCCAGTTGCACTTGGGAGACAGCTACAATGTCCACACACACACACATATTCGTACTTAAGCATTGTGACAACTAGCATTGGACTTGTTGAAATATCTATTTCAAAACCTGCCTTAGTGCAATCAATCAAATCCTCCACTGAAATACAAGGAAAATAAACAAGGTTATCTGACTGCAGCTCTTGGCTGGGGGTGTGGAGCGGGGAGAGACAGGAAGAAAGATTATTTCAACGGCTCAAAGAGCTTAAAGCATCTTAGAGGGGATTTAAGAATAAAACAATATATTAAAATTGCAAGGAAGCAAAACTAGAAACCCAACCATTTTGGCAGCCAGAAGAACACATCAGCCATGTAACATTTAACCCATAAGCCTCAGACCTATGAAGAGATAATGAGAACAGGAAATGGGTGATACATTATTTTCAAAGTAGTGGCTGACTTCTGGCTGTTCCAAAGGAGTTGGCACAATCAGCCCCTAACTAGGCACACGTATGAGCTGCAAAGGGAGCACCAATACATACTCAAATTCTGCCCAAGAACAGCCCCTTCCCCCTGTGCAATCCCCTGCTAACGAGGCTAGGAATAATCTCTGCTACGCACTGTGTGTAGTTGGCATTCCCAGTCAGGTATTGTATGCATACTGAAGTGTCCACCAAGAACTCTTCGCTATCCCCAGTAATTCCCCTCTGGGGATTAACCTGTCCATGACTTTCAGAAGACCAAGACTTGGAGGGCTGAGAGTGGGAAATCCTTCCCTGGACACCTTGACACTGCAAATGAGGTTACTTATCTGTAACTGGAGATTCTTCGACAGGTGTGGTCCCTATCTGTATTCAATGGACTGTTTATGCATGCGCACCATGTGTCCGGAGCCAGAGCTTTGGATAGCAATACAATTTGGCAGTCCAGACATGTACCCTCTGCCACCTCATGGTCTCGCTTGAGGCGATAAAGGGTGCAGCAGGCCACTGGCATTTCCAGTTCCTTCTCTACTGCAGAGCTGTTGAATCCACAGCAGGGGTCGGGGAGGGTGGGTTTGGAAAACAGATGGGAATGACGCATCTCGACAAATCTTCAGTTACAGGCCAGTAGCCTCGTTTTCTTCTCCAAATGATGGTCCCTATTGTATTCCACTGAAGGAGATTAACAAGCAGTACCTGTGTGGGAGGATGGTGTGAGGAGAGTGTGGAACGGAGCACTGCTGCTCTGAATGAAGGGTCCATCGTGGAATCATGCAGGGGTGGGCAAACTATGGCCCGCGGGCCTCTTCCGGCCCATCAGACGTTTTTATCTGGCCCTCAAACTCCCACCGGGGAGCAGAGTCAGAGGCTTGCCCCTCTCCACCTGCCTGGCACGTTCTAGCTCCTGACTCACAATTCCCTTGATAAGCACCGTCTTCCGGCACATAGAGCCACACTGCGCAGGTGCAACTTCACTGTGCTGTTTCCAGGAACCCTGGCCCTAGGTGGCAGCTCTCTGCCCCGACAAGAGTGTGCCCAATCCCCTCTCGGTCTCCTATGGTCCCACCCTCAAGAGCCTTGAAACTGCCCAGGGGCTGCACCCGTCCCAGCTAGGGTGCCTTGGCCCGTGGTGGTGCCTGGTATGGCTGCCTTGGTGACATTTCTAGCAGGGCCCCTAGGAGTCCCTGGTACGGCCCTGTAGATCCCCTCCCTGTGCCACCCCCATGAGTCCTCCACCCCCCACATCAGTAACATCGCTTATAGAATCCCCCGTGCTTCAATCCATAGAGTCCCCACCCCTATCTGACATTCATGGACCTCTATACCATTTCCATACCCAGATGCAACCCTCAGGCAAAAAAGTTTGCCCACCCCTGTTGTAACGTGTGGAAAAGGTGTCTACCAAACTCCACGTGGTTGCTTTGCATATGTCTGCAAAGAGCACATTCTGGAGTGCAGCTGTAGTTGATGCACATAACCCTCAGTGGAATATAATAGCGAACATCACTCGAAGATGAATGCATTTTACATTGGGTTTCCAGATTGTATGTGTGCTTATTTGAAAATTGTTTGCCTGCTTCAGGTAACAAAAAAGAACATCAACAAAAACTCACCAAAAATTCAGTCACTTAGCATTTAACAAAAATTTCCACGACAGTATCTTTATATATATTTATTTTCAGGCAAATGTCTCGGAAATTTACAAGCAGGAGTTGACACCAGTTTGCAGTGACTCGGTGAGTTATCTGAGGTTTTTTTTGATGGAGGCTGCAATCTTGTGCTTCAAAATCTAAGCTTTCATTTAAAGAAACTCTCTAATCCTTATGGTTGCAAAGAAAATGTGAAGCGAGTGTAATTGGTGCATCTTTTCTTGCTTGAGTTTGCAGAGAGACTGAAAAATAGCACCGAGAAACTAACTGTCACATTCTTCTCAATGGAGTGTAAATCATTACGTTGAACAATGGAATTGTAAATATCAACTCTCAACCATTTCCCAGCTGATCAAAGAACACAAGAAAGGGGAAGAGCGCTAATCACCTAGTGTCATTGCAAAGAGAGTATACTAAAAAGAAAAGAAAAGAAAAGAAAAGAAAAGAAAAGAAAAGAAAAGAA